>JAGXJF010005325.1:0-90057 GCA_019208055.1 Stipa capillata | reverse complement strand
CCTCACGTTTATTCTCTAGTGGCTGGGCCGTTCTTGCGAAGGGAGCCCGATGCACCTCACTTACCAAAGCCCAATCCCACTTTTACAGCACAGCCTTCTTCCCACCACGCGTCCGGCGGCGCTCCGGGCGGCGGCTGCGTCGGCGGCGGCGATCTTGCAGCCACTGCATGCCTCTGAGTGTAGCCACCGATCCGGGTCCACATTCGCTGCCGATTAAGAAGTTTCACGTCTTCCCCTAACACACCATTGCTCCCCTCACGTTAGACCGGAACGCTCTTTCTCCGGCGATGCCTCCAAGAAGTTATTATGCAAAACATGGACTAAGTATAACTCTCAAAAGTTTCACTAATCTTGGTAGGGTAGTCTCCATGTTTTATGTCCTAGGATGATTCAGATGAGGACGAAAGGCTGTGCGCATCTGTAGATTCTCTAGCCTCCCTGTTAACATGTTTACCACCTTTGTCACTGAGGGCCTATTCTTTGGGTTCCACTGAATACACCATAGTGCCACAATAGCCAACTGTCTCAACCATTTGTTTCTCTTCGATGTAAGTCCAAGTAAGCACCAAGTCCTGCCCGTGATTACTTTCTCATAGATCCACTCTGGAGGTAGACCTCGTTCCGGCTCTCAACACTTGGGTCCGAGTTCCTCCTTCCACTCCCATTTCTAATACCAGCATGCCAACTGTATACATCTGACTTGTAGGATATCCCCCCAAAGTTCAGTGAATATAGCTCCGTGCAATATAGCCCATTGTGCCTCTTGCTGCAGTTAGGTAACGATGCTTTGGTCCCTTGCACACAGCTTTGCTAGGCAAAAGTCTGAGATCTTGGATTGAAGTTGTAGTCCAGCAAGATGTTGTTAGGCTTGATGTCAAAGTGCAGGATTCGCTCGTTGCCCCCTTGATGTAGGTACTCCATTCCATGGGCGATGCCTAAAGCAATTTCTAGCATTTTTTCAGGTACTAGGAGATCTTGAAAAATATTAGAGTTATGCGAGAAATGTGTTTCTCCAGTGACTCGTTAGGCATGAATTCATAATAAGAGCTCGTCTCATTCTTCAGAGCAAAATCCCAAGAGGCGGACAATGTTTGCAGGTGATTCTCCCGATGGTTGCAACTTATTGATGAATTCTCTCCTCTCCTTTAGAGTGCTCTAGTATCTTGACTGCCACAGGCACTCCATTTGGTAGCTCGCTTGTCTACACTCCAAATCCACACCCTGGCCTAATTTATCCTTGAAACCGTCTTGCTACTTCTTAACTTCAGAGAAAGTGTACCTTGTGGGTTTCGATGTGCCATCCTTTTTTTGGTACCATTGCATGGTATTGCACCAAGTTCATGAATTGCCAGTGTCCAGGAGGAGCATCAGGATTGGATGTGGAAATTCTTCTGTGTTGGAGATTTTGCAGATTGGCATTAGATGTAGTTGGATTTCCTTATTATGCTGGGACAGACCGGACATTCGTACTAATTGCTACGTCGATTGTGATTTGATTGCTGGTACTTCAGAATTGTGTGTTCTTGATTGTAATTTTATTCATCATCACAGCTATATATTCATGTACCCACTAAACATATACAAACTTGCTTATGTAGAGCTATGCAGGTTCGTGTTGGCGCCCCTGGTTGTGTTGATCTTCCTTGCCCATATGTACTGGAAAACAAGGATCACAAATTGATGCAGTCGAGAAGTTCCTCTGAATGCAACAAATGCTTGGCCGACAAGTATGCCTACACCAACATCCACTGCAATCACAAGCCATTTCAGAGACAAGCTGGGCCAAGGTGCTATGGCTCAGTGTACAAGGGTGTACTACTCCCAGGCGATTTTCATGTTGCGGTGAAGATGCTAGAGGGCAACTCCAACTGCAATGGAGAAGACTTCATCAGTGTGGTCTCCACATCGGCAGGATCCACCATGTCAATGGTGGTGCATCTGTCGGGTTCTGCTCGGAGGAAAATAAGGAGGGCGCTGGTCTACGCGTACAGCTCAAGTTCTCTGGACAAGTACATCTTCTCGGTGAGAAGAGTTTCTCTTCGGACAAGCTCAATGAGATTGCTTTGGCATTGCCAGGGGATCAACTACCTGCACCACGCGGTGTGACATGCAGATTTTACACTTTGACATCAAGCCGCACAATATCCTTCTTGACAATTATTGTCCAGAAAGTTGCTGATTTCGGTCTCGCCAAGCTGTGCCCAAGGATCAAACAGTTTTGTGCCACTGAGCGCCCTAACGGGGAACTATTGGGACATAGCTCCTTAGATAATGTCTCGTAGCTTTGACATCATATCCAGCAACGTCCGATGTTTACAGCTTCGGAATGCTGCTACTGGAGATGGCTGGAGGAACGCAGGAATGCTGACTGAATACATCGAATTCCAGTCAGGCTTACTACCCTTCATGGGTGTATGACCGGCTAACTGAACAAGAAATGGGTGAGTTATCTGCTCCTGTTGCCGCTGACATGCATGAGTTGGAGAGGAAGCTTCTGCATTGTTGGATTATGGTGTATTCAGATGAAGTCTCATGATCGGCGGACAATGAGTGAGGTGATAGAGATGCTGGAAGTTGAACGATGGCCTGCAAACGCAGTCTAACGCGCATTCTTCTGTGATGAGGGCCACATCCATGAAGAGGATTCTTACAATCTGTCATCCGAGCTGACTGCAATCTCAGAGGAGTGAAACATACATGTGTATGATTTAATGTATTATTAGGTGGCGAACTTAGCTTGTGAAAAGCTGAAGTTATGGTTGTATCCAGTATGAAATAATGTACCATGCTTTCTGAATCCTCTAAATGTTTATGGGAAGACATATAATAGCAGATGGAGAACTGCAACTGCTATGCTCATGCTAATATACAATCATTTTCCTGTCCCAGCTGATTTTCAGCATCTGATGGGACAAGGGATTTCAAGTTTTCGCGGAAAAACCATACTAAGTTGGTAAGCGTGGTTGTGGCTGCTTTGTTTCAAGCAATATGTTCATCTAGGAATTCTACAACCTTTGATCGCAAGATGAGTTCTCATCTGACACAAGTTTTTTCTATTCGCCATTGGGCATTGTTGCAGCGACAAGGCAAAGGTCAGCTACTGGAGCGAGCAAGCGGTCAACTGGAGGGTGTCGCTGCTGAGGTGTTTCGCCGGTGCAGCGCAGAGAGTGGGGGATTCAAGCTCGACTGGATGTTTAAGCTCCCTGGAGGCTTCAGTTTAGCTTGTTCTGTTTTCCTTTTGAACCTGTCAAATTGGGCGGTTTTTGTTGCATCTTTGTATCTGTAAAGGACCCATGCATCGAACATTTTTGGCCGTGTGCGTGCTTCTTTGCCCGAGAGTCCGGGGGATTATATCTCCATAATCGAGAAAACTATGACAATTTCTTGGAGGACATATATTATTTGCAACAATGGTTGGATTTGTTTATATCTGACACGATATGCAGAAGAAAAAGTGTACTTGTTCTTCCTTTTCTAATGTTTGATGATGGTTAATGAAGTCAGAAATGCACTCCAATAGTCTCCCGGCTGAAGAATGGAGCTGCCGAAAAGGTGAGGCGTCTTGTTCTTAAGTTCAGTCCCGGAGTCCGGCGAAAGCAATGCCTGGGTCGGTCCGAAACGCGCCTGCAAGTGGGCTCACTAAAGCCCAACTCACTAAGCCAAACCGATCTACCTTATTCAAGCACACCCAGATTGGGTCAGGATACTGCCTCAGGAGTGCTCCAGATATAGGGGGAACATCATGTCCCAGATGCACATATCGATGTTTCCAATAGGCAGTTACTATTTCCACACACATTTTTTAGGCGCACGACAAACCGAGCAGGATACAGTATTGAAGATGACGCAAGCAAACAACAAAACAAAATTGGAGCTGCTGCCAGACAAAGTGGCACAAAGAACAAATGAGCTGGTTATATAAATAGATCACCAGACTCACTCTCTTGTAATGTTGTCCCCAGCATAACCATGTAAGAAACAACGGTACGGCGAAATCTGACTAGAAATATTACTTGGGGGAAGCTGAAATGCCCTGTTTTAAGGTATCCAAAAGCCTCTTGTTACAATAGAAACTTGGATAGACTAAGGCACACATTCAGCAAGTTTTTCAGATAACATATACAAACTGCCGACCACATTGATGCGATGCAACAAACTCATTGAGAACTGCAGCAGCCGTTCCTTCAACTGGAGAAAACAAAATCATCAATCCGTAAGTAACCTGATACAGATACAGACAGAACCTAATAGTGGCACCTATGCAGCATACAGGGTTAAACACAGTGTATGGACAAGATGTGCATACAAACTCATGATCAGCCTCAGCAACACAAAGAGCTCCGTAACAGATTCCATATTCCTGGCTACATCTCCTAGGATTACCGATGACAACATAGTAAATCCTTGATGCCTTTGAATGTAATTTGTTGAGGTGGGAGGAGTTGAACACCATGACTGATGGTTGCATGGATACGGCTGCATCGCGTATCTCCCGTGCATCCAATATGGCGGGGATACTCGGAGATACTTTATGGGATATAGCGGCCCAGTAAAATCTTGGATATTTTTAGATATACAAATAAATAAATAAAGTCGGGATACAGCGGGGATACTCTGAGATACTTTAGGGGATACGGCGGCCCAGTAAAATCTTGATTCAAAGTCAGTTGCAACCAGATATTTTCCATTAAAAAAAATCAAACAGTCCAAATCTCACAAACTATATTCAGAAGGTGTTCTTACCTATTGATCCATTTCAGCACATTAGCACATCGAACCAGATAATCATTCTATGTATCGTGCAACATTCAGCTCCATCATATCCACCAGCAATGGCTGTGCCTAGAAGCATAAGAAGTCAGGCAATTAATGACAGTTCCAAGGAAAAAACAAATGGATAAAAGAAGGCATAAGTGAGTCGGTTACATAGATGAACTAACAAATATAACTTGAGCAAAATAAACTCACTTTTTTACAAAATAAATCACTTTTTTTAGATGTTTCATAACTCACTTCTGATACTAGCAATAGATAAAAAAAATCACATCTCCACTACTATTAAAAGGACGAGTTTTTCTTCTCTAGAGTCACTCCTGTTACTGTACACAGACATTCTCTGCCGTCCGATCAGCACCATCCAACGGTGGAAATCGTCTGAATGTTTCGCCCGCGTTTCGTGCGTGTTTCGCTCCCTCCTTTTCGCGTGCTAATCCGATCGCGCGCTGCCCCGCCAGCCCCGCCTGCCTCCCCCGCCCCGTAAGCCTCCGCCTCCCGCTCGGCCCGCAATCCTCCGCCGCCCCGCGGCCCCGCGCGCCGCCCTGTGTCCCGCCGCCCGGATCCCCTGTGTCCCGCCGCCCGGATCCCCTGTGCCCCGCTGCCGCCCGGATCCCCTGCCCCCCGCCTCCCGCCGCCCCCCGCCTCCCCCCGCCGCCCTGCCCGGCTCGCGTGCCTTCGCCGCCCCGCGTGCCTCGGCCGCCCCGCGCTCCTCGGCCGCCCCGCGCGCCTCCGCCCCGTACGCCTCCGAACAGATCTAGCCCTGCGCCCACGGTGGCCATGGAGAACCTGATCTCGCTCATCAACAAGCTGCAGCGCGCTTGCACCGCCCTCGGCGACCATGACAAGGAGAGCGCCCTCCCCACCCTCTGGGACTCGGTGCCGGCCATCGCCGTCAACAGAGGCTAGGTGCGTGCCCATTTTTTTCCTTTTTGACTGCTCTCGCTCGGATCTGGTGCTGGTGCCCCAGCTGTGCGGTGCGGATCTCGCGAGTTGCTGGTCTGCTTAGCTACAAGGACGATCAATATGTTTTTTTATGTGCGAGAAGGATGATCAATATGTACGTGCGATTGCAGCAGAGGTGACAATCCCCTACCTCAGCTCTACTTCCTTTCGATGCCTTTTCCTTTTCTCCTCTGGCGGCCACCGCACCATGAGCCCATTGCCGCACTTTGCCTTCCTTGTCATCCTTGAGTAGCATTTTGATTGGTTCGCTAGGTGTTTGATAGAATTCCCAGCTGAGTAAATTTGTTGTTACCTGAGTAAATTAGTTCTTATGCGATTCAGGGTTGCGTGGAGGAGAATAGGAGCTGAAGGAAATTTGGTGGATATGAAGAAACAAGCAGGCTTTGGGTTCCTACCCTACGATGTTCACGAGTCACGACGATGTGCTAATTATGCAATTAAATGGTACGCTCTCTCTGATGAAAATATTCAGCTACTTCCTTTTTTAGTTTGGACTGCAGCAGTAACTAATTTCACACTTTCTATAATGGTAACAGTTGCGCTTTGAGCTAATTTCGGATAAGAAGGATTGATCAGACCCCAAGTTTATACTGCTTCATATTATTTGCCGTATTATGTGCAGTGTGTTGAACTTGATACTACTTGTGGAGTTTGATAAGGTTAGTCACTGCCTACCTACCTCGGACATGTCGTCTACAAGGCGAATTGGGGGTCGCTCTCCGTTTGAAGACGTCACCAACACAAGCAGCCAAAGTAATGTTTATCTACATTATGATCAGTATTTCAATCAATTAATCTTAGGTATAGATTGCACGTGAACTGTGTTTTTGAATTATATGTGCAATTAACTTATTTGTAATTGTAAAACAAAGTGGGTGCAGTCTGATTCCATTAGATCTAATATGGAGCCCGGCTACTATGAAGATTCTTGCTATGATCATATGGTTTCTATTTTGGGTGATAAGACCTAGACCTAAGCATATATAGCATGGTTGTTACTTGTTACTACTGCTCAATCTTCATGGGTTACAGATTGATA
The DNA here is from genome assembly GCA_019208055.1 of Stipa capillata. Taxonomy (NCBI): domain Eukaryota; kingdom Viridiplantae; phylum Streptophyta; class Magnoliopsida; order Poales; family Poaceae; genus Stipa; species Stipa capillata. The sequence goes on along the minus strand of JAGXJF010005325.1, from coordinate 83,279 downwards.
AAATTCGTGACGTTTTGCTGCATGTTGTTTAGTTATTGCTTACCACGCTTCTGTTTTAATACTACGTAGGTGTTCTTAACCACTAAGCTGCAATATTTCATTTTGTTCACTCAGGTTTCATCTTCCAATTGGTTATCATGGACGGGCATCATCTGTAATCGTATCTGGAACAGACATTATTTGACCCAGGTACTCATCCCAAGAAATTTAAACGGCTGATCAAATGTTTAATTGGAGGACTTTTATGGTACATTTTACTACTACCAGGGGTGAGTAGCATAAGTCATATCTGGAAAACCATTGTTGGGCCTGGGAATGAATTGGGCAAACCTATCGATATTAATGATGCTGAGGATCATATATTTGGCTTAGTGGTAATGAATGATTGGAGTGGTAAGTATCATTTTCATTTTATTTCTTTTAGATTAGTTGCATACTCGGCTCTACTGACTTGTAAAAACATTGCAGCCAGAGATATCCAAGCCTGGGAGACTATTCCTCTTGGACCTTTCCTTGGGAAAAGCTCAGTAAGACACCTGATACTATTAATGGAGTGTATTTTTGCATAAGCTTTAAATCATCTTTTGTAGCAGATTTGATGTCCTGCACGTATCTTGGTTTTTTTTGGACACATATCATAATGAATTTAAGGATGCTTCTGTAGTTTTCAAATTTGAGTTTTTACTTCTACCATGGCCTGTAAATATACAGACTGAAATCTACTATAATTTCTGCAATGCATTGTGAAGAAGTATACCTTTTTCCTATATGACAGGTTTCCTTTACATTCTGTAAAATTTTAATTTCTCTAGGTACATCAATATCACCTTAGATTGTGACCCATTCGAGAGCCTGAGAAGGGAGGCTCGGGAAAACCATGCCCAAATGGGTGGCGTATCTCTATACAAGATGGATGGAAACAAGCTAGATGATCTTGTTTCTAGGTCTAGGGAGAATTGTTTTAGACTGTAGTTCAGATGTGCTCTACTTTTCCTTAGATAAACCTATCTGCAATGTAGATGAAATAGCTGAATTTGTTGCATCTTGCCACTATTCGCAGGTCATGAATATAACTGGTAATTTTTTCTGCACGTAATGAATGAACTTATCACTATCACAATTTCACTTAAGCAGCGCTTCAATTTAGCCAGTAATTATCAGCTATGACATTGTCACAGTTTCTTTTTAAGCATGCTGTAAACTGTAAAAACCATCATAGAAATACATAGATGACTTGATGGTCTATCCTTATCTTAGAACCATGCTAGACTTCAACCGTCCGCAAGCAAGGATCCATATCTTCTAAGATGTCACAGGCACCATCAAGCCTTCCAGGTCTGTATAGCATCATCTACAGAGGAATGTACTAACAATGAAAATTTCATCGATGAAGCAGTTAGTATAATCATATATATGTATCCCGGCTGCTCAGAAAGAAGAATAATTGATAGTGCTTAGATTGTTCAAAACTTGGCAGAGGTAATTATCCTTGCCTATTTTGTTTGTTTGTTTCCTTCTTAAGTGGGAACCCGTAGTGTAGGGACCTGGTGGTATGCAAGTAAATTGAAAAAACAAAAGAAAATAAGAAGTTATGTACATTATACAAGCAGAGAGAAGAGAGAGGGGGAACATTGCCTATTGTGCTGATATATGCTATTGCAACTCCAGGGCAAGGAAAGTAGGAGGAGGAAACCTGAAGAATTCTATGCAGGGAAAAGGATAAGGGACTTGAAGGTATTCTTGTATTTAGTGAGTGATTCATTTAGATACTTACTTTGGTAGTTTTATCTTTAAACCTTTTGCAGATCCTTTGGTTTATTTCCATAGCGTTAATCATGTTTTTCCGGTAATGAAGTTCCCTGGACTTCACTGCAGGAGAAAATGGCTCCTTCTACCTCGCTCGCTAATTTTCAAATAGCTGGGGCGTGCATCCCTTCCCTCCTTACCACCAGGTGCAAGAAAAATCATGTTCACTGATGTCAGGATTCAAAGAGAGGGCGTATCAGCCCTTGCAACTAGCGCTGCAGAACACTGAGCATTCCAATTGCACCATATGTAGGTCAGGCCTACCTATGGTGTTTTGCGCTTAAGCTTATATCTCTGAAAGGTGTTTTGTGCTTAAGCTTATATCTCTGAAAGCTGTTTTGTTTCATTTGTTTCTCTAATTGCCTTTCCAGGTTAGTTAATCGCATTCCAGCAAATTCAGGTCAGGTGATGCAAGCAAGGGCATGCCATGCATCAGAGGTTTGCTCCACAATCTTTACCTGTCATTACCATTTCGCTCTTTCTTGATGTTTTAGTCTGCCATTTGTGCATGCTATTTGTTTAGCTAATTTCCTTAGAGTGATACTATTACTGTATGCTTTCAATTGATACAATGGCGCAATTGTTGTTTTTTTTAATTCCTTTAGCTCTTGACACCAAAAGGTTCCATATCTAGGAACTAGAACTTGGATCAACTAAGTTTTGTCTTTGCATTGTTTCTGCCTTTTGTTTGCTGTGTGATTTGCTAGGTGAAGCTGTAAATTATTTCCCATCTTTCCCAGCCGATTAGATCACCCGATTCACGTTACCTAGAGGACTTAATGTATTTCATTGCAAGTGTCTCCACGGTTTGAAATGCATTGGAGTGCTTACTGTTTTCGATGAATACAAGAAGTTTTCTTAAATACTGTTTAGTTTGAGGTTTGAAGGTGGTTGAGAAAAAGCATGATATATCTTTTTTATGTGCTTCCTATTGCAGAAGTGAGATAGGTACTACACATTGGGGAATCAGCATGTTGACCAAAGATACGGCTCTTCGCAAGGTAACATATGTAATTTTGATTGCAAAACAAATTTTTTTGGCAGACAAAACAACTGATCATGCATATCATCGGTTCTTTGTACAAAATCTCCTAGATCCAATACTTGCACAAGGAAATACATCCTGGAGATTTGTTTTAGGGATTTAAATGATTCTATCTCTACCTGGGAGTTTTGTTGTATAATCTTTCGTGCAGTATCTATCGATTGAAATTAGATGTAGAACAGAGGAATTTTAATATGATGCATAACAGAGCAATTGAATTGGATGTAGAACAACAGGTTAAACTGTTGCAGTGTATATGGCCTTGGGTTATTTAAATCTTACCGCATAAGAAAGGAAATGACTGGTGCATCTTTGATATTTGACATTCATATTCTGCATGCCTTCTAGAATTTTTTTAAGAGATTCTAAGTGGAAATCATATTTGCTACTATCGAGGAATTGGTATCTTCTACTATCTTCCTGTGCTCATATCAGTTATTCTCATTTTTCAGCTACCTAATATGACCTAATTACGTAATAAAAGGATCAATGGTTTTTGGGCGTTTGTTTTTTAAATTCTAGGCCTCTGTTATGAATGAGATTGAACAATAGAAGTAATTCTATATTTTAGGCTTAAGTCACAACCTGATACATTTTGAAATATAAACATGTCCTCTCTATCGTGCGTGCCTATAATAGTGTATACACTGCGGGGCGCGCTGGGGCGCGCCAGAAGGGTTGGCGCCCATGACCCGGTTTGTTTCATCTGTGTGCTATTCGCTGGGAATACTTATACTGGTGAAGCTGCAAAAAGTAAGAAGGACGCGGAGCAGAAGGCAGCTCGTGCTGCAGTCAAATCAATTTTAGATAACTTGTGTTTCATTGTTCATGTTTAAAAAGAGAGCTCTAAAACCTTTTTTGAACTTTTTGTATTGAGAATTAGTAGCGGGCGGATCAAATACAATGGAACCATTGTCTATCTTTGTGAAAAATTACATAGATATGATATCTGCCAAGTTTCCGTATTGGAATAGGACGAAAGGAGCTGATCACTGTTTTGTTGCTTGCCATGACTGGGTATGTTTTCTTGCCTGCATATTTTTCATCTTTGAATAATAATCAAAAATGAGAATCTTGGTGATACAAATTGTACACTCGTGTTTTGATCAAGTGTAGGAGGGTAGATATTTACATATGAAAGTAGTATTTTGTCCCTGACTTCATTACTGGAAGAGCTTGATGGGAAATGCTGACGAGCCAATCAGACAAGATATGATTAAATTTTGAGCATTACTTAATATCTAAATTCTATAATTAAGGACTTCATTATGATTTTATCTAGAGTAGGAGGGGCCATGGCCCACTCTGGCTCCAGAGAAGATCCGCCATTGCACTAAATCTGTACAAATTTAGGCTATACATGGAAGGATTTTGCATGTTTTTAGGCCTCATTTTTCACAAGTTTTCCTTTGTCATGTTGCTACAGTACAGTAACAAGGTAGCACGCATTGAACACCTCAACCTTATATTTTTGTGTTGATTTATTGGACTAAGAATGAGATATGACTTATGATCCCCTTTCTCTTACACAAATGTCTACTTTTTTGCGGTATTGCTCCACCCCTCTCTCTGGATGTGTGTAGCCTTTCAGGTGATTATTTTGCAAAAAAGAATTGATGTCAGGCTATGATTGGAATTAATGCAGCGATAAGTTGAGTTGTAATATTAAGCAATATTACCATACTCTTCTGTTAACTAAATCTGCGTGATTACTAATAGCTATTTTTTGGACTTATTTCAAATAAACGTTGAGTTATAATATTAAACAATATTACCATACTCTATTTTATACTCACGTAAATTTCACATGCATTCGTTGAGACGTGCGTTGCACGTGCACGCTTACTAGTCTGTTGTAAAAGGCAAAGAATATTCGTGAAAATAGTAATACTTATCTAACTTATAATGAAGAATTTAGCTGATAAGAAAATACATTATCTAGAATTTTCTCATGTAAACTCATCCCTCTGAAATGTCAAGCAGACAAAATTAAAACAGACCCAAACTAATAAACTCTAGCACTAGCAATAAAAGTGATCTTGGATATTCAGCTTTAAGTAAATTCAGCCTGATAAGACACAAGAAATTCAAAATTTACTTTTGTGTGCTATAAATGTATGTTATGTGGGGCCAGACTTATAAGCGTCGTGGGAGCCGCTCGCCACCACCGCAGCCAAATCCAGGAGCTGCGGCAGTGCAGGAGGAAGCCGAAACTGCTTAGGTTCCCAACAGTCTTCAAATTACGAAAGAGTCCAGTTTGCAGTCAAGAGTCCTAGTTTAGGTAGTATTCCTATTGATAAGGAAACTAGGTCAGTTCGTATTAGACATGGAGCCTTATGTAAGGCAGACCTCTATATAATGAGGTAGCCGCCATGAGATTGAACCAAGCAAACAATTAGAAGGAACATATCCCTTCTATGTGCCTTCCTCTCTCTGCTTTCTTGCGTCTAGGGCTTCCCAGCCCTAGAGCACCACCCTCCCACGGCAGCAAAGCGCCAAACCATTGACCCTAGCCTAATTCTTCCCAATCGCCTTCGTTCCAAGAGTTCAAGCTCTAACAATGTACTAGTCACTTGCAGCAGGGGTCTTCAACAAGTGACAAAAAACTATTATTTCAGAAGGTATGGATTCAATGAAAGTTGTTACTCCCTCCGTCCAGGAATGTAAGGCATAATTTGATTAGTTAAGACAAGGCTTTGACCAACAATTACTTTTTTATTATGTGATTTATGTGACATAAAATCGATATCATTAGATTCGTATTCAAAAGTACTTTCTTATGATTACGATTTTGTATTACATAAACCGCATATCAATAAAATAATTATTAGTCAAAGTCTTGTCTTAACAAATCAAAATACGCCTTACATTTCTGGACAGAGGGAGTATTATGGAGTTAAGATTAATAACAAGATTAAAACAGATAAAAGTACTGGATAGAAGAATACAACTAGCTTTGAGGTTCCAAACGTGCTAACTGCTTTGCTCATCTGACATTTGCTTTGGTATCTCCGAAGAGCGAAGTTTGCTACATTGAATGATAACATCAAAACCAATACGGCTATAAGTTCACCTATCTACCAAAAGGATAATTGCTAACTAAGGTTAAGTTGTTAGTAAACACTTAATAAGCACAATAAAGGTATTCAAGCAACCATATACAAAACTGGATTGGGTTACTCCTACAATATAAGAATTAAGGATGAGCAATCACCTGGTGTATAGAAACTCATGAAAGGATGATAGTTAAAGATATAATGGGTTTCATAAAGTCTCCTGGATTGCATTGACTTAAGTTGAACCATGTAGACATTGGAGTCCACAAATAAAAAAATTACATCATTATCCTCATCATACCCAAGTATAGTTTCCATCCCTCTCCAGGCTGCATCGATCTGAGGAGGGAGCCCAAGAATGTTATGCATTTCAACAGTCTTCCACAGCAACCATGTGGCAACACCATGACAATTAACCTTCCTCTGCCACATTTGGAAGCTAGGGTAAGACAATATGGCGAGGCCAATAGCGCTATCCTCTGCCAGAATGATCTGACGGCTGCCATGGTGGAAATCATTTGAAACCGGAGGCCCCCTGATCACAGCTAGGCTCTGCCTATCCAAATCAAACTCAAGCATGCCATGCCACGAAAGCAACCAGTAAAGGGCATTACCAACAAGGGTGCCAGGCTTGCCAGCATCATAGATCTCACATGGAGCCGCCGTCGAGATGAGATTGCCCCATATACCGGTCTCTGAGGAGTAAACGCAGGCGATGGGTCGGTTGTCGCTTCTGAAAATGGACACCAAGACCACCTTAAACGGGCTCGAGTGGCAGCCGCCGTGCACGTGGCCCGGGTCGCCGGCAGCGCAGAGCACCGTCCCATTGACGAAGTTCCTCTTGAACTCCGGCGGAACGGCCGGGCGGCGCTGCTCGCCGGTGATAGGGTCGCACACAATGATCTTTTGCCGCGCCCGGTCCATGACGAGGATGCGTCCGTGGCGGCACCCGAGCATTTCCGTCCTCCCGCGGCCGCCGTCGCCGTCGTCGCGTCGCAGGTCGAAGCGCTCAGGAGGGATGCGGTCGGGAGGGTCCAGGATGGGGCTGAAGACGATCTTCTTGCGGTACTCGAAGACACCGAGGAGGGGCGGCTTCCGGTGGCGGGTGCAGAAGCGACGGAGGAAGTGGGGCTCGGTGGCGAGGCGTCGCCAGCGCTTGCAGACGAAGGAGGCGCGGGGGAGGGAGGATGGTTGCGGGGGGAGCCGGAGGAGGATCTCTCGGAGGAGATCGTCATCGTCCGGCAGGGAGGCAGGCGCCGCCGGCGAGGTGCGGCGGCGGCGGCGGCGGCGGGGAGTCATGTCGGCACCCTCCTCACTCGTGTGGATTGGGGAGGGAGGGGCAAAATGGGATTTTTCTCTTTTTGTTCAGATGAAAAGGACGTCTTATTAGGCCCCGGCGAAGTGGTCCGCCTCATCGGGGGCCAATAGATTGTTCATTGATGCGGTGATGCCTCGCTCCGCCACCGGCCATGGAGTTTGGCATCTCTCCGAAACGCCGCCGCCGTCTCCGGCATCTCAAGCCGGAGCGCCCCTCCTCGCTTGGCTGCGCTCCGACCACGGCCTCCTCCTGCGGCAGCTCACCGTCTTCGCGCTCGGGATCCGCCGCCCGCCGCGGTTGAGGGGGATGGCGGGTGGGGCATATGGCAGCTGCAATTCTGTGTGCGCATGCTGCGAGAGTGAAGAATGGATTTTTCAGATTCATCGGGCTACCATCTGGTAATACCATCATAAATATCTCCAGAATATACCTTGATTTCCTCGCGCTGCCATTACTGTTTTTAATCCATGGACATTGGCTATTTTTGTTACTATGGAACAACAAACATTGCCCATCAACAGGTTATCTGGAGTGGTTCAGAAGGAGCAAAGCTTACCGATATATGTAGCATTTAACAGTCCTCTTGTAGTGTTGTTATAACAGCTTCGAGCCATCTTTTTTAACTTAGGAACCCTATGTACATCACTACACAATGTTATAGAAACCCAGTGGAAATTCGGAAGAATTTTAAAGCCCTTTTGGTTAGTAATAATTAAGTATTTATCAGTCCCTCAAACTCCCAATTTGCTTTCAACCTGTGCATTTCTCTGGTGTAGTGGAGCTTGGAGCATTTTGAAACATGCTATTAATTTGAACTATACAATTATGAACAGATTTGTGTCACGAAAACAATGTTAAAAAAAGAGAGAATAAATCTGAGTACTTAATCTGTTGTAGATCAAAGAAGGTTTTCCGTACGGTACTATTCTGCTTCAGATTGTAGTAATTTTGAGAAACTACAACAACAGACCGTTGCTTTCTTTTATACAAACTATTCTCCTGCCCAAGAGGCATTTACCGCTGCCATTTGTGTTATGATTTGCTTGCATCTGTTAACTTGAATCAAAATTTGAGTTGCAGTAGGGCTCTTGTGAGTTGTGACAGATGACAAAGCGGAAGCGGAAGAACTAATCGGGGGTGCTAGAGATACAAGATAGGGACCGGATCAGTGGAAATTTTGTAAGATTTGTGTGTTGAATTCTTCAACAGTCAACATTCGATAACCTAACATGCTCTAGCAAATGTTGTTTTTTTTTGAAAATTACGGCAGGAGCACTGCCTTTCTCATAGATTAGAAGGAACCGTAAATAAGGTTAATATGTACAGCAAAGAGATTAAAGAACTAAGACCAGGCAGGAAGATAATAAGAGAAAGGAGAGAGGAGACAGAAGGGAGGAGAATTAGAAGACAAAAGGGGGGTCTCCTGTGTCACTGGAGGTTTCGCCGAAAGCCATTCTCCGGGCCATTATGTCCTCCTGAGCCTTAAACGATACCCTGTGAACGTTCGTAAACACATTGTTGAAGATTCGAGCGTTTCTTTCCTTCCAAATGTTCCACAGCGCGTAGATGACCAAGCCATAAATCTTGCTTCTACCCTTTCTTGTTCTACCTGTACCGCAGGCCTTCCACCAACTTGTTATGTCGTCTTGTCCCGCTTGTAGGAAGGCATCATGAGGCAGCCCATTCATGACAGAAACCTTGCGCAAGATTTGTCTGGCGAAAGCGCATTGAGTCGAAATGTGAAGTGCAGTTTCTGGATCTTGTCCGCAAAGGATGCATGTGGTTCCATTTGCCCATCCTCGTTGGTCAAGCTTATCTGCTGTAAGGACTCTCTGTTGGATCAGAAGCTAGGTGTGTATTTTGCATTTTTGCTCTGCGTCTGCCGTCCAAATTGATGAAGCATCGAATTTGGAGAAGGATCCTGCGAATTGCAGCCTGTAAGCTGACCTGGCAGAGTATTGCGCATCGCCTGTCCATCGCCATGTAGTAGAGTCTGCCATCTGCTGAAGCTGGGTTTGTTAGATGAGGTTCCAAAGGGTAATGAACTGGTTTATTTGAGCCGTCGTGTGGATAGTCCGTCGTAGTGGTCTTAACCATCTATTCTCTTCCAGTTCATAAGCTACGGATCTGTTCTTTCTTTTGACTAGAAGGAAAAGGTCTGGGGCAATTTCGAATGGGGTGTTCTGATGAAGCCACCTGGATGTCCAAAATTTGGCTATTTGCCCGTTTCCGATTTGGATTTTCGTTGAGGCTGCAAAGAGAGATGTGTCTATATCATCGCATGGTACCTGTTGCCCGAACCAAGGCTTCCTCACTGTGTTCCACTCACCCCATAGCCATCTCAGCCGGAGGGCCGTACCAAACCGTTGGATATCTTTGATACCTAAGCCCCCTAATTCTTTCGGTCTACAAACCTGTTTCCAGCTTACAAGACAATGTCCTCCTAAGCACGCTTCTTCGCCTTTCCAAAAGAAGGATCTAATCGTCCTTTCAATCTTTTTTATAACCCACTTGTCCAGCTTAAAAGCTGAAAGGAAGTAGACCAGGCATGGCGAGAGGACCGAGTTTATGAGCGTGAGTTTGCCTGCTCTGGAGAGAAGCTTGCCTTTCCAGCCCGCTAGCCTGGAGGAGAGCTTGTCAAAAAGAGGTTGCATATCTGTTCTGCGAAGCTTCGAGGTGTGCAACGGTAGACCAAGATAGGTACACGGGAAATGCGCAACTTGTGCTTGAATGCTCTGAGTGATATCTTGGAGGTTAACCTGTAAGCATCTGATAGGGTACATGCAACTTTTTTGAATGTTTGTTTCAAGACCTATTGCCTGTCCGAAGATTTGAAGGCAGCTCTGGATCGCTAACAATTCTAGCCTTTCTGGGTTTGTGAAGATTGCCGCGTCATCTGCATAAAGGGATATTCTGAGCTCGTTGTCGAGACCTTTGATAGGTTTGATGAGGTTGCTCTGTAAGGCTCGTAGAAGCAGTTTCTGTAAGGGGTCGATTGCAAGGATGAAGAGAAGGGGTGAAAGAGGGTCTCCCTGCCGAAGTCCTCGACGGTGGCGAATGCTTTCGGTGTGCTCACCATTGATGATGAAGCGGCTCGATGAAGAAGCTAGAATATAAGCTACCCAGTCTCTCCACTTTGGGCCGAATCCTAGATGTTCAAGGATCTCAATGAGGTACTCCCAACTGACCGAGTCGAATGCTTTTTGAATATCCACTTTTAAGAAAAATCCCTGGGATCCCTTTTCTATGCATCATCTTGATGATGTTCTGGGTGAATAAGAAGTTGTCCTGTATCCCTCTCTTTTTAATGTAGGCGCTTTGCGCCGTCGAGACAATTTTGTCGAGTTCTGGTCCGAGCCTGTTGGCCATTATCTTCGTTACTATCTTGCCGAATGCGTGAATCAGACTAATGGGGCGAAAGTCTTTAGCTATTTTTGCCTGTTGTTTCTTTGGTAGGAGCACTACGTCCGCATTGTTTAGGAGATATAACCTGTTGTTTCGGAGGCAGCAGAATTGGTTTACTGCTTGAACTATATCATCTCTAATGACTCCCCAGAAGCTCTTATAAAATCTGCTAGTGAAGCCATCTGGGCCAGGGGATTTGTCGTTTGGGAGCGACCTGATCACATTAAGGATTTCTTCCTTGGAGAAGTTGCTTTTTAGATGTTGAAGGTTGTGCCGTTGTATCCCCAAAAACTCCCAGTTTAGGGAGTGGGCTCTCTGCTTTTTAGATCCTAAAGCATCCTCGAAGTGTTGGGCGACGAAGCACTTTTTCTCGTTTTGATTGAAGACATCTTGCCCGTCTATTTGAAAGCTGGCTATGGCGTTCCTCCGTTTGCGAGAGTTGATCTTGAGGTGGAAGAACTTCGTGTTTGCATCACCCTGTTTTATCCAATGGGTTCGTGATCTCTGTTTGAGCCTCATCTTTTGGATGACGGCTAGGCCAAGCAGCCGATTCTTCAGTTTTGCCCTGAGCGCCAGCTCTAAATCAGTTAGACTTCTTGCTTCTTGAGCTCTGTCTAGCTGCAGGATCACCTCAGTGGCTATCGCGAACTGCATCCTTATGCTGCCAATGATGTTACTGCTCCATTTCTTCAGCGTTTTTGCGAGCCTTGTGGGCTTGGAGTGCAAGTGTATTATACCATCTGTGGGAGTTAGGGTTCTGTGCCAGCAGCCTTGAATCACCTGATGGATTCCTGGAATATCACACCACCAATCCTCAAACTTGAATGACCTGATTGATGCTGACTTGAGGGAGCCATTTAGCAGTAGCGGACAGTGATCTGAGATCATGGTGGAGAGCGCCTGTAGGTGGGAGTTACTGAATTCAACGTCCCAATCTGGAGAGCAAAGCATTTTGTCGATCTTGGTGTAGGTTGGGTTGCTCTGTCCGTTGGACCAAGTGAAGCTGCGGCCATGTAAGTGAATCTCGCGGAGCTGGAGAGAATCCACCGCAGCTCTAAAAGCTCCTAGCAGCCTTGTGTTGATTTGGTTGTTGTTTTTGTCTGCTGCTCGGAGGATGAGGTTGAAGTCTCCTACAACAAGCCACTTAGGCATGGTCCTGTGTTTAGCGTTCTTCAATTCTTCGATAAATGCTAGCTTGTCTTGTTCGGATTGCGGTCCATATACTGTTGTACAGGACCATTGAAGATCATTTTCGATATGTCTAAAGTCTGCTGTGATCGAGTGAGCTGCGGGGGAGATGTTACTAATGGCAAAAAATCTGCTGGAGCCTGCGAGTATTAAACCTCCCCTGGTTCCATTTGCCGGGAGCATGCAGTAATTTCCTGTGAACTCTGCCGCTAGCGTATGTGAAATGAAATTGTCGTCTATGGAGCTCAACTTTGTTTCCTGTAGGCAGATCAGCGTGGCTTTGTTTTGTCTAACCACCTCTCGGACTACATTCCTTCTTGCAATGTTATTAAGGCCTCTAACGTTCCAGGATAGAAGACACAGTTGTCGATGTGTCATTCAGCTATTTTGGGCGACCAATCTGTTTTGTATCTGTGTTTTTGTTCAGGCCGTAACACGTGCTGGATGATCACGGTTGCAACGGACGGGTTGAAGAACCAAATGAACACGGATGAAACAAACAAGTGATGGATAAAGGAGGGGACAGACCACCCACTGCTATAGAATTCTGGTGATCTGAAAGGCCACACCAACGTGTTGGCTGTGGACCAACAAAAGCAGGGAGCCTTGCTACCTAGGTTCCCTGTGATTACACCTGGGAGAAAGTCTGTAGGAGAGCAACGCATAAGTCTGGGAGTACAATACATAGAAGTCATTTCATCTACTTGCTAATTAACTAAACACCAGCGCTCAGGCCGCGGCCTTAAGCACTGAGGTGATGTCAACTTTTCCAAGCATGCCAGCAAGCGTAGCGAACGCCACCACATTTGATTCGTTTAGCGGCTGCTTGAACAAATCTCTGTATCGCGCAAAGTCCTCCATGCCTGGCTTTGAGTTGGCTGCGAGGATCCCCAGCTTCTTCATCAGCAGAAGACGTGCTTTTTCCATCATGGGTAAAGCTTCTTTGGATGCGTTTGCGCTGTTGGCATGTGCTGCTTCAGCTTTCTTTGCTTTGCTTCTTGTGGTTGGAGCCTGCGGAAGCGCTGGGATCAGCGGAGCTGGAAGTTGACGAGTTATCTGCTTGCAAAATGCAGCTAGGGTCATTTCGTCTTCAACTTCCGATCCTCCTGTGTCGGTGTCCGGCAGTGGCGCTTCGTTGTGGTCGGTGGTGTCTGCAAGAGCTCCTGTGAGGGGGAGACGAGGTGGAATCTCCGCTTCAACGCTCATCGGATCGAAACCAGTAGCGTTTCCAAGCGCTAGCTCTCGTACCTGCACCATGACCTGGGAGAGATCATCTTGTGGAGCTAATTGAGCTTTGAACAGAAAGCGCTCTGGAGAGCGTGAGCGTTCTCGCTCTCCATCCTTAGCGGCCGAACTTATTGAGTTGTCCGGTGTAAGTGAGGTGCTTCTAGCTGCGAGTTCAGGCGGGGCTGCAGCGCGCCTGTAATCCCTTTGTCTGTTTCCGCCCCTGCTAGAGCCTCTGCTTCCTCTGCGCTGACTACGAGGTCCTCCCTGAGAGGTGCTGCGGGAAGGAGGCACATCCCAGCCGGAGGGTTGGCGCACACGAGCCGGGCTCCGACTACGCTCCCGTTCATCATCACTGTCATCTGAGGGGGGGGCGATTCTGTCGTGAACAGAGCGCCTTGGAGGCTGCAGGGGTCCATCTCCTGTTCCGAGCTCCCAGTGGTAGGAGTAGTGAACCGGACCACCATCGTCGGAAGAGACGGGAGAGGGTACTCCACTGCCTGGGCTTGCCGGATCTTGGGACCTGAACGGCGGGCTGTTCACCGGCGGTTCGTAGTCGATGACCTGATCAATGTGGATTAACACCGGATGCGACATGAGCCTCATCGGTGGTCCACGGGGGCGGCCCTGGCCTGCGAAGCGCCGGGACGAAGCGCCGTGCTCCTCGGGCTGGGGGGGCTTCTGGCGGCCTGTTAACTGATCACTTGTGGAACCTTGTTATTTGTTTAGTTCCTTTCTACTCCATGTTCGTAGATTACACAGCTATTTTCGTTCATGATTTGCTTTGTTTAGACAGTCAGATCACGTAAGGAAACTCTGAAGTCATAGAGGAAGGAATCATGATCTAGAGTGGAAATTAGGTACTTTGGTCCAAGGGGGGCAAGCTAGTCAACTGCGTGGAACTAGCTCAAGGCTTGGACGCGTTGACGGGCCAATGATATGGACATTCGATAACCTAACATGCTTGAGCAAATGTTGTTTAACTGATCACTTGTGGAACCTTGTTATTTGTTTAGTTCCTTTCTACTCCATGCTGGTAGATTACACAGCTATTTTCGTTCATGATTTGCTTTGTTTAGACAGTCAGATCACGTTAGGAAACTCTGAAGTCATGGAGGAAGGAGTCATGATCTAGAGTGGAAATTAGGTACTTTGGTCCAAGGGGGGCAAGCTAGTCAACTGCGTGAAACTAGCTCGAGGCTTGGACGCGTTGACGGGCCAATGATATGCAGTCAACTATGGGGACCAAATGTCTCATTCACCAAACTTTGTTATTAGTTGTTGGGATGTACGCATATTTATTTATTTATTTATTTACTTAACAACTACATATTTGTATCATCTATATAGATTGTAAGTTCTCACGAGATACCTAGGTCAAGCACGGCAGGGTCATCTTTTATTTGTTGCAAAAAAATTATGTTTTTTTGTGTATTATGAAATTCAATGTGAATTAAAGATGCCCTCAAGTGAAGGTATGAAAGACTGCAGTTAAAGGCGGGCGGGAGATGGAAGTAGGGGAGGGAGAAAGAGCATTTTACATCACCAGGCATCGGTAGGCTTCACTAGAATTTTGTAAGATTTGCGTGTTCAATTATTCTACGGTCAACACTCGACAGCCTAATTAACATTCTTTAGTAAATACTGTCTGATTAAGCCGGAGTTGCTTGTGGACCCTGTTTATTGTTTAGTCCCTTTGGATTCCAAGTGCACACGTTCAATACTGTTGATTGATGATTTGGTCATAAAGCTACTGCTAGATTACATGGTTTTGTTCATTCCTGATATTCTTTGTTGCGACAGTCTGGAGGCACAAGTTTGGAACGAGAACTTGGGTTTGGCAGCTTAGTCAGCGGCAGCTGCGTGGAAGCAGCTCGAGACCTGGACGCCTTGTTAACTGGCCTATCCTGCCGTCAGCTCTGTTTGCAAGTTCTAACCCTTCATCATCCTCTTTCATTCGCGTGATTGCAAAAAGGCATAAATAGAAAAGGCACAATAGTAAGATAGAAATGCATGTACAAAACAGAGGATTGAAAAACACATGGATTGAGCTTGTTTGATTTGTTCTAGCATTAAAAAAAAAGAGGTGCTGGATGTCTAAGTTGTAATGGAATTCCTTTGTTTTCACAGGAATGCTACAATATTTCAAAGTAACCTATTTAGGAAAAATTCCTGAGGGTTAGATGCCTCTGAATTTATTTTTTTGAATCAGAGACGCCCAGAGGAGTCTCCTGGCTTGCTGTTCAAAAGAAGAGAGAATGGTAGGCTCATACTCCCTCCGTCCCAAAATGTAAGGCGCGCACGCATTCTAAAATTTACTATTAGACGTATAATATTTTGATTATGTGATACAAAAGTGGTATTGTTAGATTCGTTTTCGAAAGCACTTTCCTATGATATCATTTTTGTATCATATAACTAACATATTATAGACCTAATTGTAAATCTTGGGATACGTGCGTGCCTTACATTTTGAGATTGTGGGAGTATTTCACAGCCTTATTGTTTAAGGCATGAGAACTATATATTTGAAGGTAAAATCGATTGTTTGCCCTCCATAGTCTCAAGGAGCAACGCCTTGCCTTTTCGGCAGCTCGTCTCTTCAGCCACGAGACTTTTGGAGTGCATTTCCAACTTCGTTAGCCATTAGCAGACATTAAATACAGGAGCTTAGTTGGGATCTTGATGAGTTTTTGCTCGCCAAAGTGCCAATTCGTTTCGCCTCCCCAATTACGGCAGCCTACCCTGAGGCCCGAATACACACTTTCTTGATGCACCAGCTACAAACAGTCGAGAGCTGGCACAGTGAAGTTTTTTCAGACTATCTATCCAAGTTCCTGCTAACTCGCACAAACAGTCAAGGGCTGGCACAACGAAGTTTTCTCAGACTGTCCATCTGAGTTCCTGCTAACTCGCATAAACAGTGGAGGGCTGACACAGCGAAGTTTTCTCAGACTGTCCATCTGAGTTCCTGCTAACTCGCACAAACAGTGGAGGGCTGGCACAGTGAAGTTTTCTCAGACTATCTATCCGAGTTCCTGCTAACTCGCACAAACAATCGAGGGCTGGCACAGCGAAGTTTTCTCAGACTGTCCATCTGAGTTCCTGCTAACTCGCACAAACAGTGGAGGGCTGGCACAGCGAAGTTTTCTCAGACTGCGGCGATACGCACAGATGAAGTGACTTCTCGACTGTACATATCTCACAGAGTAGCACGACAGAAGCATTACAATGGTCCATTTATTACAACTTAATTTACAAACTCAAAGAACAAGATACAAATACATTCCCAAAAGTACGGGGAATTTAAAACCGTTCTAGTTGGTTATAGCAAAAGACATATCTACACTCTCAACTCCCACATCCTATACTAGTACTCTACGCTTCAGGGTCTTCACCACGGTGGTCGAAGTGTTGATCGATGCCTTCGTCTTCCTTTGTCGCTGTCAACTCCTTGAAGACTTCATCTTTGGCCCCGATGTCGACTACATCTTGATCTAATATCGGCTCTCCTCCTATCAAAGGAATTAGAATAGAGGGATGAGTACAGAAGGTACTCAACAAGTCCAGGAATAGCAAAGAGGTGTTTGATGCACTATCTACTGAGAACGGCAACGTTCTCCAAAAGCAATGCAGTTAGAGAAGGTAAGAGAGTCAGGTTTTAATTAAAGAGACTAATGATCTCATGTCTCACAAGCTGCTAGGATTCCCGATGAATCCCTTTCTTGCCGGGTTCGCAGTTCCAACCGGGAACACGGAGTGACAATGCCACAATTCTATACACTCTGCAGAGGTGCGCAACTGTACCCACAAACGACTACAGTCATGTATCTGAGGTGGCCAAGCCTCATCTACACTCCCGAGGTCACAGAGCCGTTTCACCGCCCGCTCGGCCATACTCCACGTCGTAGTCCGTACAGGACTACCGGTCCAAAATCCATTTGTGGCTAACCCTATGGTTAATACCACATTTTCAAATAAGATGTGGCTAGTCCGGTGACTAATACCACTTGTTCAAATAAGATGTGGCTAGCCCGGCGACTAATACCACTTGTTCAAATAAGATGTGGCTAGCCCGGCGACTAATACCACTTGTGGGCAGCCCTATGGCCGAACCACATCAACAACTGTGGGTAGCCCTATGGCCAAACCACCTTCCCGGTAGCCGATCCCACTACCGAGGTCTTGCGTTCCCAGGGGAGTATGAACCTAGGGTAAATGGTACTTTAGCTCAGCCCCGCCCATACAAGGTATGTGGTAAGCGCGTTCGCTACGGTCCTTAAGCACATTCGATCATTGGTTACATTAACCTTATATGAAACATTCCCGTGTGATGAAATCCACCTTCCCAAATGTGCCAACCTGCACCCATACCAGGATTTCACCACCCGCCATGCGATCACCCAAGAACCGGCGATCCAAAACAAAACAACAGTTGATTCATCTTTAGAAAATAGATTTTTGTGCATGTTATAGACAAGAGGAAAATCGAAGAACATTCTCAACGGACATGAAGAAGAAACTGGACTTGCCTGGTATCGGATTTGAAATGAAGTCCAACGGGTTGACTGGTTGAACTCCGGCTTCTGAAGGAAAAGCAATATAGTCCGATAAGGACTAATTCAGAAGAATTCCAAATATGAATGCAGATGATATGGTATTATGCATGCGAGAATTTCCCCATGTTAAAATATTTCAAGAGATTTTTAAACATAAGTTTATGTTTAAGTATTTTTCTAGGGATTTTGGCATTATCTAAGAATAACTAAGCTTCATTTATGCTAAGATTCATATTGACCTTAATGAGGTTCAATTATCCTCATCATTTGTATCAATTTATCTAAGAACTGAATTAGGTTAAAATTCTCTTTCCCAAAGAAGATATACCCAATTTAATTAGACTTAACTTATTCCTTTATCCTATTCAATTTCCTTTTAAGAGGTAAATGTTTTAACTTAAGAAATTCTCAATTTTAATTTACTTCTTACATATATACATGTGTACATATTCATTTTTCTTCAAAACAAAGAAGAATGGACTTATGTGACTTCATTCCTTATTTGAAGAAGTAAAAGAAAACTAATTTAATTAATTTATTTCAGAAATTTCCTTTATTATTATTTTTATTATCAACATCATTTTTCCTTCACTTCTCTTCTCTTCTCTTTCTACCCGGTCACACTCGCACCTGGCTCCTTCCCCCAAATCCCTAACTTCTTCATCTCCCTCTCTTTCTCCCCCAACGCCCCATACGCCGCCGCCTATGCCGAGCTCGCCGCCGTTCTCTGCCTTGGCCCTTGGCCTTTTTCCACCGGTCCCCGTGGCCTCTTCTCTCCCTTTCAGTGCTCCCCCGCCTCTTGGCGTAAGCCGCCGCATCGGCACCTCCCTCGGCGTTGCTCCGGTCGTGGCTTGAGGCTCGGGCTCTGCCGCCTCCTCCGGTCGATGCCACGCCCCGGCCACCCCTCTGGTTGCCTTGCCTCGGCCGCCGCCCGGGATGGCCGCGGCCGGCGTCGCAGCTCCGCCACCGGGGCTCCGTCGGCCCGCCTCCCGCCGGTGGCGCCCGCTGTGCCCTTGTTCTTCTTTGACCGGTAAGTACTCCCAACTTCCCTCTCTTCTAAAATCCCCCAATTTCTAGGATTCTTGTGCGGGTGATTAACTACTCTTGCTACCCATGGCCGATGTGAGTTTAGCTAGAGCTTGATTTCTGTGCTGCCGATGCCTTCGCCATCCGATGGTCGTGCTTATTTGGCCAATCTAGTTTAGAAAGAACAATGTTACACCTGGTCTTAGACCTTTCTTACTGACTCCATGCTAATTCCTCAGTTGTCACTTTAGGTTGATGTCCCATTTGTTAGAGAAGATAAGAACAGACTATTGTATTTGATTTTTAGGGTTTACTGGTATTAGAAATGCTTATGTTGATTTATGGCCTAATGATGGTCATCCTGCTTAGTTAGTGTGACCATCTTAGGACCTGGATCTACCGGGGATTGTTAATAAACTTAAGGAATTTTGATTTCTATCCATGGCTAAAGTTCTACCTCAGCACAGATACATGCCTAGCACAATGTTATCATTTGATGATAAGGAGGGTTACTACCATACCCCTGACTTAGCTTGCTTCCTCCTAAAGCTCAGCCTGATGCGTAGCTTATCTGAGATTTCTATTAGATCTTTCATTTTGATAGACAATTGCTAGACTTATGTTTTGCTAGCTGCTAACAATGATTAATTGAGTATTTCTGCTTACAATTGATAAGAACAATTAACACTTGATCGATAGTTTTTATCTTCTGCACATATATATGTATATGTCGGCTATTAAACCAAGGAACAGATACTGCACTACAGCTGCCGATCTAATGCTCAATTTGTGATTTGATAAAACTGATCTCTTAGTTGGTTCAACTGGCATTCTAAGGTGTTTGCTATACTTACTATAGCTTATGGTGGTTTTTCCATGAATTTGTCAATGATCACTGACATAAAAAGTTGATTAACATGTTTGGTTCCTCTAACCTTGTCATGTAGTAGTGAGTGACGAATCTGGTCAAGGGATTAGATTTCCATACATTGCCATATATATATATAATTCGACCTATTAGGCTAAAAGAACAGATTCATGCTTGATCTTTGGTTTGTTTATTTACTTGGTGATGCTCTTAATGTGCATGAGCTTACCTAACTGATGGAACAGATACTACTTTTGATCTTGGTCTCCTTATGTTTTCCCCCTTGCATATATGCATCTCTACAATCTTTCTATGCTCAAAACTGATAAGAACAGAGATTAACTTCGATCTTTCGCTTCTCTCCTTTTTATTCCTGCCTACCCCTATACATGAGTATAATTGACTATACAGATACTACACTCGACTTTGGTCTCTCTAGTCTTCGTGTAAATGTTCCTATTGTGCCTCTGATGCTATTTCTAGTTTTTCTCGTCTATAACGGATTACTTAAACTGTAAACAATTTCTACACTTGGTCCTAATCTTTTCCTGATGCCTAAAATTGCTTGATTCATAAGATTGATTTACTGGTATTGTCGTGCTGATGCAATAGTCGTTCTACAAGCTTTTAAATGTCTTATACTGCTCAGATTGAACAAATTGAGGTGGCTAATGACTGATCCGGACATGTGCTACTTGATCTTAGCTCACTCCCTTTTAAAAATTTAATCTGATACATAGCATGTTTAAGATTGCTATTAGGTCTTTCATTTCCGATAAAACAGACGTATCGTTTGATGTGATATTCCCAAAACTGATTCAAACAGATATTACTTGGTCTTGGTTAAGCATATCAGGATGTTTTCATGTTGACCAACTTAATTTTCCAATTGGGATACTACAATTGATTGTTTATTAGTTGATGAATAGGGTTTCAAATGATATACTTATATGATTTGGTATGTCTTAGTATCTGGTAAGAACAGTTACTAGCTCAGCCTTATCGGTTCTCCGTCTTCTCCATTAAACATGTGTATAAATATATATCAGCTTATTTGCAGGCAAGAACAGAATACTACCAAGTTGCCTATTTGCTGCCTTGACATGCATATGTGCGATGATTCTCTAAAAAGAATCTGAGAAAAGGTTTAATGATAAGAACAGATTTGCTACCTATTGTTGCCTACACGAAAAACCCTATGATGATTCTAGTATTAGAGAAATGGTTTGGGAAAAGTACAACTTGATAAGAGCAGATGCTATGGATGCCATACTAGAAATCTGAGGGTCCTACTATCCTCCCCAACTTCTTGCTATATGCATATGCATGGCCAAGATGCTTGTGGTTGGGTCCTTACCTTATTGGTGAGCTGACTTGAGCTTCCCAAGCTCTTTTGGTTGCCCTTGACCTGTTGGTGGCCTCCTAAAATCTTTGGCCGGCTGGTGGTCCGCTCCTCTTCCTATGCTCCTTCTCCTCTTCTACAGCTCCTCTTGATGTTCCGATGGTTTTGTCTCCTGGAGCTTGCCTTTGCTTCGATTCCTCCTCTGGAACTCCTCTCTAAGGGCTGCTGTTACTGGGGTATGGCTGTGCTACTTTTGCTACGGCAGATGTGGTGTTTGCTACTGCTGATGCTACTATGCCATAGCATTGGTTATCTCTTCCTTATCCACTAGCCTATCTATTCGGTGGAAATTATTCTTGCCACCTCCTACTTGTTCTAATGTCGGCTATGCTGATATTTGTACCAGCATTTTCTACTAGATATACATGGTGGCTGTTATCTGATTTAATAATTATCCCTACTCCTTCCTGATTGGCTACTACTGATATTTCCTTAGCTAGCTATACTGGATATAGCTTCGTTGATATGTTGCCCTGGTTGCCTTGTGAGCTAAGGAATGTTGACCCAAGTCAAAAGTGATGTCCTGTGGGGTATACACTCAATGGGTATGCTGCTTTATCCAAACGTGTTTCCTGTTGTCTGCTGGTGGACTAGTATGGCTATTTCCCTTGTATTCGGTTGCCTCCCAGGTTAAGAATTTTTTTACCTTAGTCAATATGATGGGCTGCTGTTGGATACTTCATTCGGGTGAGCTGCTGCCTTATATTCCAAGGAATTTGACTATGGTCAAACATGTGTGGGCTAAAGGAAAAATGGATGGCTGCTTTAACTATTGTTCTTGTTTGCAAAATAATTTCCTTTTCAAAACAAACATTGTGGAGGCAAATTAGATTAGAAAAAAAATATAAAACTATTTTTGCCTCTCACCTCTTTTCTCTCTAACATATAAAATATTAGGTTTGTCTGATGAGGGTCTTAGCCACGTGGCCCTCGGACATTTTCAAAAACAAAATTGTTTTTCAAACTATTTCCCAAAACTAAAACTATTTAGATCATCGGCACGACTTTGCCCCCGCGGCTAACCCCGCGGATGTCGGCGGAATTGTGCCGGTAAGACCAACCTTATTTTAAAACGTCCGATTCGAAAACCTACCTCCTACAGCAACGGCGAAAATCCAATCGGTCTCGAGTGCATATACTCGACGACCTCGGATGTCGCCTACATCCCAAAGAATCTTTCCCCCTCCGGTTCTCGGCGCTTCTCCTCTACTCAGGACTCGAAGACTCAAAGATTCCGAAGATTTGTGGGTTAAGTGTTTGTGTAGATAGATTTGCCATTTATGTACTTTTCTTCTTTATTTATTTATTCTTGCATAAAGGTTGTATTCGGACATTGTAACATTTGTTAAGTTAATAAAATTTCAATTTTAATTGTTAATTTCACATGTATGTGTGGCGATGGTTATGAATAATGCGGATGCCATGAATGTGAATGCCCGTCAGAAATTCCCCCCTCTCTCTCTATCTCTCAAGGTAGTTCGGTAGAATCGGGTCAACTCAACAACGCGAGTTGACCTAGCTCCCACCTCACGACGCTTAACTCTAACCTAGAAACTAGGGTTCTCACACAGACTGTCTATCCGAGTTCCTGCTAACTCACACAAACAGTCGAGGGCTAGCACAGCGAAGTTTTCTCAAACCGTCCATCCGAGTCCCTGCTAACTCGCATAACAGTCGAGGGCTGGCACAGTGAAGTTTTTTCAGACTGTCCATCCGAGTTCCTGCTAACTCGCACAAACAGTGGAGGGCTGGCACAGCGAAGTTTTCTCAGACTGTCTATCCGAGTTTCTGCTAACTCGCACAAACAGTCGAGGGCTAGCACAGCGAAGTTTTCTCAAACCGTCCATCCGAGTCCCTGCTAACTCGCACAACAATCGAGGGCTGGCACAGCGAAGTTTTTTTAGACTGTCCATCCGAGTTCCTGCTAACTCGCACAAACAGTCGGGGGCTCAGAGGCATATAATACACTACACAATCCTACGGCAATACGGAGACGTAGAAGAGCAAAAGAGTTTGTCACATCAAAGCACAAGACGACAAAAGCCACAAAACCTAGATTGCATAAGTTGAAAGTTCTTTACAAGATATACAACCAAGGGAGACGGGTCTAATCCTCCTTCCCGGTAGTGTCACTGCCCCCGGATACATAGGCCCCCTCACTATCTTCGGACACGGCGGGAGCATCCTCCACCGCCTCGAAGCCGGCTTCGCTGATGAATTTCTCCACCGACTCATGCCAGTTTTCAATCCGCGTGTCCTCCGCTCCGGGTCGTTGAGGCACAAATTCACTAAGCTCCAGCTCTAGCAGATTTGAAGGAAGCTCCGGCGCCAAGTCTTTAGCCAGAGCCAAGGCATAGGATATGGCCACGTGGCCATACTCTTCGCCCGCACAGACGCGTCCTCCTTGACGAAGACAATGAAGTCACTCTGGCACGCCTGGTACTCGGCCACGGCCTTCGGCAAGTCATCAGAAGAGAGCTTCGTGAAGTCGGGACGGCGGTCGAACTTTAGACTTGCCATGACTTGGTCGAGGAGGGAGCACGCCTTTGTGGCAGCCCGAATCTGCACCTACAAGCGCCTGCGGGAGAGTTCTGCATTCTTCTTCACTCCCTCGAGCTCCTGACGGACGAGTTGGTGAAGATCGGTCACCGACTTGGCCACCGCCGCAGCCGTCTCCGCACGGATCGAGGCCGAGGCAAGTTGCTCCTTCAACTTGGCATTGGCCACCCGCAACGCCTCGAGTTCTCCGACCTGCCCGGCCCGAGCTTCGGCCTCCTCCGCTCGACTGGTTGCCGTGGACAACTGGAGCACTAGCTCAGCGTTGGCAGCCCGCAGCCGTGAGACCTCCCCTTCGCGCTCATGGATTCGACTAAGGAGCGTTTCCTCCTTGGAGGCCGCCGCAGAAGTCGCGTGCTGCCCCAAGACACAAGCGAGACTGAGACATTCAAAGTAGCAATTACGAGAATCAACAAGTAAAAGCCAAGAAGGGTATCACTCACCTTCATCCATGTTAGGGTGTAGTCGATATACGTCCGGTACTCGCCGCGAGGCAGCGGACGTTTCGACTCGCCATCATCGACTTCTGGGACGGCCTCCGGGCTGGCAAGTCCGGGTTCCCTCACACCAGCGGTGGAAGCCACCAAGTCCCGGGGCATTCCCATAGGAGGGCTACCGTCGGAGGATCCGGCACCTCCTCCCAAACGCCCCTCGACGCTGCTAAGCTCCACCTCTCGGATCACCGGGAGCTCACGACATTTGGAGGGGGAGCGCGATGACGATGCAACGGGAACAGGCGCAAGGCTAAGAGAAATCTAGAACTCAAGGTTCAAGCAAAAGCGAAAAGAAAAAGGGACTCTGAGCAAAAGACAAGGGAGAACCGTACCTCGAGCTGCGCAAGACCGCCTTCTACGCCGGTACTGGGGAGGTCGTGGAGCAGGAAGGCTGTTTGAGAGTATACCGCTGTCAAACGGCAGAATCCAAAGTCAAGAACTCGAGAAAAGCAAGTCGACGCTCCACTTCGCGAAAAATAAAGGAAGAAACTCACTGGAGCGGCCTGATTCCTTCCGCTCGATGCCACGGACGACTTCCTGCCCTTGGACGGTGGGGCCTTCCGGGCCGAATTGCCCGGACGTGCGTCGATTCTTCCATGAAGACCTCAGCGCCTTCCCACGGGCCGAGCCCCAAGAAGGGACGCTGAATGCGAGCCAAAAAGAGCTAGCACCATTATAATCAACTACCCGAAGTCTAGAAGGTACAATCAGAGGAACTCGAGGAGGAAATGCTTACCGAGATGATCGTGGCTCTAGTCATCTCGTCCCGGTAGGCAAGCGATTCGATCTCTGGGTGTACTCGGGACTCCCAGGGCGAAGCCCGAGCACCATCATCACCCCACTCGGCCTTAAAGAGATCGTCAACTCGGCTCCGGATTTCCGCTGTCACAGTACAGAGCGGCGTAAGGATGCGAAAGAAAAAATATTAATAGCAAGTCGAGTTGTCAAAGATAAGAAGCAAGGAAGCGTACCGACATCAGCCAGTAAAAGGCCGACTTCATCCGTCCATCCGGGGAGTTCTCGAGCTCTCAGCGGCGCGATGCTGCGGGTGACGAAGTCGCCCACCACATGCACGGCCGTCAAACCGTCCCGACGAAGCTCGGCGATGTGATCCTTTACAGCCGGGATCCTCCGCGTAAGTCGAGGGTGGTCCTTCCACAAGTCCCGCGGGGTCGGAATCTCGCACCTGGTCGCCAGGTCGTGGGTTGACCGGTTGCAGAAAGCCCAATTGGAAGCCCATTTCCCCCACGAATTCTTCGGGGAGAAAGGGATGTAGCTCGCCTTGGCATCATTCCGAAGAGAGAAGCGGCAGGCGTTGTGGACTTAGCCGGACATCAACACTTTGAGAGTATAGAACGACTCGACGTCTGTCGTCCCAACGAAGGCTTCGCACAGATGGATGAAGACAGCTAGAAAGAATATCGAGTTGGGCGGAAGGTTTACCAACTCGATCTCGAAGAAGGAGAAGACATCTCGCAGGAACTCGGACATTGGAAGTCTGAGCCCGCACTTGAAGAAGTCGAGGAAGACGACCGGGTCCTCCTCCGGCGAAAATGGCTAGGTTCGGTTAGTAGGAGCTCGGAAGGCCACCGACTCGGGTAGCTCTCCGTCGCGCAGCATGCGCGAGAGATCCTCCGAGGTAACACGGGAGGTGGGCAGACCAGCCATCCCCGGGCTAGAACCCGCTCCACCTCCCGCGGTGGCCGGCGGCGCCCTTGGTCAAACTTGCGATGGATCTTCCGTCGCCGGCGCTTTGTCGCGAACTGGGTCCCGGGCCGCCACGACCACCGAAGAAGCCTCGCCCGCCGGAACCTCAACGGTCTTCTCCGTGGGCCCCTCCGCCGTCAGCCTCGATTCCATTGCCGCTGCTTCACCGGAAGAAACACCCTTCACATCTTGAAGAGGTGGCGCGCCGACGCACTGGTGACCGAGAAAGCTGGGGAACTAACTGGGTCGTCGCTCTCCGCCCGAATGGAAGAAGAAAGAAAGTGAGAAAATGAAGCGTGGAAGGGAAACGGGAGTCAGAGCGGATGGGAGAAAGGAAAAGCAACATGCGACATTTAAAACAGCCCATACCGAGGCACCGAAAGCGCATTATCCTCAGGGCGATCGCAACCGTTCTGACGCTTTGGCGCACCCCGCCTGGGAAATCGCAGCCATCTCGGTGTACGAACCGGTGTATTGTGCAACAAAGTGGGATCGTGACATCACCATCCGTGAATTCCGCCGGACGGGTTCAGATTACCATAAGGGGCTAAAGCATGCCAAGTTCTATAGCAAAGGAGCGTCACCTCTACTTGGGCTTACTCTATTCAAACCTCGGCTTCATCACGCATAATGATGGAGGGCTTGATGATGGGTAGTGCTACTACCATGTATCCACGGTATGGCCCGTGAAGTTCCCTACTGGGCCTCTTGTGAGAAGATATGGCCCAAAGGCCAGATAAGGAGGAGGCGTAGGCCCTAAGTCGGTGAGTCCTGATAGGGATCGGAGAACAACTCTCGACACGCCCTTTGGGGATAGTCCAACTCATGTACCACGATGACTCAAGACATATCGTTAAGGACAAGTCCGATTCGTGTACTACGAGGACTCGAGACGCGGTTACCGCCTTATTCCGCCTTTATAAGGAGCACAAGACCCCTCCAGGAGGGGGAGCCAGAAGCTACGCTTGATCTCATAGCCTTAGTCAACTAGTCACCCTCGAGAGCCTATAGCCTCGAAATCCATCTCGCCGGGTTCTCTGCCTGTCGAGTTCCTCCTGTAAGCCAATCTCATCGAGTTCCCTACTCGCCGAATTCCCTTTGTAATCTTCTGTATTCCATACCACATATCAATCCAATCAGAGCAGGACGTAGGGTTGTTACCCAATTCGGAGGCCTGAACCTAGGTAGATCGGTGTTGCAGGATCGAGCTAACCTGAGTTATCGCCCCACTACCGTATAAATACATGCTGTACGAGTACGATCACCGGTACCTCCATATACCATACATCTACACTTACCATTTGTTCTCCAAGCTCACTGAGATCTCGGAGGAGGATGAGTAACATATATGTGTTCTGTTTAATGTATTATGAGGTGTTGCACGTTGCTTGTGAAAAGCTGAAGTTATGGTTGTTCTAAACTACGTTTCATGTCAACTTTGTCCTTCTGCAAGAAAAAGTGAACTTTGGGAGTTGGGACGCCCAGCGTGCTGCCGCCGCCGTATAATTTCTCCAGTAAGCGGCGGTGCACGAGGAGCCAAAGCACGATCGCGGGCCGCTTGGCCGCGATCCGGCTGAAGAAACTCAATGCGGCCCTTCAATTTTTGCGAAGGGGGCCCGTTTAGACGGTATCATCCCCTTCCCCCCACCGCATTCGGGTCCCTGGGCGGCCGGCAAGTGGTTTCGCCGGCGTGGCGTGCGCCGCCGTCAACGCCTCTGCGCTCGAGCCCTGCACTGCCATGCCTGGACTTCTCCCTAATCGTCTGTTACTGCGGGCATCGCCTCTTGTGCAACTACTGTTCGAGTCCACCAAGCCCTTGCCACGGTTCGCCGCCGGCTAAACAAGTTCCTCCTCGTCCCTAATACCTGCCTCACGCCCATCCGCTGCTCTGACGAGGGCCTTTCTGCAGAAGCTCGCGGCCATGGTAACACCCTAGGCTTTCCTTTTCTTTTCTTTTTACTAAAATGAAACTCGGGAGAACTTATTTACTATTTTTTTCCGATTAGGAATTGTAAGTTTCTAGTACCTGGCAATACACATGACGTGATACACATGACGTGATGAGTTGCCTGCCTGCAGGATCCTCTTCTAATAGCGAGGTTGTATAATGTACAGCACAATAAGAAATTATGTGGGGGAGATAAATCACAACATTGACAGGATAACGTAATCTCACAAGTTCTCATCTTTCAACTATTACATTGCAAATCAAATGCAGTGTCATATGTTTCTAGTTAATAGCATTACATGATAATGGCTTATAAGCTATAAATCAATTGGCATATGTAGTTGAGTAAGTAACATACATTCGACATGGTAGTGCAAAGGCTTTACCATGCAACACGTGGATGAGTGAATATATCCCTCCATGGTGATATATTCTTCATCTTTTATGGCATAGGATGATTTTCAGACGACACAAAGGGCTTAGGAGGCATCTGCAGATTTTGCAAGCTCACCGTTAACATGTTTACCACCTTGGTCATTGATGGCCGGTTTCTTGGGTTCCAGTGAATACACCATAGTGCCACAGTAGCCAGCTGTCTCACCTTTTCTTTCTCTTCGTGTGTCATTTCCATTTCCAAAGAAAGCACCAGTTCCTGAGTCCTGACCAGTCATTACTTTCTCATAGATCCACTCCGGAAGGTATACTTCGTTCTGGATCTTAATGCTTGGGTCTGAGTTCCTCCTTCCATGCACCATTAATTTCTAACACCAGCATGCCAAAACTGTGTGTGCCTGATCGTGGAGGGATTCCAACTCTGAATGCCATGCCGTGTTCTAGTGATTTGAGTTTTGAGTGTAGACTCGCTGCAGGCCAGTCCTTTTTAATCAAGCAGTAAATGACTGCGAAAATGATTAGCCCTCTTGTGCATATGAACCATTAGGAAGTAGTGGACAGCAGTAGCAACCTCAGTCTCAGGGTAAGATAAGAGTTCTACTCTGTCGTTCCAGTCACGGTATTCCAGTTTCTACAGCATTAATTTCAGTCGTATAAACGTTGAAATGACCTGTAGACTGAAACCAAAACCGTAGGTGGGATCGATAGGCAAGATTACATTATTGGCATCACTATTGGATCGATGTAGGTTGGATCTAATGCTCTTCCATGCAGACGACGTTTCACGTCAACTTTATCCTTCTACACAAAAAATAAAATTGAACTTTATCCTTCTAATCGATGTAGTTTGGGACGCCATCGGCACGCCCAGTGTGCTACCGCCTCCGTATAATTTCTCCGTTAAGCGGTGGTGCACGAGGAGCCTCATCGTCCCTAATGCTGCACCTCACGCCCATGCTCTGCTCTGGTGAGGGCCTTCTGCGGAAGCTCGTTGCCATGGTAACCCCTTTTCTTCCCTTCTTTTTCCTGAAGATTTAGAATAGGAACTGCAAGTTTCTAGTGCCTTGGAATACACATGAATGATTAGTTGCCTGCCTGCAGGATCCTCTTGTGATTGTGAGATATTACGGATGCTGACTCGTTGAACGGAATGGGTCGTCGGCGACCACAGAACAACATTACGATCCCTCGTTGAAGTGTCCGGTGAGAAATAATGGGGTGAGATAAATCACAGAAATGACATGATAAGGTGATTCGACAGGTTCTCATTATTCAACTATTACATTGCAAATTAAATCCAGTGTCATACGTTTCTAATTTATAGTATTACAAGATGATGATGGCTTATAAGCTACTGATCGGGTGGCCCATATAGTTGAGCACATAAATCAGACATTTTACATGCTAGTGCAAGGCATTACAATGCAACACACGTATTAAGTATGTCCCTCAAACGTGTAGTACACCATGGTCATGTGTTCTTAATGTTTTATGGCATAGGACGATTTTCAGAGACAAAGGGCTTAGGGGGAATCTGCAGGCTCTGCAACCTCCCCGTTAACATGTTTACCACCTTCGTCATTGAGGGCCGGTCTCTTGGGTTCCACTGAATACACCACAGTGCCACAATAGTCAGCTGTCTCATCTTTTCTTTCTCTTCTGCTGTCATTTCCAAAGTAAGCCCCAATTCCTGCCCAGCTATTACTTTCTCGTAGATCCACTCCGGGAGGTATACCTCGTTCTGGTTCTCAACACTTGGGTCCGAGTTCCTCCTTCCACTCACCATTTCCAACACCAGCATGCCAAAACTGTACACATCTGACTTGTAGGATATCCCCCCAAAGTTCCGAGAGTGTAGCTCTGGTGCAATATAGCCCATAGTGCCTCTTGCTGCGGTTAAGGTAATGATGCTTTGGTCCCTTGCACACAACTTTGCAAGGCCAAAATCTGAGATCTTCGGATTGAAGCTGTAGTCTAGTAAGATATTGTGAGGCTTGATGTCGAAGTGGAGGATGCGTTGGTTGCATCCTTGATGTAGGTACTCCATTCCTCGGGCAATGCCTAAAGCAATATCTAGCATTTTGTCGGGCACTAGGAGATCTTGAAAAATACTAGAGTCATGTGAGAATATGTATTTCTCCAATGACTCGTTAGGCATGAATTCATAAATAAGAGCCTGTCTCGTTCCTTCCGAGCAAAATCCCAGGATGCGGACTACATTTGCATGATGGATTAGTCCGATGGTTGCAACTTCATTGATGAATACTTCTCCCTCTCCTGTAGAGTTCTCTAGCATTTTGACTGCCACAGGCACTCCACTTGGTAGCTCGCCTTTGTATACACTTCCAAATCCTCCCTGTCCTACTTTTACCCTAAACCGTCTCACTATCTTCTTGACCTCAGAGAAAGTGTACCTCGTGGGTTTCGATGTGCCATATGTCCTAAGAAACATTTCGACCTTCAAATATACCTCTTCGTTATATCTTGTCTTCAGTGAAGGATAAAACACAACGGCTACCATCAACAAGAGAACAACAAACGTAACCACCGATGACGTAGCTGAATAAAAAGAATAATTAATCAGCATGTTGCATTAGGATTGAAAGCTGTTACTTAGTGTTTGTGGGTGGGATAAGAGGATATTAGAGTCGGGGTAGCAAACAATAAGAGTTAATTTGTGCATAGTGGAAAGCTTTTTCTTCTTCTTCTTTTGAGGTACAAAAAAAACTGGGTCAGAGCAATACCTGCAATGACTTTGATACTTGAGCCCGCAAATACCAAAGAAGAGAATGGGATTTCTGCAAAAAAAAGACAAAGGAAAAGAAGAAAATGAGATTCAGTTGATGGTTCAGCAAACAAAAAAGAATTATACTTCTTGAAAAAAAGTTGTAGAACCGACAAATTGTTACAGGAGTGCTGTCTAGTGTTGCTGCAATACATTTCCCTAGTGGGATACGATAGAGTTTCCCTGGTGGGATATGATAGATTTTTTTACTTTTTGAGGAACATATATAAAATAATCATGCCTTTTTTTAAGAGAAATCTTGTCACGTCTTATCGAACAGATTTTCTTTTTTCGAGAATATACAGGAGAACCGTGCCTCTTTATATTAAGAAAGAGAAGAAAGTTCGGTATAAAGATACTGCCCAAGCTTTACACTGGGATATTAAGAAAGAGAAGAAAGTTCGGTATAAAGATACTGCCCAAGCTTTACACTGGGCTTTAGACAAGGAGGGCTTAGACAGAATGAAATGCAGCCAACAACCAACTGTTCTATGTAGTAGGCGCCAACTAGAAGCAAGCTTTTTTCTTGTTCTTGTTTATACGACCTTTTTGGCTCTGGTGTGTGTGTTTGTGTGTTTTTGTTATTTGATTATTCGATTTTTCCTATAATGGTGCTGTCTGGAACTCTGGCTTCTTGCTGATATTGTGTTATATTGCAGAGGATGGTGTTTTGTTGGTTCCCTGGCTTTTAGCTCGCTTTGTAATGCGCCTCTCGGGCAACTGGGCAAGGCTTGGTTGGGTCAGTGGCCTGAATGTGGGGCTTCATAGATGAATTCGAGTGCACTTGGCCCAGATTTGGAAGAAAAGTTGGATCAGGCATATGGTCAGACTAGGCCCGTCTTATTGGATGATTAAACGAGTCATTATGGACAATTAGGGATTATCAGGTCGGTCAATGTGGATCATGGGTAATTGCTTATTTTGCTAATTATACTCTATTACATTTCGCAATAAAAATCATTTATACACTCCTTTCTATTTTCCTTCGTTATTTACAATATGCTTTTGGGTTCTTCTTGTAGCAATGTGGTATCTGTATACTTCTAATAGTGCTATTAAACAACAATTAAAGATTTCTGAATTTTATAAGGTCAGTGTCTGTTAGATAGATGAACAAAACATAACTTATTTCGACTTAATTATTTCTGAGATGTTTTTTTAGGAGACGGATGCCTCGATGTGATTGCTTTTTTTTCGAAGAACCATGGCAGGAGCTCTGCCTCTCTCATAGATTAGGAGATCAAACAAAACAAAGTTCAAAGCTTGCTATGTACATGAAAGCAGGAAAACGAAAAGCACAGCGCCCAAGGGTGACAACGTGCTAAAACATGGCAACGAAGGGGTCTCCAGTATCATTCGAAGTCCGACCAAAAGCTAATCTCCTAGCGACAATGTCTTGTTGAGCTTTTTCGGCTACTCTCTGGACATCGCTGTACTCGTTGTTGAAGATTCGAGCGTTTCGCTCTTTCCAAATATTCCAAAGCGCGTATGCAATGACACCGTACCGATTTCTCTTCTCTTGCTTCGTTCCTGCGGCGCAGCTGAGTTGCCACCAACTGGAGAGGTTGACCTGATTGGTATGGAGGAAAGCATGCGGGTCAATCCTATTCATTGTTGAAACCTTGCGTAGCACCTGTCTAGCGAAAGGACATCCAATGGAAATATGAAGCGCTGTCTCCGTTTGATTTCCGCATAAGGTGCATACGGAGCCGTTAGTCCATCCTCTTTTCTCTAGCTTATCCGCCGTCAGGATTCGGTGCTGGATGAGGAGCCAAACATGAAATTTGCACTTTTCTTCTGCGTGGGCCGTCCATATGGTGGATGCATCGAAGGTGGCGAATTTCCCTATGTGCTGAAACCTGTATGCCGATCTAGCGGAGTATTGAGCATTGTTTGTCCATCGCCAAGAGATACGATCAGGAACCTGGTTATTAATCTGCACGTCTTGGATACTGTTCCATAATGATAGGAACTGATGAATCTGTGCGGCCGTGCGAATAGCTCGGAGGGGCTTGAGCCAATTGTTGTTCTGTAGCTCTTGGGCCACTGTCCTGTGTTTCCTTCTGACTAGGGTGAATAAGTCGGGGGCAATCTCGCGTGGTGAGACATTCTGTAGCCATCTGGACGTCCAGAACCTGGCCGTTTGGCCGTTGCCAAGGAGAATGGTGGTAGAGGCCTCAAACACGGACCTGTCTGTGTTGTCACATGGAACCGGTTGGCCATGCCAAGGTTTCGTGATGCTACTCCACTCGCCCCACAGCCATCGAAGACGAAGCGATGTGCCGAAACTCTGAATGTCCTTAAT
Source organism: Stipa capillata (assembly GCA_019208055.1). Classification (NCBI taxonomy): domain Eukaryota; kingdom Viridiplantae; phylum Streptophyta; class Magnoliopsida; order Poales; family Poaceae; genus Stipa; species Stipa capillata. The sequence continues at coordinate 50,194 of JAGXJF010005325.1, read as the reverse complement.
TCCTAAGCCTCCCATGGATTTTGGTTTGCAGACTTGTTTCCAATTAACAAGGCAATGACCTGCTGAGCAAACTTCATCGCCTTTCCAGAGGAAGGCTCTGAGTGTCTTCTCAATTCGTTTGATTGCCCACTTCTCAAGCTTGAACACTGAGAGGAAGTACACTAGACACGGCGATAGCACAGAGTTTATAAGCGTCAATCTCCCTGCTCGAGAAAGGAGTTTGCCTTTCCAACCTGCAAGTCTGGAAGCGAGTCTGTCGAACATCGGTTGTAAGTCCGCTTTGCGTAACCTAGAGGTGCGCAGTGGGAGACCCAAATAGGTGCACGGAAACTGTCTAAGCTGTGCCTGAAAGTTTTGCGTGATGTGATGAATATTGAAGTTCAAGCATCTGATCGGGTATATGCAACTTTTCTGGAAATTAGTATGTAGCCCTGACGCCTCTCCGAACATCTGTAAGCAGGTTTGTATGGCCTGTAACTCTCCAATGTGGGGGTTTGCAAAGATTGCTGCGTCGTCCGCATATAGCGAGATCCTCATGTCGTTAGGAATTCCTGTGATTGGCTTGATTAGGTTGGATCGTATGGCTCGGAGGAGGAGCTTCTGGAGGGGATCAATTGCGATAATGAAGAGCAGAGGAGATAAAGGGTCTCCCTGTCTAAGCCCTCGTCGGTGCCATATACGCTCGGAGCGCTCTCCATTTACTATGACTCGGCTAGATGATGAAGCTAGGAGGCGTGCCGTCCACTCTCTCCATCTTGGTCCAAAACCCAATTTCTGTAGAAGCTCGAGGAGGTACTCCCAGCTGACAGAGTCGAACGCCTTCTGGATGTCTAGCTTGAGGAAGAGACCCGGGATGTTTTTCCTGTGCATTGCTTTGATGGTGTTTTGAGTGTAGATGAAGTTGTCCTGTATCCCTCTCTTCTTAATGTAAGCACTCTGAGCTGTTGAGACGATTGAGTCAAGCTCTGGTCCAAGCCTGTTAGCTAGCATCTTTGTCACAATCTTTCCAAAGGCGTGTATGAGACTGATCGGGCGATAGTCTTTAATCGTTGCCGCCTGCTGCTTCTTGGCGATTAGGACAATATCTGCGCTGTTCAGGAGGGAGAGCCTGTCTGTTCTTAGACAGCAGAACTGATTGATGGCGCTGACTACATCCTCCTTGATGATGCCCCAAAACGTTTTGAAGAAACGATTAGTGAAACCATCCGGGCCTGGGGACTTGTCATTTGGCATTAGCTTAATCGCGTTAGAGATTTCTTCTTCTGTGAAATCGACTTCAACATGCTGTAGGTCGTGTCTCTGCACCTGTAGGAGCTCCCAGTTGAGTGTGTGCTGCCTTTGCCTCTTCGTTCCCAACCCCAAGTTGAAGTGCTCAGCTATGATGGTCTTCTTGTCATTTTGGCAATGTGCGACCTGGCCATTATCTTCTAAGGTGGTGATGAAGTTTCTCTTTTTTCTTGAATTGATCTTGAGGTGGAAAAATCGTGTGTTTGCATCCCCCTGTCTTATCCATTGAGTTCTGGAGCGTTGTTTATATCTTAGCTTCTGTATGACGGCTAGACCCAGTAGCCTGGTTTTGAGGTTTCTGCGCAGCTCTGATTCTATGTCATTAAGGATTCGGAGTTCCTGAGCCTTGTCTAGCTGTAAAATGATCTCGGATGCTATTGCAAATTGCAAGGTCGTGTTGCCAAAGAGGTTCTTACTCCATTCTGTAGGGTTTTTGCCAATCTTGAGAGCTTGACGTGTAGGCGGGTGATGTGGTCCGACGGTGATGCCGCCCTGTGCCAGCAGTCACTAATAACTTGGTGAATGCCCGGGATGTGGCACCACCAGTCTTCGAACCTGAAGGTCTTTAGCTTTGGTGCCATTACTGCTCCTAGAAGTAGAAGCGGACAATGGTCTGAGATCATGGACGACATTGCCTGTAATTGCGAGTTGGCAAACTCTGCGTCCCAATCTGTGGAGCATAGCACCTTGTCGATATTTGTATGAGTCGGGTTTGCTCGCCCATTAGTCCAGGTGTACTGCCGGCCTTGCAAGAGCAATTCACGAAGCTGTAAATTATCTACCACTGCTCTAAACGCACGGAGCAACCTAGTGTTTAAGAGGCTGCTACTTTTATCTGTTGCCTTTAAGATCATATTGAAATCCCGACTATGATCCACTTCGGAAGGGCGATAGATTTTATTGATCGCAGTTCCTGTAGGAAAGCCTGTTTCTACTGCTCGGATTGAGGTCCATATACTACCGTACAAGTCCACTGAAGATCATTTTGAAGATGTGTAATGTTTGCTGTGAGGGAGAAGGTTGCTGGGGAGATGTTGCTCAATGAAAAGCACATCTGTGAGCAAGCAAGGATAATGCCACCGCGGGTTCCATCTGCCGGTAGGGAACAAAAGTTGTGAACGAAGCTCGGCCCTAAGACCTGTTGGATGTCTGCGACCTCCACGGAGTTGAGCTTTGTCTCCTAGAGACATACAATTGTGGCGGCACTTTGTTTTATAACTTCTCTGACGACGTCTCTTCTTGCCGTAGTATTTAATCCCCTAACATTCCATGATAGAAGCTTAACCTGGTTATGAGTCATGGAGTAACTGTGGTCCGGCCTCCTTCCTGATGAAATGAATCATAGAGAAAACATGCACTTCCCTGTAGGAGTAGGAACAGCAAAAGCGACGCATAAAGCAGCAGTTTCCATTACACACATGGGGGACTCTGGTTCGCATATGCGCATAGCGCACGGGGACAGAGGAAACAGGCGCCACCGAGGTGGCTAACAGCAAAAAACTGTGAGTGAGCACTGCTCTCTCGCAGCTAGACCCGGGGATTATGTCCTTGAGAACGACCTTAGAAGTTCTTAAACCTGGAATACAGCAACGACCTGAACCTAGGAGATCTATTACTGAATACATACGCATAAAGACAGCAAAGGGCGACTGCACTGGTCCTTAGGCCTGGACCTGTAAGACCTCAGTGACGTCCAGCTTTCCCAGCACACCTGCAAGGGTTGCAAAAGCAAGGACTGTGGATTCATTCAACGGTTCTTTGAAGAGCTCTCTGTAGCGCGCAAATTCAGCTATTCCGGGTTCTTCAGTCGCAGTGAGGATCCCCAGTTTTTTCATAAGGACCAGCCTTGCCTTTTCCATCACGGAAACACCTGGCAAGGGATTGGGGTGGCTGGAGCTCGTCATCTTGGCGTCGGCTTTCCTCGTCCTGCTTCTGGTTAGTGGGCGTGGCGGCATCTCAGCAGCTGGGGGGCGGGACTGGGCGGGTTATCTATTGGCGGAAAGCGGCTAACGTCATGTTGTCATCCATCTCCGATCCACCTGTGTCCGTATCTGGTAGCGGTGCGTCGGTTTGGTGTTGGGCTTCAACTTGTGGCTCCAGCGGCTCCAGCATTGGTAGGGGAGGCGGCAGGAGTAGAAGTGCTTCGTCAGCCATTGGGTCGATCGCATCCGAAGTTGCGAGGTCCAGCTCGCGGACCTGCGTCATCACATGGAGTAACTGAGCTTCGATGGCTTGGTGTGTCCTGAAGGGGAACCGCTTCGGGGAGCGAGATCGCTGACGCTGTAGGATCTGTGTGGGCGCGAGGGAGTCAGCTCCATCTCCGCTGATGTCGCCGGCCAGGCCAAGCCCAGCGCCGGCGTGGCGACGATGTGAGACGCCACCGCTCCTAGAGCTGCGGCCTCTATGTCCTCTGTTTCCTGTTGGGAAGCGACGCTTAGGGCCGCCGTGACCTGCACCTCGTGGCGGCACATCCCAGCCGGATGGGGGGCGCACTCTTGCAGGGCTTCTGCTACGATCTCGCTCGTCATCGGAGTCGTCGCTTGGAGGCCGGAGGATTCTGTCGTGGGCTGAGCGTCTAGGCGGCCGGAGAGGGCCGTCCTTCACTCCTAGCTCCCAATGGAAGGAAGAGTACACGGGGCCTTCCTCCTCAGAAGACGGAAGGGAGATTTCGCCACTGGCTGGGCTGCTCGGACCATGGGCGCGGAATGGCGGGCTGCGCTCCGACGGCTCGTAATCGATGACCTGGTCGATATGGACGAGCACCGGATGCGATAGGAACCGCAGCGGCGGCCCCTGCGGACGAGACTGCCTCGCAAAGCGCCTGTGATCTGAACCGCTGGCCGCCGGCGACGGGGGGCAGCGAGCCACCTGCTCTGTGGTGTACCCACCAGCTCGAGGCACCGCGTCCACATTGTGGGAGGAAATCCAAACCCTCATGCACGCCGTCTCTTTGTCGGCAAGAGGCTCGTCGAAATCTCCTTCCTGGACTCCTGAGTGAGCAAGGATGGAGGCCACTGCTTCCGGTCCCCACTTAGAGCGCGGGACTCCTTCAATGCAAAGGCGAATCCGGAACCTGGCTTGGTTTGAGTTTCCTGTCGCAAGCCTGGACCACGGCCTAAAGCGAAGCTACAGGTCCTCAATGTTTAGACTTTGTTCTTCGAGGACGTTGGCCCGGTCGTGGAAGATGGCGAGGTATTCCTTCGCCCCTAGCATAGTGACATCCACATCCTCTCTCCTTGTCCCGAAGTAATCCGCTAGGATCCTGCATATTTGCCTGTTTGAGCTCTGTAAATGCTGGTTCAGGAGCAGCACAATCACACCAGTGGAAGCTAGCTCCTTCTCAGCACGCGCCATCCTTGTGGAGAGCCTGCTGTAGCAGCGTACAGAATCTGGCCGGGTGGTCCAGGCGTTTGTCGCATGCGCCATGCCTTTCGTCAAGGGGGGGAAATCATTTCTGGTGCTATTTGAAGAGAGAGAAAATGACAGCAAGTCTCGTGGATATTTCAAACACATCAAATTGTAGAATGAATGAATTCTAAGCTAAAAACTGCAAAATGTTAATAGTTTTGAAAACTTCATTAAAAAATAAGCAGTTAGAAATGATACCGTCAGGGTTAGCCATGCAGAACGGTTTATTCCTTTGTGAGCTGAATGCACAACGTCGCCCATGGTGTTCACATGTTTGGCAATCGCCAAAGGGGCCCTCGTCAATTATGTCGTCCCAACTCAGCGTCGTGTCAGCAAAACTGAGGATCCTTTCTGCACTTCCCTTGAATGTTGAGTCGTCTAATGTTCCATACATGGGTATCCCTATGCCGTCATTTGAGACGACCTCGCATTCCAATGGAAGCACAGACATGGATGCATAAACATGCACCAAATACGAGAAGTGTGTTGCATTGCTAAGGCAGGAAATCGGGCCAGCAATGCTATCGACATCATGAATGCTTGGTGTGAACTCTCTCGAGCAGCATACTAGGGTCGTTGCATATTGCTCATAATCTGTTACGCAAGAGCTCCGGTAATCTGCACCGTCAACATGAAATGGTATGCTTCTGGAGAAGAGCTTCTGGAGCGGACAGGGAGACAAAGAGTATACAAGCGGGATGATATTCATGGAAGCACGGCTGTAATCTATGGCGGTCACTTTGCATGGGCCAAGATATGAGTGAACTAGGATGGTGTCACGGTCAGAGCATGCTAGCTCCATGCATGGTGTGCCGCATGATGATGATGTGTTGCTAGATTCAGAGTATTGTATCTTCTAGGTCCTCAAACTATTTGAGGGGTGTCACGTTTGTCCTCGAACTCTGAAAATCGTCATCTAGGTCCGTGAAGTTCAGTAACTGTGCCATCTAGGTCCAAAACGTGCCTGACCCCGTTTGACCGGCCACCTGGCGCCGTTTTCCGTTGCCACGTCGGACAGGGGTAACGGCCGTTTAGGTTTATGGTAATAAGGGGTTAAGAGGGAGGGAGCCTGAAGAAAGGTATAGAACAGCGGCTCGGGTGAGGTGGGCAAGGACCCGAGCGGTGACCGGGGCACGGCGGCGGCAGCTACCTGGGGCTCGCCGGCGGCAAGGGAGCCGGGCGTGGATCTGGAGCTCTATGGTGGCGAGCGGCGGGCTGGTTCACCGGAGAGGAGCTTGGGCTGGCGGCGCGGTCTAGCGAGCGCTGTAGCGGCGCCGACGACTGGTGGTGGTCCCGCGGCTGGGGATCCCTTGGAATGGCGCCGGCGGCCTGGGGAGTGCGGGAGCGAGCTCGGGGGCTCGGCCCTGTGGCTACCGGCGGCGGGCGACTGCTGATGAGCTACCGGCGGCGGCGACGGTGGCTCACGAAGATGGCGCCTGGAAGGAGGTGGTGCGGCAGGTCTTGGAAACAGGCGGTCACCGTTGGTGGGAGCTTGAAGCTCCACCGATGGCAGCGGCGGCGCTTCAAGAGAGAAGGGGAGAGAGTAGATGCTCACCGGCGGCGAGCACTGGGGTGGCTTGGCGGGCCTGCGGTGGCGCTCGGGATTTTGCTGTGGGGGTGCGGTAGGGCTGCCGGCGGCGAGGTAGACCACGTCGGAACCAGCGGCTAGGGAAGCAAAAAGCTCGTGGCTACGGGGCAGCACTCGCCGGCGACGAGCCAGGGCGCGGCGGCGGCTCGGGAACAGGGGAAAGTCTCACGACGCTGGGGGCGGCCGTGGTCGGGTGGAGCTCCTAGGAAATTGGCCGGCGAGCGGGGCACAGAGGGCCGGCGGCCAGATCTGGACGGCGGCACTTACCGGCGGAAAAAGGGGCGGCAGTGCTAGCTAAGGCGGGTCGGTGGCTTGCCGGAGCAAACCGCGTCTGGCGGCGGGGCTCTGGGGTGGAGCAGGCGGCGGGACTGAGAAGGCGCCGGTGGAGGTGAACGGGGTCTTGGGCTCGGGTTGACGGCTTGAGTCCCCGGTGAGGCGGCGGAGCAATGGCGTGCTGAGAGGAGCAGGGAGCTCACGGCGTCAACGGCCGTTACCCCTGTCCGACGTGGCAACGGAAAACGGCGCTAGGTGGCCGGTCAAACGGGGTCGGACACGTTTTGGACCTGGATGGCACAGTTACTGAACTTCACGGACCTAGATGACGATTTTCAGAGTTCGAGGACAAATGTGACACCCCTTAAATAGTTCGAGGACCTAGAATGTATTATACTCCTAGATTCAAGCCGGAAAGGAAACCTAATCTCTGGGCCATGTTCGCTGCACCGGGACGGTGGACTGTATCTGAAGAAATCTTGATCACTCCACGCTGTGGCCAAGTCGGTTCCATAGTTTACAAGAAATAGCAGCAGGAGGGCTGTGACAAGAATTTACTCATCTTGCTACACTGTAACCGAGATGGAGAGGAAGAGGAAGATGGAGATGAAGGCGAGCAAGGATTTGCAAGTACAAAAAAGATCACTTATTGCTTAGCTTCAAGCCTTCAAGTAGCAATCGGAGTCGTGCTTTACTGATAGCTGTGTGCCTTTATTATCATGGAGGAAATTCTTTCAATTATTGAGTTCTAGTGATTTGACTTTGATGCAGACTTGCTGCAGTCCAGTCCTGTCCAATCAGCAGTAAAAAAACTTCCGTCCAGCTGCGTCCTACTCATGGAGAGAAAAATCTTCCGCTTTCGTCTTGTATAGACTAATAAAGTCAATAGTATCCCAATCATGCAGGGCGCACCTTATCCTTATGTAACTAAGTGATCTTCTCCACACCCAGGGTATCAACTCTCTTATTGGAGTATTCATGCATCTGTGAACCTGTCATGGCGAAAGCTGGTGCATTTCATCGTTCCATAACCCTGCAAGCCTTTACTCTGTTGTCTGTGCTTGCAGTTCTTGTAGCAGATGTCCAGGGAGGAGACGGGTGCCAAAATTTCTCCTGCGGGCATCTTCATGACGTCCGTTCTCCTTTCCGCCGGCGAGGTGATCCACCCGGGTGCGGTTCTCAATACTACGAGCTGGCTTGCACCGATAGCACAGCTAGAATCCAGATCAACACGGCGGCATACTTTGTCACCGAGATCAACTATACCGGTTCGTCCTTCTGGGTCGTGGACGCCAACTTGGACATGAACAGCAGCTGCCCTCTTCCTCGCTCGGATCAGCTTCCTTATTTCGAGGGGATCCCCACCAGGTCGGGGTCACACAAGAGCCGGGATCGGCTTCCTTATTTCGAGGTTATCCCAAGGTCACACAAGAGCAGGGATCGGCTTCCTTACTCTTTATCAAACTGCCCAATTGATTCACATGGCCGTTGCAATTTGGCCACCGGAACCTACAATTGGGCATGCTTTGTTAATTGCTCGCGAGCGATAACGAATAATAGTGGGTACATGCCCATTGCTTGCCTGGGTGCGAAAAATTCACACGTTTATGTCTTGGCGGCTGATGGCAGCAGCTGTCTTGTTGAAGATCTTGAACCTTTTTGTGGATACTTGGCCATGATCCCTTTTGGTTCGTATATCTCGACCACGACACAGGTACAGAATGCGAGTTATGCAGATATCATAGGATTCATTAGGAAGGGATTTTTTGTTCAATTTCCTGGAAAACAAATTCTGGGTTACCGAAGGCCTTTTGTCTTTGAAGTCACCAATATATGCCTGAACAATTCAGTTAGGTGAGTGTGGTCCCATCCTCCCCCAACCCCACATTGGTCTCTCTCTCTCTCTCTCTCTCTCTCTCTCTCACACACACACTTACACTTGTGAATTAACATGGGGCTGTTAAGCCCACCTGAGCTTCAAAAAGTATAATTTGCTATGTTCTAATGACACCACATAGTTGATCGCACCAGGAATTTGGTTTCTGTTATAATCTCATCACCTAACTTGATACCATTTGCGAAAAACCAGTGTTTGGATTAGTTTGTATTTGTACATATAACGCCACGTAATTTGACTATGTGTTGCAGTTTGCACTAGTTTTTCTGAAGCCGACCCGATCAAACCTGTCCTCTGACACACCAGACTGGCCACATGCCCACATCACCCGTTTGTGTGATCTGCAGGTTGTCGGAGCACAGGTATGATCGTGTCGAATAAAAATAATAATTTGAATTGGAACACACAGCTGAATTTGGTGTTATGTGCAAAGAAAACAAAACTCCGGTGTTTTACGCACCTACGATGAAATTAGGTGCTGGAAAAGTGCAATTTACTCTATCTTAAGAACTGTGTTCCCCTCTTAAATCTATTTCTTTACAATGGTGTGGCTTGCAGCTACTTCAAGCAGCAAATATCTGATGCAAGCATCCTGAATTGGACTCGTACTTTTTTCTGGGGCGAGACACACTTCTTAGAATGCATAGGTGAAAACACCGACAGCATGTACTTCATTGTGGTTGTGGAAGCGATAATATCTGCTATTGATATCCCCAAGTTCCTTGTTGGTACGTGAAAATTGCCAAGGGGCAACAGTTTTGTGCCACTAAGTGCCTTACGGGGAACTGTTGGGTACATAGCTCCTGAGATGATATCTCGGAGCTTTGGTGTCATATCGAGCAAGTCTGATGTTTACAGTTTCGGGATGCTGCTTCTGGAGATGGCAGGAGGAAGAAGAAATGCTGATCCGAATGCAACGAACTCGAGCCAAGCGTACTACCCGTCTTGGGTGTATGACAGGCTAACTGAGCAAAAAGTGTATGAGAATGAGATATCTTCTGCAGCAGCTGAGATGCATGAGTTGGAGAGGAAGCTGTGCATTGTTGGATTATGGTGCATTCAGATGAAGTCTCATGATCATCCGACGATGAGCGAGGTGATAGAGATGCTAGAAACTGGCGCCGATGGCCTGCAAATGCCGTCAAGGCCATTCTTCTGTGACGAGGGGCACATCCATATAGAGGATTCTTACCCATTGTCCGAGCTGACCGCGATCTCGGAGAAGGATGAGTGAAACATACATGTGTTAGATTTAATTCATTATTATGCGATGCACTTAGCTCGTGAAAAGCTAAAGTTATGGTTGTATCAAGTATGAAATAATCTTCCATGCTTTCTTTTTTTTTCGAAGAACCATGGCAGGAGCTCTGCCTCTCTCATAGATTAGGAGATCAAACAAAACAAAGTTCGGAGTTTGCTATGTACATGAAGGCAGGAAAACGAAAAGCAAAGCGCCCAGGGGCAACAACGCGTTAAAACACGGCAACGAAGGGGTCTCCAGTATCATTCGAAGTCCGACCAAAAGCTAATCTCCTAGCGACGATGTCTTGTTGAGCTTTTTCGGCTACTCTCTGGACATCGCTGTACTCGTTGTTGAAGATTCGAGCGTTTCGCTCTTTCCAAATATTCCAAAGCGTGTATGCAATGACACCGTACCGCTTTCTCTTCTCTTGCTTCGTTCCTGCGGCGCAGCTGAGTTGCCACCAACTGGAGAGGTTGACCTGATTGGTATGAAGGAGGGCATGCGGGTCAATCCTGTACATTGTTGAAACCTTGCATAGCACCTGTCTAGCAAAAGGACATCCAATGGAGATATGAAGCGCTGTCTCCGTTTGATTTCCGCGTAAGGTGCATACGGAGCCGTTAGTCCATCCTCTTTTCTCTAGTTTATCCGCCGTCAGGATTCGGTGCTGGATGAGGAGCCAAACATGAAATTTGCACTTTTCTTCTGCGTGGGCCGTCCATATGGTGGAAGCATCGAAGGTGGCGTATTTCCCTATGTGCTAAAACCTGTATGCCGATCTAGCGGAGTATTGAGCATTGTCCGTCCATCGCCAAGAGATACGATCAGGAACCTGGTTATTAATCTGGACGTCTTGGATACTGTTCCATAATGATAGGAATTGATGAACCTGTACGGTCGTGCGAATAGCTCGGAGGGGCTTGAGCCAATTGTTGTTCTGTAGCTCTTGGGCCACTGTCCTGTGTTTCCTTCTGACGAGGGTGAATAAGTCGGAGGCGATCTCGCGTGGTGAGACATTCTGTAGCCATCTGGACGTCCAGAACCTGGCCGTTTGGCCGTTGCCAAGGAGAATGTTGGTAGAGGCCTCAAACACGGACCTGTCCGTGTCGTCACATAGAACCGGTTGGCCATGCCAAGGTTTCGTGATGTTACTCCATTCGCCCCACAACCATCGTAGACGAAGCGATGTGCCAAAACTCTGGACGTCCTTAATTCCTAAGCCTCCCATGGATTTTGGTTTGCAGACTTGTTTCCAATTAACAAGGCAATGACCTGCTGAGCATACTTCATCGCCTTTCCAGAGGAAGGCTCTGAGTGTCTTCTCAATTCGTTTGGTTGCCCACTTGTCAAGCTTGAACACAGATAGGAAGTATACTAGACATGGCGATAGCACAGAGTTTATAAGCGTCAACCTCCCTGCTCGAGAGAGGAGTTTGCCTTTCCAATCTGCAAGTCTGGAAGCGAGCCTGTCGAACATCGGTTGTAAGTCTGCTTTGCGTAATCTGGAGGTGTGCAGTGGGAGCCCCAAATAGGTGCACGGAAACTGTCTAAGCTGAGCCTGAAAGTTTTGCGTGATGTGTTGAATATTGAAGTTCGAGCATCTGATCGGGTATATGCAACTTTTCTGGAAATTAGTATGTAGCCTTGACGCCTCCCCGAATACCTGTAAGCAGGTTTGTATGGCCTGTAATTCTCCAATGTGAGGGTTTGCAAAGATTGCTGCGTCGTCCGCATAAAGCGAGATCCTCATGTCGTTAGCAATTCCTGTGATTGGCTTGATTAGGTTGGCTCGTATGGCTCGGAGGAGGAGCTTCTGGAGGGGATCAATTGCGATAATGAAGAGCAGAGGGGATAAAGGGTCTCCCTGTCTAAGCCCTCGTCGGTGCCATACACGCTCGGAACGCTCTCCATTTACTATGACTCGGCTAGATGATGAAGCTAGGAGACGTGCCGTCCACTCTCTCCATCTTGGTCCAAAACCTAATATCTGTAGAAGCTCGAGGAGGTACTCCCAGCTTACAGAGTCAAATGCCTTCTGGATGTCTAGCTTGAGGAAGAGACCCGGGATGTTTTTCCTGTGCATTGCTTTGATGGTGTTCTGAGTGTAGATGAAGTTGTCCTGTATCCCTCTCTTCTTAATGTAAGCACTCTGAGCTGTTGAGACGATTGAGTCAAGCTCTGGTCCAAGCCTGTTAGCTAGCATCTTTGTCACAATCTTTCCAAAGGCGTGTATGAGACTGATCGGGCGATAGTCTTTAATCGCAGCCGCCTGCTGCTTCTTGGCGATTAGAACAATTTCTGCGCTGTTCAGGAGGGAGAGCCTGTCTGTTCTTAGACAGCAGAACTGATTGATGGTGCTGACTATATCCTCCTTGATGATGCCCCAAAACGTTTTGAAGAAACGATTAGTGAATCCATCAGGGCCTGGGGACTTGTCATTTGGCATTAGCTTAATTGCGTTGGAGATTTCTTCTTCTGTGAAATCCACTTCAAGATGCTGTAGGTCGTGTCTCTGCACCTGTAGGAGCTCCCAGTTGAGAGTGTGCTGCCTCTGCCTCTTCGTTCCAAACCCCGAGTTGAAGTGCTCAGCTATGATGCTCTTCTTGTCATTCTGGCTATGTGCGACCTGGCCATTAGCTTCTAAGGTGGTGATGAAGTTTCTCTTTTTTCTTGAATTGATTTTGAGGTGAAAGAATCGTGTGTTTGCATCCCCCTGTTTTATCCATTGAGTTCTGGAGCGTTGTTTATATCTTAGCTTCTGTATGACGGCTAGTCCCAGTAGCCTGGTTTTGAGGTTTCTGTGCAGCTCTGATTCTATGTCATTAAGGATTCGGAGTTCCTGAGCCTTGTCAAGCTGTAAAATGATCTCGGATGCTATTGCAAATTGCAAGGTCGTGTTGCCAAAGAGGTTCTTACTCCATTTCTGTAGGGTTTTTGCCAATCTTGAGAGCTTGACGTGTAGGCGGGTGATGTGATCCGTCGGAGAAGCCGCCCTGTGCCAGCAGTCACTAATAACTTGGTGAATGCCCGGGATCTGGCACCACCAATCTTCGAACCTGAAGGTCTTTAGTTTTGGTGCCATTACTGCTCCTAGAAGTAGAAGCGGACAATGGTCTGAGATCATGGACGACATTGCCTGTAAATGCGAGTTGGCAAACTCTGCGTCCCAATCCGTGGAGCATAGCACCTTGTCGATATTTGTATGAGTCGGGTTTGCTCGCCCGTTAGTCCAGGTGTACTGCCAGCCTTGCAAGTGTAATTCACGAAGCTGTAAATTATCTACCACTGCTCTAAACGCACGGAGCAACCTAGTGTTTAAGAGGCTGCTACTTTTATCTGTTGCCTTTAAGATCATATTGAAATCCCCGACTATGATCCACTTCGGAAGGGCGATAGATTTTATTGATCGCAGTTCCTGTAGGAAAGCCTGTTTCTACTGCTCGGATTGAGGTCCATATACTACCGTACAAGTCCACTGAAGATCATTTTGAAGATGTGTAATGTTTGCTGTGAGGGAGAAGGTTGCTGGGGAGATGTTGCTCAATGAAAAGCACATCTGTGAGCAAGCAAGGATAATGCCACCGCGGGTTCCATCTGCCGGTAGGGAACAAAAGTTGTGAACGAAGCTCGGCCCTAAGACCTGTTGGATGTCTGCGACCTCCACGGAGTTGAGCTTTGTCTCCTAGAGACATACAATTGTGGCGGCACTTTGTTTTATAACTTCTCTGACGACGTCTCTTCTTGCCGTAGTATTTAATCCCCTAACATTCCATGATAGAAGCTTAACCTGGTTATGAGTCATGGAGTAACTGTGGTCCGGCCTCCTTCCTGATGAAATGAATCATAGAGAAAACATGCACTTCCCTGTAGGAGTAGGAACAGCAAAAGCGACGCATAAAGCAGCAGTTTCCATTACACACATGGGGGACTCTGGTTCGCATATGCGCATAGCGCACGGGGACAGAGGAAACAGGCGCCACCGAGGTGGCTAACAGCAAAAAACTGTGAGTGAGCACTGCTCTCTCGCAGCAGGACCCTGGGATTAGGTCCTTGTGAACGACCTTAGCTGTTCTTAGACCTGGAATACAGCAACGACATGAACCTAGGAGATCTATTACTGAATACATACGCATAAAGGCAGCAAAGGGCGACTGCACTGGTGCTCAGGCCTGGGCCTGCAAGACCTCAGTGACATCCAGCTTCCCCAGCACTCCTGCAAGGGTTGCAAAAGCCAGGACTGTGGATTCATTCAACGGTTCTTTGAAGAGCTCTCTGTAGCGCGCAAATTCAGCCATTCCCGGGTCTTCAGTCGCTGTGAGGATCCCCAGTTTTTTCATAAGGACAAGCCTTGCCTTTTCCATCACGGAAACACCTGGCAAGGGATTGGGGTGGCTGGAGCTCGTTATCTTGGCGTCTGCTTTCCTCGTCCTGCTTCTGGTTAGTGGGCGTGGCGGCATCTCAGCAGCCAGGGGGGGGCGGGACTGGGCGGGTTATCTGTTGGCGAAAAGCGGCTAAGGTCATGCTGTCATCCATCTCCGAGCCACCTGTGTCCGTATCTGGCAGCGGCGCATCGGTTTGGTGATGGGCTTCAACATGTGGCTCCAGCGTTGGTTGGGGAGGCGACAGGAGTAGAAGCGCTTCGTCAGCCATCGGGTCCACTGCATCTGGAGTTGCGAGGTCCAGCTCGCGGACCTGCGTCATAACATGAAGTAGCTGAGCTTCGACGGCTTGCTGCGACCTGAAGGGGAACCGCTCCGGGGAGCGAGATCGCTCACGCTGTAGGATCTGTGTGGGAGCGAGGGAGTCAGCCCCATCTCCGCTGATGCCACCGGCCAGGTCAAGCCCAGCGCCGGCGTGGCGACGATGTGAGACGCCGCCGCTTCTAGAGTTGCGGCCTTTATGTCCTCTGTTTCCTGTCGGGAAGCGACGCCTAGAGCCACCGTGACCCGCACCTCATGGTGGCACATCCCAGCCAGATGGCGGGCGCACCCTTGCAGGACTTCTGCTACGTTCTCGCTCGTCATCGGAGTCGTCGCTTGGAGGTTGGAGGATCCTGTCGTGGGCTGGGCGTCTAGGCAGCCGGAGAGGGCCGTCCTTCACTCCTAGTTCCCAATGGAAGGAAGAGTACACGGGGCCTTTCTCCTCAGATGATGGAAGGGAGATTTCGCCACTGGCCGGGCTGCTCGGACCATGGGCGCGGAATGGCGGGCTGCGCTCCGGCGGCTCGTAGTCGATGACCTGGTCGATATGGACGAGCACCGGATGCGATAAGAACCGCAGCGGCGGCCCCTGCGGACGAGACTGCCCCGTAAAGCGCCTGTGATCTGAACCACTGGCCACCGGCGAAGGGGGGCAGCGAGCCACCTGCTCTGTGGTGTACACACCAGCTCGAGGCACCGCGTCCACGTTGTGGGAGGATATCCAAACCCTCATGCACGCTGTCTCTTTGTCAGCAAGAGGTTCGTCAAAACTTCCTTCCTGGACTCCTGAGTGAGCAAGGATGGAGGCCACTGCTTCCGGGCCCCACTCCGAGCGCGGGACTCCTTCAATGCAAAGGCGAATCCGGAACCTGGCTTGGTTTGAGTTTCCTGTCGCAAGCCTGGACCACGGCCTAAAGCGAAGCTGCAGGTCCTCAATGTTTAGGCTCTGTTCTTCGAGGACGTTGGCCCGCACTTCAGGGTCGTGGAAGATGGCGAGGTATTCCTTCGCCCCTAGCATGGTGACATCCACATCCTCTCTCCTTGTCCCGAAGTAATCTGCTAGAATCCTGCAGATTTGCCTGTTTGAGCTCTGTAAATGCTGATTCAGGAGCAGCACAATCACACCTGTGGAAGCTAGCTCCTTCTCAGCGCGCGCCATCCTTGTGGAGAGCCTGCTGTAGCAGCGTATAGTATCTGGCCGGGTGGTCCAGGCGTTTGCCGCGTGCGCCATGCCTTTCTGCAAGGGGGGGAAGTCACCTTCTACTGGCGGTGTTTGCTTTCCTGTGGCCTGGGAGCGTCGACGATTCTCTGTAGGGCACCGCCGAGCAATGTGGCCTGAGCGGTTGCAGAGGAGGCACCGAGGGGGGTCTTTGCAGATCGCAACGAAGTGGCTTGGGCTGAGATAGCGGAAACAGCAGCCTATTGCCCTTTTCTGCAGCAGGATGGAGAACCTGGAAGCATTCAAACCGGTTGTTGGCATTCGTCCTTGCTGCTGAATTGGCGGAACTCTCTCGCTTCTGCGCTGCAGAGATCGGTTGTTGCAGGTTTTATTGTGAGTAAACTCTCTGTGAGCACTCTGAGCGTGCCGCTGGGACGGTAGCGAGCTATGAAGGCTACTGCCTGTGAACTTTCTGTCCCTGCGATGCGAGACTTGAATCCAGGGGTTCGCATTATCATCAATGCGAGCGGCATCCTTGAGGGCAACCTGCTTGGGCTCCAGCTGTTGATACGATGGGACGAGCTCATCTCGCAAACAGAGGCGACCGGTGGGTTGAGCTGCCTGGTACGGCGGAGACGGGGTGAAAGCAATGGGTGCTTTTCCTTTCTCGACGGGAGCCGCCCTTGGTACCTGCGCGTCCTGGATGGTGGCCTCCTGGGCTGGCAACTGCTATATTCATGCTACTATGTGATCATCTCCTCGAGGATATATGTTATTTTGCAACGATGGTTGCATATATCTGACACGATATGCAGATGGAAATGAGTAATTTTTCTTCGCAATGTTTGATAATGGTTAACGAATTCAAAACTCTCCCGGCTGCAGAGAAGAGCTGCCAAAAATGTGAGGCGTCTTGTGTTCTTTTTGGAAGGGAGCGATTGGGAAATCGGGCGTCTTGCTCTTCGTCTTGTTTGCCAGTTCAGTTCCGGAGACATCTTGTTCACCAGTTCAGTTCCAGAGACTGGAGAAAGCAACGCCTGGGCCGGTCAAACCACGCCTGCATCAGGCCAAGCCAAACCGATCCACCTCGTTCAAACCCACACAGATAGGGTCGCTATTGCTGCTGGAAATCATGCAGGTGCATCGGGCACAAACGAAAATGGATAGCATCTGTTAGGTCTGATTCTTTAGCATTAACTTGATGGAGGCCTAATCTCCAACTAGAACACCTAAACGTGAGTGCGGAAGCGAGAATACCGGAGATGGGCGAGCCCATTAGAGTCGATGCGAAGACCTCCGCCTGCTCGATGCAGGCGTGATGATGGCGTGAGGAAGAATGGCCGGGACGTAGATGCAGGCGTCGAGCTCTCCGTGATGTAGTGGTGCAGGTAATCTCACATTGGAGGGGTGCAGGAGCGCCGCCGGCACTGATCTCGTGGTGGCCGGTGGTGGAGTCGGTCTTCGTCTCCCTCAGCACCCCATTAGGATCGGTTGTTAGAGTGGTTAACCCCCCCACAGGAGGGAGTTATTTTCCTTATATATTGGGTGCTAGGGAGCCGGGACCGAGTCCAATAGTTGGGCTTAGTGCCCCCGATCAGAGCACGAATGTGGGGGTTCTGCTCCCCCTTTTCTCTCGGTTTGTTTGACCGAGATCAATTCCAACATTCTCCCCCTTGATCGTAAGGTTAACAAACATCATAAGCTCACTCTCAATAGAAAGTAACATACTAAAGTAAAGTATTACAGTGACCGATAAAATGCCACTGAACCTCAGTACTCATAGTAGATCACTCTATCTCGAAATGAAAAACATAATACTTTATGGGAGTTGGTTTATTTGTCGGTCCTAATTCCAGGATCAAAAAGGCTTTTCAAACCCATGCCGGCAACATGATCATAAAAATGGGTGGTAAGCCTTTAGTAAGCGGAACCGCAAGTCTTACAAAACTAACACCATGTACTTGATCCTGGACTCTATCTTTCACAACATGAAACATAATGTCAATGGTTTTGGCAGCACCAATCGACGTGTTGTTACTCGCATAGAGAACTGCGTATTCATAATCGCAGTAAGTGGTTTTAGAAATGCTGTCTACCACTTTTAATTTCGGGAATTAAATTCCTTCGACATACAACCTGCCGGTAGCGTCTTAACATGCCATAAACTAGTTTTCATCATTAATGATGCCATGATTACCATTCGGAGCTTTTCCACGATATAGCTCCTCATGCGAGGGTGAAGATGTAACATGACGTGGAATCCTTAATATCCACACACCTCGCAAAAACAATGTCCGACTAACCCACAATTTTGAGGTTATCAGACTCCTTATAGGTGAGCATGTATTTTTTATTGTCTTGCATATACTACAAAACATTGATAGCGTTTTCCAATGGTCCAGTTCTGGATTTAACGTATATTTGCCAAGTATCCCGATCATAAATAGGGGCGTGCTCATACTTGAATATATATGGTGCTTCTGACAGCTGAAGCATAAAGAACCGACATTATCTGATCAGTTTTAAACTGGTTCCTCGGACATTGAAATGTCCTAACTTTATCGCCCTCAACATTAGGAGCAGGTGAGGCAAAGTACTTGTGCATAATGTGTATCTTTCGTACTCTGTCGATGTATGCCATTATAATAGGACTTATACTCCTTTTGGACCTATGTCCTGGTGAATCTCAATACAAGTAATGCATGAGGCATTGCCAAGATCCTTTATGTCATTATTGAGAAACAGAATTCTCTTGGCCAATGAGATTCCATCTAGATAAAGAGTGAACTTACTCCCCCTAGACTTAAGGTACGTCTCAACGCTTGTCTTAGTTCATGATTTGAAAGCTTTAGATGACATGCCTTATGTTACCTTTTAGTTGAGCCAGGCAAAAACATACTTAATTAAGCCAACATAAAAGCATGTCATGATGACAACACAAATGTCATGACAATTCCTTAGTCGAGACAGGAGAAAAGATGCCATTACGACCAATCTCTTGAGCCTTTTGGCTACAAGCCTTTGTTTGAAACCTTTTAAGATTTCCCTCAGAGTCACGTTTGGTTTTGTAAAGCCATTTATAGCCTACCAATTTAACTCATTTTGAAAACCCTACTAAGTTCTATACATCATTAGAGCTCATAGTCTTCATCCTAAGATGAACGTTCACACATTGGCGAGTTCATTATTTACCACAGAGAAACGTTGAGGCTCAACACTAGGTGTTGCATTAGGGATTTCATAATCCTCAATTCTCCTGATGCATAGGAACAAAAGATCTCATGGATAATCAGTACTTAAGACTGCTTCACCTAAAGATTTATGTTCCTAGGCTCTAGGCTCCCAATGATTTCTTTATTCTCATAGAACATATATCATGCTCTAAAATCCAATGTATTAACAAGCATAAATTTCAGTTCTAATCCACATCACCGTTGGGTAGAAGACGAAAAAGAACTTCATGAAACGCGGCACATGATTATAAACAGCGTTGGTCAGAAATATAATCATGAGCCACATTTTACATAAATATCATAATTGACATTAGATCGGCAAACTTGCCACTTCAGCCTTAATGTGTGCTTCATATTATTCATGAGGGAGTAGGTAAACATGATAAAAGGAGTCAAAATATTAGTGTGCTTTTCATTCATTCTCCAATTAAGGCTTCTCGTTGGTTCCATCTTGATCAGAGAATTTACACACAATTTTGTTGTCAGTGCTATGGTTTTTTGATAGGAGAAGTGAGTGTGATATCTTATCTTTAAATGAGCCTTTCCATTCTCCCCCTCGAAATGTGGTCTAATAGAACAAGACCACAATTTCGATGAGGTCTCATTGTTTATACTTCTCTTATATCTACATTGTGCCATAGCACACATAATCATTACAAAAGATTCGTTCAGTGAAAACATAACTTGTCTCGCCGCATGGCGAGACTAACATCACATAATTGAAGTTTAACTTAATTGTGCATTTGAAACATACATAATCATTGTATTATGAAACCAAAAGTTTCACATCAAAAACATGAAAAATCAAAAAGCTTTATAATGCCCTCTTCTTTATTGTCCTCATAGCAAAGCCCCCTTAAACCCTGACTTCACCGGGTAAGGTACCCTTAATATGCTCCTCAACAGAGACTAAGTACTCCTTCGCATATTCAGAGTCGGGAATTGCATTCCTTATTTCAGCTGAGATGGTTTTCTTCATAACTTTGAGTGACAAGCAGTCCCAACTGCTTGTCACTCTTTTGCCTTAATATCATTCCTTCTCAGCGTAATCTTCAATATTGGTGATAGAAGCTGCGGGAGTTTCCTCATATATTGCATAATATAGGTTATGAACCCCAAGCAGGAAAAGATCCTTTTCCTTCCACTTGGAAAAATCAACCCCACTATTTAAGTAGATGGCATCATAATAAAACATCAAGCATGGATTAACATTGCAATGATCTGAATTAAAGACATGCTTAATTGTTGCTCTAATCCGTATCACCGTTGGGCAGAAAACGGAAAAGAACCTTATTTATTCATAACTGACACATGACAATAATCAACGTTGGTCAGAATATTATCATATGCCATAAGAACATTTTGCTCATTAAATCTCCAATCAAAACTTCCCGTTGGTTCCATTTTGATTAGAGAGACATCACATAATTACCAGCATGAGCATTGGCTAAATTAATAGCCAGTACTAACATAAATCAACAACTCAATGCAATCCAACGTGTCATCAGACACAAGGATTCACAGTTAATTACTAAACTTCTTGGCATTAAAATTTTCAGCGACATTCACAGCGGAAATGACATTAACGTTAATCATCAAAGTATCGTAAAATTCTCAAAAAAATAAAAAATTGGACATCAAATATTTGGTCAATGATAACTGTCAAGTAAATGACAAGACTTGCTTCGGTATAATTTCATCAACAAATGTCATATAGTGACCAAGATATCAAATATCACATGAAAATTCTCTAAACAAATTGCTTTGCTCACGGAATTGATCATAATTTTATCAATATTATTTTGGGCCATTATGCATATTTTAGCAGTGCATATCTTAATTAAATAACATAAAATGCACCGACAGAAAATTGATTCTACTATACCATTTTACAACATTAATATTTCAACATTAAAATGATAATAAAATGAGATCATTATTGAAAATACCATAAAAAATGACATTAACATCAATACCACGTTAAAATTTCCCATCGGTTCCATTTTATTCAAAAAATCTAAACATGATTTTTAGCATAATTTCAGGCAACTTAAAACATATTAACAATGCAAAAACACTATTAGAAACATTAATAATAGAGACAATATGCACTGAAAATAAAAAAATTGCCTAAAGAGCCATAAGAACCCACGGTAGCCTATTAGAAAAACTTTATCATCATTAACATTATCATCTCTTTCGCGCCATTCGGCACCGTCCGATCGAATCGGACGAACCAGACTTATCCCCCAATAATTGACCCATAATTATAAAACAACGTTGGTTAGAATTATAAATATGGGCTAAAATTCTCAAAATTTATGTCAATATTAAGCATTAATATTCAGCATCAAAATTGACATAAAATCGAGAGCGTCATTTAGAAAATGACATTAGAAAACACATTGTAGCATTAAAATTCTCTGTATAAAATTTCTCGTTGGTTCCATTTTATGTAGAGAATCAAACATTATTTCCAGTGCACTATAAACATTACATACACCATAATCATTAGCCAAAAAAAACATAGATAACAGCAGTGCAGAAAATATAAGGCATTATAAAATAGAAAAGCAAATGCACTGGAAAAGAAAAGGGGCCTGCGCAGCCCGTTTGCTCTCAGCCCATTAATCAACAGAACATTAAGCTGCCGGCCCCATTAAGCATTTTTTAAAAAAAATAAAAAAATAAAAAAAAGGCTAAAAGGCAGCAGTTCTTTTCCCCATTATTAACCCCAAAAAGGGACTCCTTTTGGCCCCTGCTCCCGTGCGCCTCAAGGCGGCAAAACCAGCGATGGCGGCGCGGGCCGAGTGCCGGCGGCGGAAGGCGAGCGGCGGCGGCCGGCCGCGGAGCGGGTAGCGGCGGCGGCAGGAGCCCGCGCGGCAGGAGCGCCGGCGGCCGGGCTGCGCGGCGGGAGCGGCGGCATAAACGGCGAGCGGCGGCGGCGCAAAAAGCGGAGCGGGCGGCGCAGCATAAGGGGGCGACGGCGGCGAGCACGCCGCCGTCCTAAGGGTGGCACCGATTCCTCTGTGAGGTAAAACAAAATTGGGGATTTTAGGGATTTGAGAGTTCTTGATTTGGGGATTTTGGGGACTTTCCTTTAGGGTTCTTATTGATTTGATCCATCCCCTCCTTCTCAATGCTAAGAGATGACATTGGCTGAGACCTGAATCTTAAGAAATTGGACTAATCCATGCTAATTCACAGGAAACAGTGCTAATTTGCATTAACAGAGAAACATGAATCATTAGACCGAGACGAAATAGGGTCCTAGATGAGATTAGGTTGCTCTGATACCATTGTTAGGTCTGATTCTTTAGCATTAACTTGATGGAGGCCTAATCTCCAACTAGAACACCTAAACGTGAGTGCGGAAGCGAGAATACCGGAGATGGGCGAGCCCATTAGAGTCGATGCGAAGACCTCCGCCTGCTCGATGCAGGCGTGATGATGGCGTGAGGAAGAATGGCCGGGACGTAGATGCAGGCGTCGAGCTCTCCGTGATGTAGTGGTGCAGGTAATCTCACATTGGAGGGGTGCAGGAGTGCCGCCGGCACTGATCTCGTGGTGGCCGGTGGTGGAGTCGGTCTTCGTCTCCCTCAGCACCCCATTAGGATCGGTTGTTAGAGTGGTTAACCCCCCCACGGGAGGGAGTTATTTTCCTTATATATTGGGTGCTAGGGAGCCGGGACCGAGTCCAATAGTTGGGCTTAGTGCCCCTGATCAGAGCACGAATGTGGGGGTTCTGCTCCCCCTTTTCTCTCGGTTTGTTTGACCGAGATCAATTCCAACAGCATCTACTCCAGTTAGAAGAAAACAATATTCCAGATCATGCACATATAGACGTCCCAACAAGCAGTTACTATTTCCAACACATTTTTGAGGCGCACGACAAAAGCAAACATGATACAGCATTGAAGGTGAAGCGAACAAGTAGCAAAACAAAATTGGAGCTGCTGCCAGAGAGCTAGGCACAAAAATTTTATGACAACAAATGAGCTGGTAGTATACATGCATAGATCACCAGGCTCACTCTCTTGTAAATATTGTCCCGAGCATAACCATGTAAGAAACAAGATACGGCGAGATCTGACTAGAAATATTACTCGGAGAAGATGCAATTCCCTGGTTTAAGTATTCAAAAGCCTCTTGTTACATTTTTCCAGAAACAATTTGACACGTAGGAATGACAAAAAAAAAGGGCTATAAGTTCGTCTATCTAGCAAAGGGACAATTTGCTAAGTTAAGGTTGTTAGGTCATCTCCAACCCACTGCCCTTTTCACTCCCCATCCCTAAATTTGGGTTGTCTCCTCTAAAACGCGCCTCTAAGAGCAACTCCAACAACTTCCTCATATTGCATTCCCTATATCTCCATATGGGGAGCTTCCTCAAAAGATTCCTTCCCTATATCTCTTTTTACTCCAACAGCTTCCCTAAATCTCATTCCCTATATCCTATCATCCCATATTTTATTGATTTCCTATAACTACCACCTTATTTTCAACGGGTATTCTTTTGCAACGGATATTTTCTAACGACGCTATTTCCAACGGTCATATTTTCAACGGCAACAATTCGAACGGCTATATTTCCAACAGCTTTATTTCGAACGGGTATTCTTTTGGAACGGATATTTTTCGAACAATGCTATTTCCAACGGCCGTATTTTTGCTATCGAAAAGTGCTATTTCAGAAACAAGGGAATCCAAACTGAGAAGCAAGCTACAGTTTGATGATTATAATTTCTTTCAGCATGAATGATGAATCAGCACTACCAATATAACACTGCTTTGAGCACCCAGATCGAACAAACGAACAGTTTAGCATAGAAAGGCCAGTAAAGCTATCTCATCTCCCCTCTCCACAGTTTGAGCAGAACACAACAGAGAGAGCTCGTGTGCCGCTCACCTCCCATGGGCGCCAACGGGCAGGACGAAACCCCACCGCCTCGCTATGGAGAACCTATTGGCGTGCCACAGGTGCGTGCGCAGCCGCCGCGCGCCGTCGCCGGCGGCCGAGAACCCCTCCGCGGGGCTGCCTGCGAGCTCCCGCCGCCGCCTCACTCTCCTCGACTGCCGCGCCGCGGGCCTCCCCTCATCCGGCGCCTCGCCCGCCTCCGCGTCCCTGCTTGGACGGTGGCGCTTGGGAAGGAGGTGCCCCGTGGTGCGGCGGCGCGCGTAGATGGCGCCGTGGAGGGAACGGAGCTCCCCGGTGCGGGAGGACGCGAAGCGCCGCACCTCGAGCTGCCGCGGGTAGGGATTTCGGTGGCGGGACGGAGGTGTCCGACGCCGGCGGGTAGGGATTTCGGGAGATTTGGGGATTGCGGGGCTTCCCCATAGATCAGAAACGGGGAGGAGGCTATCGGGAACCGGATGCGGTAGGGATTCCTTTCGGGAGGCTGTTAGACGCCTGTTTTTCCAACATATTCCTCAAATTTGGCTAGCGGGAACGGTATGAGAAGCTGTTGGAGTTGCTCTAACCACCTCCCTTCCCACTCCGCGTCACTGTCGCACTTCCCTTCCTTCCCTCCGGACTCCCCATCGATCGGGACCGAGCTCCCACTGCCCAAATCCCAACTGCCGACCTGGCGCGCCTCCTCCCCCGTTCGCGCCGGCGCTCGGAGAGCTCCCTGCCCGGCGAATCCATCTCCGTTCGGCTGGGGCGGCGTCTTCTCCTCCTCGGTTCCACCTCGAGCAACTCCGCCACCCCGAGCAGAAGCGGCGACGGCCACCGGATCCAGAGGCCAGGCCAACAACCCATGGAGATCTCCGCCGCCACAGCCACCACCGGCTCCTCCAAGCCGCTCCTCCTCCGCCCCCTCGCCCTGTCCACCCCCACCACCTCGTCCACCACCACGACCATCCACCGCCGCCCCTCCCCTTCGGCCTCCGCCACCGTCCGCCGCCGCGTGCGCACCCGCCCCGCACCCGCCGCTCCAAGCCCACATCCGACGCGGGCGACTCCTTCTCCGGCGACGACGGGGACGGCCCCGACCATGGCGGGACCGGAGGCGGCAGAGGGTGGAACCACGGGTTCGGGTCCGGATCCGGGCCCGACTGGGGCTCATCGGAGCTTGCCGTCCCCGAGCCCCGCAGATCGGCGGCCGAAGTGGCGCTGGGGGTGGTCTACGAGCTCATGTGCCTCATTGCGCTCGCCAACTGCACCCAGTTCGCCGCTTCGTCCCCACCATCTGCTGAGATGGGGGTGGGGGATCTGATCGGACGGTTCGGTCTCCTACTGCCCCCGTCTCATGATGTAGGATTGATTCCTCTGCCTGAATTCCGCTTCGCTGTATATATGTTTGTACCTGCGTTTTTAGGGGTTGGGGGATTGGGATCTTTGTTCCTTGGTGATTGTTTCTAGCGATCTGTGGAACAACAACAAATTCGTCGAATTGAAATGGAGATAGTCTTAGTGCTTTAAGTTTTGCACCAAGGCTTCATTTCAATTATATGAGAACTATGAGTAATGATCTAATGAACTATCATCTAGCTTGTTCGGAGGTTATTTTATGAACTCTGAAACAAGCTGGGGAATATGGTAGTTATAGGATATTGATTAAATATGAGAGAGTGGAATATAGGGAGTGAGATTAGGGAAGTGGGTTGGAGGAGAAAGAAATTTAGAGAGGGGATCTTTTGGGAGATTTGGGAAGTGAAATTAGGGATGTGGGTTGGAGATGGCCTTAGTGATCACTTAAGAAGCACAATAAAGGTACTCCAGCAATGTTTCCAAACTGTAAGCTAAGACGTTAGCAGAGGTCAAGGAAACGGCAACTAGTTCATACGGCACTCTTTTTATTCTGCCATGTAATACATTATTTTTGAGAGGATGCCATGTAATACATGCATGGCTGTAATTTGCTTTTGGGTTAACCCATGCCTGCAAGTGTAGCAAAACTGCAGATACTGGGCCTAGGTGCGTGCTTTTGGTGGGCTCTAAATGGGCAGGAGTGCGTGCTTTTGGTGGGCTCTGGATGGGCCTAGGTGCGTGCTTTTGGTGGGCTGCAGATGGGCCTAAGTGCGTGCTTTTGGTGGGCTCCAGATGGGCCTAAGTGCGTGCTTTTGATGGGCTTTATATGGGCCTCACGTTTATTCTCTAGTGGGCTGGGCCGTTCTTGCGAAGGGAGCCCGATGCACCTCACTTACCAAAGCCCAATCCCACTTTTACAGCACAGCCTTCTTCCCACACGCGTCCGGCGGCGCTCCGGCGGCGGCTGCGTCGGCGGCGGCGATCTTGCAGCCACTGCATGCCTCTGAGTGTAGCCACCGATCCCGGGTGCCACATTCCGCTGCCGATTAAGAAGTTTCACGTCTTCCCCTAACACCACCATTGCTCCCCTCACGTTAGACCGGAACGCTCTTTCTCCGGCGATGGCCTCCCAAGAAGTTATTATGCAAAACATGGACTAAGTATAACTCTCAAAAGTTTCACTAAATCTTGGTAGGGTGTTCTCCATGTTTTATGTCCTAGGATGATTTCCAGATGGGACGAAAGGCTTTGGCGGCATCTGTAGATTCTCTAGCCTCCCTGTTAACATGTTTACCACCTTTGTCACTGAGGGCCAATTCTTTGGGTTCCACTGAATACACCATAGTGCCACAATAGCCAGCTGTCTCACCATTTGTTTCTCTTCTTGTGTAAGTTCCAAAGTAAGCACCAAGTCCTGCCCGGTGATTACTTTCTCATAGATCCACTCTGGGAGGTAGACCTCGTTCCGGCTCTCAACACTTGGGTCCGAGTTCCTCCTTCCACTCCCCATTTCTAATACCAGCATGCCAACTGTATACATCTGACTTGTAGGATATCCCCCCAAAGTTCAGTGAATATAGCTCCGATGCAATATAGCCCATTGTGCCTCTTGCTGCAGTTAAGGTAACGATGCTTTGGTCCCTTGCACACAGCTTTGCTAGGCAAAAGTCTGAGATCTTTGGATTGAAGTTGTAGTCCAGCAAGATGTTGTTAGGCTTGATGTCAAAGTGCAGGATTCGCTCGTTGCCCCCTTGATGTAGGTACTCCATTCCACGGGCGATGCCTAAAGCAATTTCTAGCATTTTTTCAGGTACTAGGAGATCTTGAAAAATATTAGAGTTATGCAAGAAAATGTGTTTCTCCAGTGACTTGTTAGGCATGAATTCATAAATAAGAGCTCATCTCATTCCTTCAGAGCAAAATCCCAAGAGGCGGACAATGTTTGCATGGTGGATTCTCCCGATGGTTGCAACTTTATTGATGAATTCTTCTCCCTCTCCTTTAGAGTGCTCTAGCATCTTGACTGCCACAGGCACTCCATTTGGTAGCTCGCCTTTGTATACACTTCCAAATCCACCCTGGCCTAATTTATCCTTGAAACCGTCTTGCTACTTCTTAACTTCAGAGAAAGTGTACCTTGTGGGTTCGATGTGCCATCCTTTTTTGTACCATTGCATGGTATTGCAGCAAGTTTCATGAATTGCCAGTCTCCAGGAGGAGCATCAAGGATTGGATTGTGGAAATTCTTCTGTTTGTTGGAGATTTTGCAGATGTGCATTAGATGTAGTTGGATTTCCTTATTATGCTGGGACAGACCGGACATTCGTACTAATTGCTACGTCAATTGTGATATTGATTGCTGGTACTTCAGAATTGTGTGTTCTTGATTGTAATTTTATTCATCATCACAGCTATATATTCATGTACCCACTAAACCATATACAAACTTGCTTATGTAGAGCTATGCAGGTTTGTGTTGGCGCCCCTGGTTGTGTTGATCTTCCTTGCCCATATGTACTGGAAAACAAGGATCACAATTGATGCAGTCGAGAAGTTCCTCCGAATGCAACAAATGCTTGGCCCGACAAGGTATGCCTACACCAACATCACTGCAATCACAAGCCATTTCAGAGACAAGCTGGGCCAAGGTGGCTATGGCTCAGGGTACAAGGGTGTACAACTCCCAGGCGATTTTCATGTTGCGGTGAAGATGCTAGATGGCAACTCCAACTGCAATGGAGAAGACTTCATCAGTGAGGTCTCCACCATCGGCAGGATCCACCATGTCAATGTGGTGCATCTGGTCGGGTTCTGCTCGGAGGAAAATAAGGAGGGCGCTGGTCTACGCGTTCATGCCTCAAGGTTCTCTGGACAAGTACATCTTCTCGGTTGAGAAGAGTTTCTCTTCGGACAAGCTCAATGAGATTGCTTTGGACATTGCCAGGGGGATCAACTACCTGCACCACGGGTGTGACATGCAGATTTTACACTTTGACATCAAGCCGCACAATATCCTTCTTGACAATTATTTTGTCCAGAAAGTTGCTGATTTCGGTCTCGCCAAGCTGTGCCCAAGGGATAACAGTTTTGTGCCACTGAGCGCCCTACGGGGAACTATTGGGACATAGCTCCTTAGATAATGTCTCGTAGCTTTGACATCATATCCAGCAAGTCCGATGTTTACAGCTTCGGAATGCTGCTACTGGAGATGGCTGGAGGACGCAGGAATGCTGACCCGAATACATCGAATTCCAGTCAGGCGTACTACCCTTCATGGGTGTATGACCGGCTAACTGAACAAGAAATGGGTGAGTTATCTGCTCCTGTTGCCGCTGACATGCATGAGTTGGAGAGGAAGCTCTGCATTGTTGGATTATGGTGTATTCAGATGAAGTCTCATGATCGGCGGACAATGAGTGAGGTGATAGAGATGCTGGAAGGTGATGGCCTGCAAACGCAGTCTACACCATTCTTCTGCGATGAGGGCCACATCCATGAAGAGGATTCTTACAATCTGTCATCCGAGCTGACTGCAATCTCAGAGGAGTGAAACATACATGTGTATGATTTAATGTATTATTAGGTGGCGAACTTAGCTTGTGAAAAGCTGAAGTTATGGTTGTATCCAGTATGAAATAATGTACCATGCTTTCTGAATCCTCTAAATGTTTATGGGAAGACATGTAATAGCAGATGGAGAACTGCAACTGCTATGCTCATGCTAATATACAATCATTTTCCTGTCCCAGCTGATTTTCAGCATCTGATGGGACAAGGGATTTCAAGTTTTCGCAAAACCATACTAAGTTGGTAAGCGTGGTTGTGGCTGCTTTGTGTCAAGCAATATGTTCATCTAGGAATTCTACAACCTTTGATCGCAAGATGAGTTCTCATCTGACACAAGTTTTTTCTATTCGCCATTGGGCATTGTTGCAGCGACAAGGCAAAGGTCAGCTACTGGAGCGAGCAAGCGGTCAACTGGAGGGCGTCGCTGCTGAGGTGTTTCGCCGGTACAGCGCAGAGAGTGGGGGATTCAAGCTCGACTGGATGTTTAAGCTCCCTGGAGGCTTCAGTTTAGCTTGTTCTGTTTTCCTTTTGAACCTGTCAAATTGGGAGGTTTCTGTTGCATCTTTGTATCTGTAAAGGACCCATGCATCGAACATTTTTGGCCGTGTGCGTGCTTCTTTGCCCAGAGTCCGGGGATTATATCTCCATAATCGAGAAAACTATAACAATTTTCTTGGAGGACATATATTATTGCGACAATGGTTGGATTTTGTTTATATCTGACACGATATGCAGAAGAAAAAGTGTACTTGTTCTTCCTTTTCTAATGTTTGATGATGGTTAATGAAGTCAGAAATGCACTCCAATAGTCTCCCGCTGAAGAATGGAGCTGCCGAAAAGGTGAGGCGTCTTGTTCTTAAGTTCAGTCCCGGAGTCCGGCGAAAGCAACGCCTGGGTCGGTCGAACCGCGCCTGCAAGTGGCTCACTAAAGCCCAACTCACTGAGGCCCAGCCAAACCGATCTACCTTATTCAAGCACACCCAGATTGGGTCAGGATACTGCCTCAGGAGTGCTCCAGATATAGGGGGAACATCATGTCCCAGATGCACATATCGATGTTTCCAACAGGCAGTTACTATTTCCAACACATTTTTTAGGCGCACGACAAACCAAGCAGGATACAGTATTGAAGATGACGCAAGCAAACAACAAAACAAAATTGGAGCTGCTGCCAGACAAAGTGGCACAAAAGAACAAATGAGCTGGTTGTATAAATAGATCACCAGACTCACTCTCTTGTAAATGTTGTCCCCAGCATAACCATGTAAGAAACAAGGTACGGCGAAATCTGACTAGAAATATTACTTGGGGAAGCTGAAATGCCCTGTTTTAGGTATTCAAAAGCCTCTTGTTACAATAGAAACTTGGTTAGACTAGGGCACACATTCAGCAAGTTTTTTCAGATAACATATACAAACTGCCGACCACATTGATGCGATGCAACAAACTCAGTGAGAACTGCAGCAGCCGTTTCTTCAACTGGAGAAAACAAAATCGTCAATCCGTAAGTAACCTGATACAGATACAGACAGAACCTAATAGTGGCACCTATGCAGCATACAGGGTTAAACACAGTGTATGGACAAAGATGTGCATACAAACTCATGATCAGCTCAGCAACACCAAGAGCTCCGTAACAGATTCCATATTCCTGGCTACATCTCCTAGGATTACCGATGACAACATAGTAAATCCTTGATGCCTTTTGAATGTAATTTGTTGAGGTGGGAGGAGTTTGAACACCATGACTGATGGTTGCATGGATACGGCTGCATCGCGTATCTCCGCGCATCCAATACGGTGGGGATACTCGGAGATACTTTATGGGATATAGCGGCCCAGTAAAATCTTGGATATTTTTAGATATACAAATAATTAAAAAAAGTCGGGATACAGCGGGGATACTCTGAGATACTTTAGGGGATATGGCAGCCCAGTAAAATCTTGATTCAAAGTCAGTTGCAACCAGATATTTTCCATATAAAAAAAATAAAACAGTCCAAATCTCACAAACTATATTCAGAAGGTGTTCTTACCTGTTGATCCATTTCAGCACATTAGCACATCGAATCAGATAGTCATACTATGTATCCTGCAACATTTCAGCTCCATCATATCCACCAGCAATGGCTGTGCCTAGAAGCATAAGAAGTCAGGCAATTATTGACAGTTCCAAGGAAAAAACAAATGGATAAAAGAAGGCAACAGTGAGTCGGTTACATAGATGAACTAACAAATATAACTTGAGCAAAATAACTCACTTTTTTTACAAAATAAATCACTTTAGATGTTTCATAACTCACTTCTGATACTAGCAATAGATATAAAAAATCAAATCTGTTGTAAAATGCAAAGAATATTCGTGAAAATAGTAATACTTATCTAACTTGTAATGAAGAATTTAGCTGATAAGAAAATACATTATCTAGAATTTTCTCATGTAAACTCATCCCTCTGAAATGTCAAGCAGACAAAATTAAAACAGGCCCAAACTAATAAACTCTAGCACTAGCAATAAAAGTGATCTTGGATATTCAGCTTTAAGTAAATTCAGCCTGATAAGACACAAGAAATTCAATTTACTTTTGTGTGCTATAAATGTATGTTATGTGGGGCCAGACTTATAAGCGTCGTGGGAGCCGCTCGCCACCACCGCAGCCAAATCCAGGAGCTACGGCAGTGCAGGAGGAAGCCGAAACTGCTTAGGTTCCCAACAGTCTTCAAATTAGGAAAGAGTCCAGTTTGCAGTCAGAGTCCTAGTTTAGGTAGTATTCCTATTGATAAGGAAACTACAGGTCAGTTCGTAGACATGGAGCCTTATGTAAGGCAGACCCTCTATATAATGAGGTAGCCGCCATGAGATTGAACCAAGCAAACAATTAGAAGGAACATATCCCTTCTATGTGCCTTCCGCTCTCTGCTTTCTTGCGTCTAGGGCTTCCCAGCCCTAGAGCACCACCCTCCCACGGTAGCCAAGCGCCAAATCATTGACCCTAGCCTAATTCTTCCCCATCGCCTTCGTTCCAAGAGTTCAAGCTCTAACAATGTACTAGTCACTTGCAGCAGGGGTCTTCAACAAGTGACAAAAAATATTATTTCAGAAGGTATGGATTCAATGAAAGTTGTTACTCCCTCCGTCCAGGAATGTAAGGCATAATTTGATTAGTTAAGACAAGGCTTTGACCAACAATTACTTTTTTATTATGTGACTTATGTGACATAAAATCGATATCATTAGATTCGTATTCAAAAGTACTTTCTTATGATTATGATTTTGTATTACATAAACCGTATATCAATAGAATAATTATTAGTCAAAGTCTTCTCTTAACAAATCAAAATACGCCTTACATTTCTGGACAGAGGGAGTATTATGGAGTTAAGATTAATAGCAAGATTAAAACAGATAAAAGTACTGGATAGAAGAATACAACTAGCTTTGAGGTTCCAAACGTGCTAACTGCTTTGCTCATCTGACATTTGCTTTGGTATCTCCGAAGAGCGAAGTTAGCTACATTGAATGATAACATCAAAACCAATACGGCTATAAGTTCGCCTATCTACCAAAAGGATAATTGCTAACTAAGGTTAAGTTGTTAGTGAACACTTAATAAGCACAATAAAGGTATTCAAGCAACTATATACAAAACTGGATTGGGTTACTCCTACAATATAAGGATTAAGGATGAGCAATCACCTGGTGTATAGAAACTCGTGAAAGGATGATAGTTAAAGATATAATGGGTTTCATAAAGTCTCCTGGATTGCATTGACTTAAGTTGAACCATGTAGACATTGGAGTCCACATATAAAAAAATTACATCATTATCCTCATCATACCCAAGTATAGTTTCCATCCCTCTCCAGGCTGCATCGATCTGAGGAGGGAGCCCAGAATGTTATGCATTTCAACGGTCTTCCACAGCAACCATGTGGCAACACCATGACAATTGACCTTCCTCTGCCACATTTGGAAGCTAGGGTAAGACAATATGGCGAGGCCAAAAGGGCTATCCTCTGCCAGAATGATCTGAGTCTGACGGCTGCCATGGTGGAAATCATTTGAAACCGGAGGCCCCCTGATCACAGCTAGGCTCTGCCTATCCAAATCAAACTCAAGCATGCCATCCCGCGAAAGCAACCAGTAAAGGGCATTACCAACAAGGGTGCCAGGCCTGCCAGCATCATAGATCTCACATGGAGCCGCCGTCGAGATGAGATTGCCCCATATACCGGTCTCTGAGGAGTAAACGCAGGCGATGGGTCGGTTGTCGCTTCTGCACATGGACACCAAGACCACCTTAAACGGGCTCGAGTGGCAGCCGCCGTGCACGTGGCCCGGGTCGCCGGCAGCGCAGAGCACCGTCCCATTGACGAAGTTCCTCTTGAACTCCGGCGGAACGGCCGGGCGGCGCTGCTCGCCGGTGATAGGGTCGCACACAATGATCTTTTGCCGCGCCCGGTCCATGACGAGGATGCGTCCGTGGCGGCACCCGAGCACTTCCGTCCTCCCGCGGCCGCCGTCGCCTTCGTCGCGTCGCAGGTCGAAGCGCTCAGGAGGGATGCGGTCGGGAGGGTCCAGGATGGGGCTGAAGACGATCTTCTTGCGGTACTCGAAGACGCCGAGGAGGGGCGGCTTCCGGTGGCGGGTGCAGAAGCGACGGAGGAATTGGGGCTCGGTGGCGAGGCGTCGCCAGCGCTTGCAGACGGAGGAGGCGCGGGGGAGGGAGGATGGTTGCGGGGGGAGCCGGAGGAGGATCTCTCGGAGGAGATCGTCATCGTCCGGCAGGGAGGCAGGCGCCGCCGGCGAGGTGTGGCGGCGGGCGGGGGGTCATGTCGGCACCCTCCTCACTTATGTGGATCGGGGAGGGAGGGGCAAAATTGGATTTTTCTCTTTTTGTTCAGATGAAAAGGACGTCTTATTAGGCCCCGGCAAGTGGTCCGCCTCATCGGAGCCCAATAGATTGTTCACTGATGCGGTGATGCCTCGCTCCGCCACCGGCCATGGAGTTTGGCATCTCTCCGAACGCCGCCGCCGTCTCCGGCATCTCAAGCCGGAGCGCCCCTCCTCGCTTGGCTGCGCTCCGACCACGGCCTCCTCCTGCGGCAGCTCACCGTCTTCGCGCTCGGGATCCGCCGCCCGCCGCGGTTGAGGGGGATGGCGGGTGGGGCATATGGCAGCTGCAATTCTGTGTGTGCATGCTGCGAGAGTGAAGAATGGATTTTTCAGATTCGTCGGGCTACCATCTGGTAATACCATCATAAATATCTCCAGAATATACCTTGATTTCCTCGCGCTGCCATTACTGTTTTTAATCCATGGACATTGGCTATTTTTGTTACTATGGAACAACAAACATTGCCCATCAACAGGTTATCTGGAATGGTTCAGAAGGAGCAAAGCTTACCGATATATGTAGCATTTAACAGTCCTCTTGTAGTGTTGTTATAACAGCTTCGAGCCATCTTTTTAAACTTAGGAACCCTATGTACGTCACTACACAATGTCATAGAAACCCAGTGGAAATTCGGAAGAATTTTAAAGCCCTTTTGGTTAGTAATAATTAAGTGTTTATCAGTCCCTCAAACTCCCAATTTGCTTTCAACCTGTGCATTTCTCTGGTGTAGTGGAGCTTGGAGCATTTTGAAACATGCTATTAATTTGAACTATACAATTATGAACAGATTTGTGTCACAAAAACAATCTTTAAAAAAGAGGGAATAAATCTGAGTACTTCATCTGTTGTAGATCAAAGAAGGTTTTCCATACGGTACTATTCTGCTTCAGATTGTAGTAATTTTGAGAAACTACAACAACAGACCGTTGCTTTCTTT
Source organism: Stipa capillata (assembly GCA_019208055.1). Lineage (NCBI taxonomy): Eukaryota > Viridiplantae > Streptophyta > Magnoliopsida > Poales > Poaceae > Stipa > Stipa capillata. The sequence goes on along the minus strand of JAGXJF010005325.1, from coordinate 15,751 downwards.
TATACAAACTATTCTCCTGCTCATAATCTAGTTTGCTCTCTTGTCAAGAGTGTCTCAATTTACCTGGGACCTGAGACATCTGAGGCTAGAGGTGGAGCCGAAGCCAAGGAGCTCATATTTCCAGCACTACCAAAATTCGCTGGACTTGTTGCGACAAAGTTATGATCTATATTAGTCTCTGCATTCATGGTACCTTCCAATACTTTGATGACCTCAGACATTTTAGGCCTTCTTTTGCAATCAATCTGCAAACACCACATTGCGAGCTTCATCATCTGAATTACTTCTTGCTTGTGTACTTGCATGTCATTACTCTGCTTGTCAATCAAATCTGCCAACTGATCACTCTTCACCTTTTCTTCCAATAGTGTAATAAGATGTATGCTCTCTTCAGACTGGGAAGTGTCGAGGTTCTTTCTTCCACTGACAATTTCCATGAGCACAACACCAAAGCTGTAAATATCTGCCTTTTCCGTGATTTGCGATGTCAGCCATTCAGGAGCTAAATATCCAGGTGTGCCTCTCATTCTAGTAACCACTTGGCTCATATCCCTATCAATTAGCTTGCATAGTCCAAAATCAGAAACCTTAGCATTGAAGTTTTCATCTAAGAGAATATTTTGGGGTTTGACATCCAAATGAGCAATTCTCTTCATGCACTCCTCATGAAGATAAGAGAGCCCCTTAGCTATGTTCATAATAATCTTGCATCGCGTCCTCCAATCAAGAGGAGGAGCACTATTGTCATGATGATAAATCCACCTGTCCAAAGATCCTTTGGCATATACTCATACACCAGGAGTCTGTGTGATTTTCTCTGCACAGAAACCAATTAACCTCACCAGATTGATATGATGAATGCTGCCGATTGTCTGAACCTCTGCCAAAAATTCCCTCTTTCCTTGACCTGCTTGATCCAGACGTTTTACTGCGATCCTTTCCTCACCAAGTTGTCCCTGGAAAACAGACCCAAATCCTCCTTCCCCGAGCTTGTCTCTGAATTGCTCGGTTGCTACTTCTAACTGTTGAAATGTAAACCTCATTGGTGTTCCTTGTAGGTTCCCAAACTCTTCCTCCTCTTCCTCCATCTCCTGATGTCGTCGTGTTCTTCGTCTATGTACAACAAAAAAGATGAATGCGACAATTAAAATGAAACCGACTCCAGAACCTACAACCAAAGCAGCTATGCCTGCTTTGTTGGGCGCAACAGCAGTAGGTGCAGGAGGGTTTGGAGGAGAAGACATTAGATTGACGGGGGGACAGAAGACGATCTGGTAGTTGGTGCCGATCGGGCAAGTGAACACAGTGCTGGAGCTGTCATCCCTGGCGTAGCTGTACGCGTCCGGGCACATCCGCACAAAAAGCAACGAGTAGGTGGTGGGTTCGCAGTTGCTTGACCCATCCCCGGTGCAGCAGTATTTGCTCTGCTTGAACACGGTGCACGCGCTGTTGCAACCCCCTGGGGCCTGAAGCTGGCTCGGGCACTGTGACGTGATGTTCGCTGCACAGCGTGGCCCCTTGCTGCATCCTGGCCCTCCCTGGGCCGGCACTGGCAGGAAGTCCATGGGCACGTTGAAGCCATCGACAAGGGAGATGTCAAAGAAATCCGTTGAGCCTTGGCCGATGGAGAACTCAGCAATCGTGTTGGGCGGCTGACCGGAGCGCTTGCAGGCGAGCACGCCGCCACAGTCACCAGTTTGGCACAACCCATTGCCTTTGCCATCAAACGAGCAGCCGGTGCGCGGCCAAATGCGCTGCCCACCACTCGTGGCACCGGCGGGCACATCCAGTGCCCACGACTTCCCGGGGTCGAGCTGCATGCCGCCGCCTATCGGTATGGCAGCAGGCCACACAGTGTAGGAGCATCGGTTGGTGATGTTTATTGTGGTGGCCTCGCTGGTGGCAACCAGGAGGAGGAGGAGAGCCCAAGAGGCATTTACCGCTGCCATTTGTGTTATGATTTGCTTGCATCTGTTAACTTGAATCAAAATTTGAGTTGCAGTAGGGCTCTTGTGAGTTGTGACAGCTGACAAAGCGGAAGCGGAAGAACTAATCGGGGGTGCTAGAGATACAAGATAGGGACCGGATCAGTGGAAATTTTGTAAGATTTGTGTGTTGAATTCTTCAACAGTCAACATTCGATAACCTAACATGCTCTGGCAAATGTTGTTTAACTGATCACTTGTGGAACCTTGTTATTTGTTTAGTTCCTTTCTACTCCATGCTGGTAGATTACACAGCTATTTTCGTTCATGATTTGCTTTGTTTAGACAGTCAGATCACGTGAGGAAGCTCTGAAGTCATGGAGGAAGGAGTCATGATCTAGAGTGGAAATTAGGTACTTTGGTCCAAGGGGGGCAAGCTAGTCAACTGCGTGGAACTAGCTCAAGGCTTGGACGCGTTGACGGGCCAATGATATGAACATTCGATAACCTAACGTGCTCTAGCAAATGTTGTTTAACTGATCACTTGTGGAACCTTATTATTTGTTTAGTTCCTTTCTACTCCATGCTGGTAGATTACACAGCTATTTTCGTTCATGATTTGCTTTGTTTAGACAGTCAGATCACGTTAGGAAACTCTGAAGTCGTGGAGGAAGGAGTCATGATCTAGAGTGGACATTAGGTGCTTTGGTCCAAGGGGGGCAAGCTAGTCAACTGCGTGGAACTAGCTCGAGGCTTGGATGCGTTGACGGGCCAATGATATGCAGTCAACTATGGGGACCAAAATGTCTCATTCACCAAACTTTGTTATTAGTTGTTGGGATGTACGCATTTTTATTTATTTATTTACTTAACAACTACATATTTGTATCATCTATATAGATTGTAAGTTCTCACGAGATACCAAGGTCAAGCACGGCAGGGTCGCAAAAAAAATGTTTTTTTTTGTGTGTTATGAAATTCAATGTGAATTAAAGATACCCCTCAAGTGAAGGTATGAAAGACTGCAGTTAAAGGGGGGCGGGAGAGGGAAGTAGGGGAGGGAGAAAGAGCATTTTACATCACCAGGCATCGGTAGGCTTCACTAGAATTTTGTAAGATTTGCGTGTTCAATTTTTCTACGGTTAACACTCGACAGCTTAACATGCTTTAGTAAATATTGTCTGATTAAGCCGGAGTTGCTTGTGGACCCTGTTTATTGTTTAGTCCCTTTGGATTCCAAGAGCACATCCGTTCAATACTGTTGATTGATGATTTGGTCGTAAAGTTACTGCTAGATTACATGGTTTTGTTCATTCCTGATATTCTTTGTTGCGACAGTCTGGAGGCACAAGTTTGGAACGAGAACTTGGGTTTGGCAGCTTAGTCAGCGGCAGCTGCGTGAAAGCAGCTCGAGACCTGGACGCCTTGTTGACTGGCCTATCCTGCCGTCAGCTCTGTTTGCAAGTTCTAACCCTTTATCATCCTCTTTCATTCGCGTGATTGCAAAAGGCATAAATAGACAAGCACAATAGTAAGATAGAAATGCATGTACAAAACAGAGGATTGAAAAAACACATGGATTGAGCTTGTTTGATTCGTACTAGTATAAAAAAAAAGAGGTGCTGGATGTCTAAGTTGTAATGGAATTCCTTTGTTTTCACAGGAATGCTACAATATTTCAAAGTAACCTATTTAGGAAAAATTCCGGAGGATTAGATGGCACTGAATTTTATTTTATTTTAATCAAAGACGCCCAGAAGAGTCTCCTGGCTTGCCGTTCAAAAGAAGAGAGATTGGTAGGTTCATATTTCGCAGCCTTATTGTTCAAGGCATGAGAACTATATATTTGAAGGTAAAATCGACTGTTTGCCCTCCATAGTCTGAAGGAGCAACGCCTTGCCTTTTCGGCAGCTCGTCTCTTCAGCCAGATACTTTTGGAGTGCATTTCCAACTTCGTTAGCCATTAGCAGACATTAAATACAGGAGCTTAGTTGGGATCTTGATGAGTTCGATATCTGTTTTGCTCGCCAAAGTGCCAATTCGCCGGCTCACTTCGTGCTAAAGAAACTACAGGAGTATACAACAGCATACTTGTCTTAACTAGGCACTCGATATACCCAAAGGTTGGAGTCTTTGAGAACACGATATGTTGGGATCTCGGATAAACATTCACAAGAAGAATGATAGATAATTAACACTCCATAGTCCTGCAGGTTTTCACAAGCTAAGTACGTCACCTCATAATAAATATTGAGTTTACATCACGCATAAATAAATTTCACTCATTCTCCTCAGAAATCACAGTCAACTCAGATAAGAAATGGTAAGAATCTACTACAGGGGTGTGGTCATCGTCACAGAAGAATGGCCTGGAGGGCACCTGCAGGCCATCAGTGCCACCTTCCAGCATCTCTATGACATCACTCATCGCCGGTCGATCACCAGGCTTCATCTGGATGCAACATAGCCCAACAAGACACAGCTTCCTCTCCAACTCATGCATCTCGGCAGGTGCAGCAGTTATCTCATTCACTTCCTGCTGCTTAGTTACGCGGTCATACACCCATGATGGGTAGTAAGATTGGCTCAAGTTGTCAGCGTTCGGATCAGCATTCCTGCGTCCTCCAGCCATCTCTAGCAGCAGCATACCAAAGCTGTAAACATCAGACTTGCTCGATATGGCACCAAAGCTCCGAGATATCATCTCAGGAGCTATGTAACCAACAGTTCCCCGCAAGGCGCTCAATGGCACAAAACTGTTGTCTCTTGGGTACAGTTTGGCGAGACCGAAATCAGCTACTTTGGGGATGAAATTGTTGTCAAGAAGAATATTGTGCGGCTTGATGTCAAAGTGCAGAATCTGCATCTCACAACCCTGATGCAGGTAATTGATCCCTCTGGCAATGCCCAAAGCAATCTCATTGAGCTTATCCCAGGAGAAGGTCTTTTCTTTCTCTGATGAAAAGATGTAACCTGTCGAGAGAACCTCGAGGCATGTACTCATAGACCAGCGCCCTCCTCATTTCCTCTGAGCAGAATCCCACGAGACGGACCACGTTGACGTGGTGGATCCTGCCGATGGTGGAGACCTCACTGATGAAGTCTTCTCCGTTGCACTTGGAGCTGCCCTCTAGCATCTTGACCGCAACATGAACATCACCTGGAAGAAGCACGCCCTTGTACACGGAGCCGTAGCCACCTTGCCCCAGCTTGTCTCTGAAATGTCCTGTGACTGCAACGATGTCTGTGTAGGCGTACCTCGTTGGGCCGATCATTTGCTGCATCCGGAGGAACTTTTCGACCGCATCAATTGTGATTCTTGTTTTCCAGTACTTGTAGGTAAGGAAGATCAATACCGCCAGGGGCGCCAACACGAACCTACATAGTACTGCCCAAACAAGTCAGGAGGTGCGCGTAAGTTAGACGGCCGCATATATGTATACAAGATTGTAGCCGTGATGATTAAAAGCAGGTTCTCACGTACCAAAAAGGAACTTGGGGATATCAATGACAGATGCTTCGGCTACAGCATACCAAATAGTGTAGTATGTATGACTCGCACATGATACGTAGTGTATCTCACTCCAGAAAAGAGCACGAGTCCGATTCAGGATGCTTGCATCAGATATTTGCTCCTTGAAGTAGCTGCAATCCACATCATTGTAAACAAATGAACTTTAAGAGCGGAACAGAGTAAATTGCACTTTCCGCCGCCTAATTTGATCCTATTATGTAAAACCCTGAGGTTTGGTCTTGTTGAACATAACACTATCTAATTCGGTTATGTGTTGCACTTTTGGTCTAGTTTTTTGGATTCTAACTGAACCGACCCATTCCCCGACAGGGCGACAGACTGAGCCTGCCTGCAGAAGCCATTCAAGCGGGTGGCCACAGACTATCGTGTCATATTCAAAAAACTGATGCAAAGTGTAACAAGTAGCTGAATTACGTGGTGTTTGTGTGCAAAGAAAAAAAAAGCCGGTGTTTTGCCACCCTCTTCTGCTATTCCCTGGTGATTCTCAAAATAAAGGCAGAGAAACCAAACTCGGGAGGCAATGTAACCACAAGGTGATCATGGCCACACTCCAGCACGCAGACTCACCTGGTTGAATTGCTCAAGCATTCTTTGATGGTCTCAGACCTCGTGAGGGAATATATATCAATCGGAAATTCAACAGAAAACCCCTCCCTTATCAACTGTATGATATCTGCATAACTTGCATTCCGAAGCTGCTGCTGCCGACCAAAATAATCCCTGTCACCAAAGGGAATGATGGCCAAGTATCCACAAGAAGGTTCGAGATCTTTAACGTAACAAGCGCCAGCAGTCCAGACATAAACATGTGAATTGTTCGCACTCAGGCAAGGGACGTGCTGGTACCGACTATTATTCATTATTGCTCGCGAACAATTTGCAAAGCATGCCGAAGGGGCTTCACTGCGAAAATCATCAAAGCCATGTGCATCAGTTATCCCTCTCCCCGTGTAAGAGTAGTAAGGAAGAGGGCAGTCGCTGTTCGTATCCAAGTTGGCCTCCACGACCCAGAAGGACGAATCGGTATAGTTGATGCGAACCACATGGTATGCTGCATCGCCTATGCGAATTGTAGCCTGGCTACCGCTGCACACCAGCTCGTAGTATTGAGAACCACACCCAGGTGGATCACCTCGCCGGCGGAAAGGAGAACGGACGTCTTGCAGATGGCCGCAGGAGAAACGTGGGCACCCGTCTCCTCCCTGGACATCTGCTACAAGAACTGCAAGCACAGACAAGACAGTAAAGGCTTGCAGGGTAATGGAACGATGAAATGCACCAGAGTTTGCCATGATAGCTTCACAGGTTGACATCCTACTGACAGATCCATACAAGAGGGGAGACGAAGTTTCTTCTCTCCTGCCCCATCTAATTGGCAATATATAGTTCAAATTCACCAGACATGACGATTTGCACGCAGTGCCCCTTGCCGCACGGCGGAAGTGCTTCTTACCAGAATTGGTACAGCATGACTTTGACCAGAATGCGAAGAAAAGACGCAGACGCCAGGTACGGTGGCTCTTATTTTATGGAGGTGGCAATCATAATATACAAGAATTTCCACACATCGGCCCCAACTGCACTGTATTTAGTGCTTGATGAGACGGGCCTGGACTGCAGAAAGTCTACAACCACGCACAAATCACTAGAACGCGGCAGGAGGTTGCATTCGCAGTTGGAATTCCTCCACGATAATTAAGGCAAGCAGCTATCAGACCAGTGCAGCACGACTCTGACTGCTACTTGAAGCAAAGCAATAAGTGCTGCCTTTTCTTACTTGAAACATCTTGCTTTCCTTCATATACATCTTCCTCTTCCTCTCCACCTCGGTTATAGCACAGCAGGATGAGTAAATTCCTTGTTGCAACTGTCCTGCTATCTCTTGTCAACCATGGAGCCGACTTGGCCACAGCGTGGGATGATAAAGATTTCTTCACATACTGTCCACCGTCCAAGTGCAGCGATAATGGCCCAGAGATCAGGTTTCCTTTCCGACTTGAATCCAGCAATACATCATCATCATGCGGCAGACCATGCATGGAGTTAGCATGCTCTGGCCAAGACACTATCCTAATTCACCCAATTCTTGGCCCATGCAAAGTGACCGCCATAGATTACAGCCTTCCTGCCATCAAGGTCATCCTGCTTGTAGACTCCTCCTCTCCCTGTCCGCTCCAGAATCTCCTCTCCAGAAGCATACCAACTGCTGTTGTCACTGAAGAGCCCTGGAGGCACACCAATTGCGACACATATGTCTGGACATATGCAAGCCTAGTATGCTGCTCGAGAGAGTTCACACCAAGCATTGAAGCTGCCTATAGCATTGCTGGCCCAATCTCCTGCCTTAGCAACGCAACCAACTTCTCTTATTTGGTGCTGGCTTCTGCACTCATTTCCGTTCTTCCATTGGACTGCAAGGTGTGCTCAGATGGGGTCGTCCCGATACCCGTGTCCGCTGGAGAGGTAGGTTATGCATACTTAGAAATGTTAGGCGGCTATGGATTCAATGTAAGTGTTGAAAGGGTCCTCGGTTTTGCCGAGACGATGGTGCGATGGCAAGAAACAAGCGCTACTGTCCAATACTCAGGCATGTATTGCCCAGACTGTGAACGCCAGGGCCGACACTGTGCATTCAGCTCACAAAGGAATCAAACATTCTGCATGCCTCATGGTATTGTTTCTAACTGGCCAAAAGCACCGTACAGTTGTACTAACCCCATTTATTTTGTAACAAGTTTTAAATTCATAAGGTTTTGCAGTTTTTTGTTTTGAATTTACTCATTCTACAATTCGATGTGTTTGAAGTCTCCCAAAGATATGCTGTCACTAAAAATCATTTGAGTAGCTAGCTTGTGCAATCACATTGAGGCGCCCAAACATCGTAAAAGAGGTCTCACAGAAATAATTAAGCAGAAAGAAATTATGTTTTATTCTTCTATCAGGCACTGTCCTTATAAAATTTAGAACTCTCTAATTGTTACTTAGTCTAAGACTCCGGTAGAGATATACAGATACCACACTATATTGCTACAGAATGGACCCAACTTAACACCATCCAAAGCTAAATCCTGCAACCACATCCTCTGCAATGTAACACAATGTCAGCAAGAACCCAGAGTTCTAGACATCACCGTCAAGGGGAAAAAGAATAATCAAACAACATAATCCACACAAACACACGTATAGGAACACAAATGGTTGCAAACACAAGAGCGAGATAAAGGTTGCTTCTAGTTTCTGCGTACTACATAGAACAACTGCTTATTGGTTGCATTTCATTCTGTAGTACAACATTGAATCCTTGTCTAAGCCCAGTAAAAAGCTTGGGCAGTATCTCTGTACCAAACATTATTCTCTTTTTAATATCAAGACAAAATTCTGCTGTACGTTCTGAAAAAAGAAGTCGCGTGTGATGAATCTTTTCGGTAAGATGTGACGAAGATCTCTTTAAAAAAACGCATAATCATTGTATAGCTATTACTCAAAACTTTAAAACTGTACCGCATCCCACTAGAGCTGTGTATTGCAGCAGGTAGACGGCAGTCCGATAAAAACATTTTGTTGGTTCTAAGTAATGACAACTTATTTCAAGAAGTACAATTCCTTTTCATTTACTAAACCATCATCTATATCTCATTCTCTTCTTTGGTATTTGCAGGTTCACGTACCAAAGTCATCGCAGGTACAGTTGCAAGCCATTTTTTTCTGCACTTCAAATGAAGAAGAAAAATGAAAAGAAATAAACCTTTCCGTTACTGGACTCTTTACATTCTCTTATACGTGTTACAATCACTAAGTAACGGCTTTCAATCCTAATGAAATATGCCAATTTCCTATTCTCTGTTTATTCAGCTACATCATCAGTGGCCGCATTTGTTGTTCTTTTGTTGACGGTGGCCACTGCGCTTTATCTTTCACTCAAGACAAGATATAACGAAGAGATACATTTGAAGGTTGAAATGTTTCTCAAGACATATGGCACATCAAAACCCACGAGGTACACCTTCTCTGAAGTTAAAAAGATGACGAGACGGTTTAAGGAAAAAGTAGGGCAAGGAGGATTTGGAAGTGTATACAAAGGCGAGCTACCAAATGGAGTGCCCGTGGCAGTCAAGATGCTAGAGACCTCTACAGGAGAGGGAGGAGAATTTATTAATGAAGTCGCAACCATTGGGAGAATCCACCACGCAAATATTGTCCGCCTCCTGGGCTTTTGCTCCGAAGGAACTAGGCGCGCTCTTATTTACGAATTCATGCCTAAAGAGTCATTGGAGAGATATATATTCTCGCATGATTCTAATATTTCTCAACAACTCCTAGTACCCGACAAAATGCTAGGTGTTTCTTTAGGCATTGCCCGAGGAATGGAATACCTACATCAAGGATGCAATCAGCGCATTCTCCACTTTGACATCAAGCCTCACAACATCTTGTTGGACTACAACTTCAATCCAAAGATCTCAGACTTCGGCCTAGCAAAGCTGTGTGCAAGGGACCAAAGCATCGTTACCTTAACTGCGGCAAGAGGCACGATGGGCTATATTGCACAGGAGCTATATTCACGGAACTTTGGCGGGATATCCTACAAGTCAGATGTATATAGTTTTGGCATGCTGGTATTAGAAATGGTGAGTGGAAGGAGGAACTCAGACCCAAGTGTTGAGAGCCAGAACGAGGTCTACCTCCCAGAGTGGATCTATGAGAAAGTAATCACTGGGCAGGACTTGGTGCTTACTTTGGAAATGACACGAGAAGAGAAACAAATGGCGAGACAGCTGGCTATTGTGGCACTATGGTGTATTCAGTGGAACCCGAAGAATCGGCCCTCCATGACAAAGGTGGTAAACATGTTAACAGGGAGGCTAGAGAATCTACAGATGCACCAAAGCCTTTCGTCTCATCTGAAAATCATCCTATGCCATCAAGCATGGAGAACAGACTACCATGATTTAGTGGATATTTGGGAGTCATACTCAGTCTATCTGTTACATAATTATGTACAGCCCTAGCGTGCAATGTATATCGATCTTTCCACTCTATCAGCACCTAATGTATGAGCAACAAATCGGCATCATGTAATAGTTCTACTAGTTATGTGCAACATACGACTTGACCTGTATTTGAACAGTTAAAATCTTAAAATACAATAATCTGTTGGTTACCTTATTCTGTTGTGCAGGTGATTTATCCCCACTTCAATATTTCTGCAGTGCAGTTCACCTCCCTGAACTCCTCAGGAATAACAACACATGCATTCTGTTTTGCCTATTGAATGAGTGAATATGTGGTGGAAATCTCACCGGGACATGCTACAGGGAGATTAATCATGTCATTTTTATTCCCAGGAAATAACAAATTTACAATGTGTGGATGGATAGGCATAGATATGGGTAAGTTCCTACTCGAGATTTAGCAAAGCCAAACGGAAGGCATGCGGACGCAAGGGGTGATTACCTTGGCCGACGCAGAGGAGGGGCAGGGGGGTCTCGAACGCAGCGAGATGCCGCGGGAAGCCCTCGCCGGAGAAAGGGCGCTCCGGTCTAACGTGAGGGCGACAATGGAAGCGTTATGGAAGAAGTAAAAACTCGGAGACATAACTGCGGTGGCTGCGAGATCGCCGCGACGGCGGACCGGAGCATCGCCGGAAGCGTCGTGGGATCGGATTTGTTCCCTGCCGTGCGTGCGATTCGTACGGTATCCCAGAATCGCCCGCGCGGCCAGGGCGGCCCAAGGCCCACGAAGTGTACCCGCATGATGATGAGCTGGGCTGGGCTGCCTTCTTCTTCTCCATTTCGTGCTCGCCGGCCGGATCATCTTCCATACAGACACGCAGTGACGCAGCGGCAGGCAGGTGAGGCTCCCAATCCATGATAATTTGAAAAATCATAATGGGATAGTTTCGACAGTTTTACTGTAACTGTCGGAATTAACCGTTCGGGACGGTCGTCCGTAAATTACAGGAGCCCGCACACTTAATAATTTCGGACAGCTCACGAAGCACTCCGCAAGCCATTTCGCGTTCCGACAGCTCACAGGTGTACGGCTCATTGGGTGGTTCTCTTCTTTTTTCTTACTGGTAATTAACTAGTTGACATCGCTTGTATCACGCCCGAGCATTTCCTTTTCTTCTTCTTTTTTTGTTTTTCCATTGTTTTCTTCACGATTTTTTATTTACTACTCCGTATTTCTTTGTTTTGTGGGTAGTTATTTTCATTTTTGTGGGTAATTATTTTTATTTCTCATCAAGGAACGAAAGAGGAGCGCAACAGTTTTGGGATAAAGATAGCCAGGTATATACGGGCAACAAATAGAACCACAGTGTACAGATCTCAAAATCCTGAACTCATCGAAACTCACGCATTAGGCATTCCTTGATGCTCCAAACACCATATATATATTTCAAAGGAAATTGAACGGCAAATCCGAACCTCATGGATTTTACGACATCTGCACTACCTCAAGGCCGAGGAGTCATGGTCAAGTACCCACAAGAAGGCTCAATGTACGTACTCCATATAACTAGATCCTAGGCCAGTTAACACGTAAAAAAAGAATCGTTGGTGCTCAGGCAAGCAACAGGCATGTATATTCCATTGTCCTTTACTTCCTGAGAACATTTAACAAAGCAAGCCTGATTATCTGCGACCGGGGACAATTCGACTTCCATCCGTTGGCTTGCTTATGGAGGATAAGGAGGCCGATTCCACCGAGGAAGACACCTGCTGTACAAATCCAAGTCGGCATCGACGACCCAGAAGGTAGAATCACTGTAGTTGATGGCAGACACATAATATGTTGCATTGTCGATGCGAATTGTAGCCTTGAATCCTATGTGCAGGCAACATCATCACACTGGTGCAGCAAACATGAACCAGAGATCCGATATCCTCGTTCCGGCTTTCGACCCACCTCCATCGTGCGGCGTACCTGGCATGCAGTTATCGTGCTCCGGGCATGACAGTATCCTAGATCACCATGTCCATGGCTCCTGCAAAGTGACTGCTATATATTGCAGGCACCGCGTCATCAATGTCATACCGCTCGTGGAACCATCGTCGCACTGCTCACTTCAGAAGCTCATCTCAACAAGCTTATCAGGTGTGTACAAACAACCTCAATCATCACAGGTTACGACCCTAGTACGTTGTTCAAGAGATTTCATACCTGCAGATCAATATAGAATAGTTTGCCTAGCCTCTTGTCTCAGCAATAACGCTAAGCCAATTCTGGTAATTGGCGTGAGCTTATGCATACATATCTGATCTTCCACGGGACTGCATGGCCATTTCTAAAGGCATACTTATGGCGCAACCTTCGACCACTTCACCTTCAATGAAAAGGGAAACAGGATCATCAACTTTGGTGAAACAACATTCACTTGGCACCTTGATAGCATTACCAATATTTGCCAACAGTGTGAACATGAAGGCCGACACTGTGGATTCAGCTCACAAAGGGGTCAAGCATTCTGCCAGCATCATGGTATTGTTTCTTTTCCTAGTCGAAATCCAATATCATTATGGTGTCCCTTTTTTATTTTGGAACGACATTCTAGAATTTCTGTTTCTCCATCTGTTAGTTTGCCAATCGCCTATGTTCTAATGCTAAATGTTTTCAAACTTCCCACAAGTTTTTCGCCTATAGTCAAATCTACTATATACTAAAGGCAAAATACAATAGAAAAAATAGAGAGAGGCTAGAAGTTTTTTCCAAAAAAGCAAAACATATGATCATTAATTTGATGTACCTTTTATTATTAGTGGACTACAACCGATAGATCTTCATAACTGTACATAAATAGATTGCAGCCGGTAGATCTTTGTAATTGTATCTAAACAGATCACAGCCGATAACATCATAACTGTACATAAACATCGCATCCGATAGATCATCAGAACTGTACCTAAATCTCGTGATCTGAACTTTTGTTTCCCGTACTGATCTAATATCACTCGTACGGGTAAAAAGATAAAGATAATTAAAAATATTTCCTGCGCAATTACGTGGGACATCGTGCTAGTTATCTAACAAACAAAATTGTAATGCAAACCAACCCAATGGTTAGCTCGGTCTTTGAAGAGGCCGCCACACCTTGAGCTTGTTGCATCCTGCTGTAGTGTCTTGTGGAGGAGGTTTGCTCTTACACAGAAGCCAAGCAAAGATCTTGACTTTGTTTGCAGCCGGGAGTCCCAAATGTGAGTGGCATTGGAGTCAACCACTATGCTCATGTTTTGCACGTACGCGCCTCGAGCTGAGAACTTGGAGCCATCTAACAGCGTTCGAATGGATTATGATCTGGGTACTCGGTTTAGAAGGTATGGAAATTTGAAATTTAGATTTAAGACAACATATGCAAGTGCAACAAGTGAGTCAGTTTTTTCACGCCCAATTGATGGGCGTGGTGTGCGGCCTGACAGATCGCCAACCCTCGTACACCTAAGCAACAATTTAGTATCCTCACAACCACCACCATCATCCACGACGAAAGTAGATATAGGTTCGCAAATATAGCAGTGACCAAATATGCTTGATGTCGGTAAGAGGCTAAGAGCATCTTCATTGCAAAATGCTGATGGGAAGCCAGAGGAGAGAGGAATTAGCTTTTTTTAAAAGACGCTAAGCGATAGGGAGGTAATAGTAAGGGCATAACAGATAGCATCAAAGCCAAACATAGCAGCTGATGCTATGTTTAAAATGGCAAAAAAAATTGTGATTTTTGATGGATCATGTATGTGAACATTTATTCAAAATGACAAATTCTAAAGGTTGCAGCAGAAGTAGCTAACAATACCATTGTGGAGAGATAGAGATAGAGAGAGAGAGAGAGGTGATCGGCCCACATTAGCACCTAATTTAGATGCTAAAATTTGGGTGTTGGCCTCATCTCCACAATAATTCCAATTAGAGAAAAAAGAAAGTTAGTCATATAAATGCAACAGTGGAAATAATGCTCTCACCTTGCAAACCCAAAATCACCAATTTTCAATGTAATGGCATCACCATTAGTTGATAGCAGAAGGTTCTGCATGATTCAAAGCTTGATCAGTATGGAGTAAATAATGTATCTCTAAAGAATAACAGGACAATCAAGCAACTTAGCCAAACGAAATAATAACACAAATTTCACATGTGAAATTTGTGTTCTTCACTAAGCATATAGATGAGTGAACAGAACGATCCTCTGTTGTTTGGTCTTTGATGTTAAATTGACATTGATTGGGGCAAACCCAATTATGTCAACTTTAGTTGATAATTATGGAAACCCTACTGCACAAGCAACTACAAATGTATTAATTCCACAGACCCTTGTTGCTCTTAATTTCGCTTGGTACCCAAAAATAAACATCGCAAATCACCAGCCAGGCCATTTCGTCGAACACTTACCGTGCGTCCTGAACAAATCTATCTGCAAGCAGAGAGAGGGAGCGGAGAGCTCGGCGACGACGATCAGTCAACCATCCGAAGGCTAGGGCGGCCACGTTCTCATTGTCTTGGAGAAGATGACATCAAGCGGATCGGCAGCCATCGTCTCCGCGGCCGCGCTTGTCGATGCCGTCTCCGCGTTCTTTGTATCCTCGCCGTCTCCCTCGTCGCCTCCTCCTCCGATGGGCAGTTCCCTTCCACCTCCGCGGTCCTCCACCCGTGCGGCGGGAAGGACGGGTTGGGCTCCCTCCTCCATAGCGCCGTCTTCAAAGCCGAAGAGGACGGGCGTTGGTTGGCTCGAGCGAGTAGGGAAGGGAAGGGCGGTACGTGGCTCAGCGGATCTTGCTGCCGCACGTCGCCGAGGAACTCCTGCTGCGGCGGGGAGGCGGCGAGCGCCTCCTGGTGGCGGCGCTTGGCGGGCAAACCAGTCGTAGTGCTGGTAGTGGAGCGCCTCATCCTGGTCGTGGTCGTGGTCGTGGTAGTAGAGCGCCGCCTCCTGGTGCTGGTTCTGGTAGTAGAGCGCCGCCTCCTGGTCCTGGTGCTGGTAGTGGAGCGGCGGATGCGAGCGGATCGCCGCCCATGCTAGTGGAGGAGCAAGTAAGGCTGTGGGAAAGGAGGAAGCGGCGGCCACGCCAGTACAGAAGGGGATGCGGTCTGAGGGGATTACATCGGACGGCAGCGATTCTTAAAAAACACGATCGGACGGACTATTACGCGCCACGTGGACCAATCAGAGCCCTGGAATCCCAACTGCTACGATTCTTAAAAAACACGATCGGACGGACTATTACGCGCCACGTGGACCAATCAGAGCCCTGGAATCCCAACTGCTTTTATATATAGAGATTACTTCAACTACTAACAATGT
>JAGXJF010005324.1:0-212486 GCA_019208055.1 Stipa capillata | reverse complement strand
GGGATGTTAGGGAGGAGATGGAGAGGCTCGGGGAAGAAGAAAGGGAGCTCGGGGACCGCTAGAACCGCAAGGGGAGCTCGCCGGAGTTGTGGCCGCACGCGAAGAAGAAGAAGATGGCGGGGAGCTTCCGGGCACTGATCTGCGTAAAAGAAGAGTGGAGGAGGTGAGGAAGGATATGCATCAGCTCGGGGAGGAGAGGTAGGGGGTCAGGGCTCACCAGAGGGAGCGGGATTGCTCACCGGAGTTGAGGAGGCTGGCGGCGCCGGTGAGCAATTTCGCTCGGGGAGAAGGGGAGAATGGGGGCTAGGGTTAGCCGGGAGGAAGGAGGGGAGAGGGGGCTGTCGGAAGGGCGTATTTATGGGGCGGCGCCGGTCGGGAGCTCGGACAGGGGCGGAGGGCACCGCCCACGGCGGCGAATCGGCGTCGGGGACGTGGCCGACGCGCCCTGACAGGCGGGGCCGCACGTCGGGTGAGAGGGGAGGCGCACCGGGCTCGGGGGCGCCTTCTGCGGAGGGAAAACAGAAAGGGGGAGGCGGGTTAGTGCGGGCTGGCCGAGTGGGCCGGGAAGCGGGTCTCGGCCCAGGTTAGTTAGGGTTTCCTTTTTCTTTTTGTTTTTATTTAATCCAGAGCTATTCCCCCTATTATTTCATGTACCAAATCAATTCCAATTATTATGAAATTTTTACAGGGCCCCCAAAATATTACTTGGGAGCTACTGGGAGAATTTGAATCACTTTGGACAAGGTTTGACCTATGTTTGCATTCAAATTCGAATTAGGGCTCAAATTAGGGTTTACGCTTCAACTAGGCCCTAGGTGTATTCAAAATTCTGGAATTTCACATAGGACTAGGGTTTTCACTTTTGGAGCTATTTGTGAAGTTTAAGAACTTTTCATCTACTAGAAATCGCTATATCCTCTCATCCCTAATTCTAGCTCTTTTTAGGGTTTGAAGTTAGGAACGGGAACTCATCGAAGAGTTCGATGACTCCCCCACTTTTATTGATGACATTGTAAATTCAAATACTTCGAATAAGTTGATTGGTGTTTATTGAAATATCCACCAAGGATGAGATATGTACATATTCTATAAAGTATAACTATATCATATTCAGGTTTCAACGAGATGGTGCGGGATGATGACATGTATGCATGAATGCAAAGCAAATACCTATTTCGTTACAATTGGGTATTACAAAACCGTCTAACCCGATTGTCCTGCAACGTCCAAATTGTCCGTCCAGAAGGTCTAGATCTCCTCTAATTGTCCCAAACCATCCGACCAAACCGTCCAACCCCGACCGTCCCGGACCTTCCAAACGGTCCGTCCGGAAAAAGGTCCGGTTCTCCCCTAGTTCTCCCAAACCATCTGACCGAACCATGCAACCCGACCGTCCCGGACCCAACAAACTGTTGGTCCTGAACCATCGGACCAAACCGTTCAACCTGACCTTCTCGGACCCTCCAAACTGTTGGTCCCGAACCATCCGACCAAACTGTCGAACCCGACCGTCCTGGAACATCCAAACGGTCCGTCCGGAAGAAGGTCTGAATCTCAACTAGTTGTCCTGAACCATCCAACCAACCCGTCCAACCCGACCGTCTCAGACCCTCCAAACTGTTGGTTCCGAACCATCTGACCAAACCGTCCTACCCGACTGTCCTGGAACTTCCAAATGGTCCGTCCGGAAGGTCTAGATCCCCTCTAATTGTCCCAAACCATCCGACCAAACCGTCCAACCCTACCGTCCCGGACCTTCCAAATGGTCCGTCCGGAGGAAGGTCCGGCTCTCCTCTAGTTCTCTCCCGAACCATCCGACAAACCGTCGAACCAGACCGTCTCGGGCCCTCCAAACTATTGGTCCTGAACCATCCGACCAAACCGTCCAACCCGACCGTCCCGGACCTTCCAAACGGTCCATCCGGAAGAAGGTCCGGCTCTCCTCTAGTTCTCCCGAACCATCCGACCAAACCATGCAACCCGATCGTCCCGAACCCTCCAAACTGTTGGTCTCGAAGCATCCGACCAAACCGTCCAACCCAACCGTCCCAGACCCTCCAAACAGTTGGTCCCGAATCATCCGAGCAAATCATGCAACCCGACCATCTTGGACCTTCCAAACTGCTGGTCCCGAACCATCCGATCAAACCCGACCATCCCGGAATATACAAACGGTCCGTCCGGAAGAAGGTCCGAATCTTCTCTAGTTATCCCGAACCATCCGACCAAACCATCCAACCCGACCGTCTCGGACCTTCCAAACAGTCCGTCCGAAAGAATGTCCTGCACTCCTCTAGTTCTCCCGAACCATCCGACCAAACCGTCCAACCCGTCCGTTTCGGACCCTCCAAACTGTTGGCCCCGAACCATCCGACCAAACTGTCCAAACTGAACGTCCTAGAACTTCCAAACGGTCCATCCGGAAGAAGGTCCGGTTCTCCTCTAGTTCTCCCGAACCATCCAACCAAACTGTCCAACCCGACCGTCTCAGACCCTCTAAACTGTTGGTCCCAAACCATCCGACCAAACCGTCTAACCCGACTGTCCTGGAATTTCCAAATGGTCCGGCCGGAAGGTTTAGATCTCCTGTAACTATCCAAACCATCCGACCAAGCCGTCCAACTCGACCATCTCGGACCCTCCAAATTGTTGGTCCTGAACCATCCGACCAAACCGTCCGACTCGACTGTCTCGGACCCTACAAACTGTTGGTCCCGAACCATCGGACCAAACGTCCAACCTGGCCGTCCCGGGCCCTCCAAACTCATGGTCCCAAACCATCCGACCAAATCGTCCAACCCGACCGTCCCGGACCTTCCAAACGGTCCGTCCGGAAGAAGGTCCGGCTCTCCTCTAGTTCCCCCGAACCATCCGACAAAACCATCCAACCCGACCCGTCCCGTACCATCCAAACTGTTGGTCACGAAACATCCGACCAAACCGTCCAACCCGACCGTCTCGGACCCTCCAAACTGTTGGTCCCGAATCATCCGACCAAACCGTCCAACCCGACCATCCCGGAACCTCCAAACTGTTGGCCCCGAACCATCCGACCAAACTGTCCAACCCGACCGTCCCGTACCATCCAAACTGTTGGTCACGAATCATCCGACCAAACCGTCCAACCCGACCGTCCCGGACCCTCCAAACTGTTGGTCCCGAATCATCCGACCAAATCGTCCGACCCGACCGTCCCGGACCCTCCAAACTGTTGGTCCCGAATCATCCGATCAAATCGTCCAACCCGACCGTCTCGGACGCTCCAAACTGTTGGTCCCGAACAATCCGACCAAACTCGACCGTCCCAGAACGTACAAACGGTCCGTCCGGAAGAAGCTCCGGATCTCCTCTAGTTGTCCCGAACCATGAGACCAATCTGTCCAACCCGACCGTCCCGGACCTTCGAAACGGTCTGGTCGGAAGAATGTCCGGTTCTCCTCTAGTTCACCGGAAACCGTCCGACCAAACTGTACAACCCGACTGTCTCGGACCCTCCAAACTGTTGGTCCCGAACCATCCGACCAAACCGTTCAACCCGACCGTCCAGGTCCTCCAAAGTATTGGTCCCCAACCATCCGACCAAACCGTCCAACCCGACCGTCTCGGACCTTCCAAACGGTCCATCCGGAAAAAGGTCCGGCTCTCCTCTAGTTCTCCCGAACAATCCAACCAAACAATCCAACCCGACCGTCCCGGACCCTCCAAACTATTGGTCTTAAACAAATCAACCAAACCATCCAACCCGACCGTCTCGGAACCTCCAAACTGTTGCCCCCGAACCATCCGACCAAACTGTCCAACCCGACCGTCCAGGACCCTCCAAACAGTTGGTCCCAAATCATCCGGCCAAACCGTTTGACCCGACCATGTCGGACCCTCCAAACTGTTGGTCCCGAACCATCCGACCAAATCGTCCAACCCGACTGTCCCGGGCCCTCCAAAGTATTGGTCAACAACCATCAGACGAAACCGTCCAACCCGTCTGTCCCGGACCATCCAAACGGTCCGTCCGGAAGAAAGTCCGACTCTCCTCTGGTTCTCCCGGACCATCCTAACAAACTATCCAACCCGACCAGCCCGGACCCTCCAAACTGTTGGTCCTGAACCATTGGACCAAACTGTCCAACCCGACCATCTCGGAACCTCCAAACTGTTGCTCCCGAACCATCCGACCAAACTGTCCAACCCGACAGTGCCGGACCCTCCAAACTATTGGTCCCGAATCATCCGACCAAATCGTCCAACCCAACCGATCCAGACCGTCCAAACTGTTGGTCCCTTACCATCCGATCAAATCGTCCAACCCGACCGTCTCGGACGCTCCAAACTGTTGGTCCCGAACAATCCGACCAAACCCGACCGTCCCGGAACGTACAAACTGTCCGTCCGGAAGAAGGTCCGGATCTCCTCTAGTTGTCCCGAACCATCCGACCAAACCATCCAACTCGACCGTCCCGGACCTTCGAAACGGTCCGTCCAAAAGAATGTCTGGTTCTCCTCTAGTTCTCCCGAACCATCCGACCAAACCGTTCGACCCGACCGTCTCGGACCCTCCAAACTGTTGGTCCCGAACCATCCGACCTAACCGTCCAACCCCACCGTCCTGGACCTTCCAAACTGTCCATCCGGAAGAAGGTCCGGTTTTCCTCCAGTTCTCCCGAACCATCCGACCAAACTATCCAACCCGACCGTCCCGGACCCTCCGAACTGTTGGTCCCGAACCATCCGACCAAACCGTCCAACCCGACCGTCCTGGGTCCCCCAAAGTATTGGTCACCAACCGTTCGACCAAACCGTCCAACCCTACCGTCCCGGACCTTCCAAACGGTCCGTCCGGAAGACGGTCCGGCTCTCCTGTAGTTCTCCCGAACCATCCGACCAAACGATCCAACCCGACCGTACGGGACCCTCCAAACTATTGGTCCCAAACCAACCGACCAAACCGTCCAACCCGACCGTCTCGGAAACTCCAAACAGTTGGTCCCGATGCATCAGACCAAACCGTCCAACCCGACCGTCCCGGGCCCTCCAAACTGTTGGTCCTGAACCATCCGACCAATCTGTCCAACTCGACCATCTCGGACCCTCCAAACTGTTTGTCCCGAACCATCCGACCAAATCGTCCAACCCGACCTTCTCGGACGCTCCAACCTGTTGGTCCCGAACAATCCTACCAAACCCGACCGTCCCGGAACATACAAACGGTCATTCTGGAAGAAGGTCCGGCTCTCCTCTAGATCTCCCGAACCATCCGACCAAAGCATCCAACCCGACCGTCCCGGACCCTCCAAACTGTTGGTCCCGAACCATCCGACCAAACTGTCAAACCCGATCGTCCTGGACCCTCCAAACTGTTTGTCCCGAAACATCCGACCAAATCGTCCAACCCGACCGTCCCGGACCCTCCAAACTGCTTGTCCCTTACCATCCGATCAAATCGTCCAAGCCGACCGTTTCGGACGCTCCAAACTGTTGATCCCGAACCATCCGACCAAACTCGACCGTCCCGGAACATACAAACGGTTTCGTCCGGAAGAAGGTCTTGATCTCCTCTAGTTGTCCCGAACCTTCCGACCAAATCGTCCAACCCGACCGTCCCGGACCTTCGAAACGGTCCGTCCGGAAGAATGTCTGGTTCTCCTCTAGTTCTCCCGAACAATCCGACCAAACGATCCAACCCGACCGTCCCGGACCCTCCAAACTGTTGGTCCCGAACCATCCGACCAGACCGTCCAACCCCACCGTCCCGGACCCTCCAAACTGTCGGTCCCGAAGCATCCGACCAAACCGTCCAACCCGACCGTCCCGGGCCCTCCAAACTGTTGGTCCTGAACCATCCGACCAGACAGTCTAACCCGACCATCCCGGACCTTCCAAACGGTCCGTCCGGAAGAAGGTCTGGCCCTCCTCTAGTTCTCCCGAACCATCCGACCAAACTATCCAGCCCGACCGTCCCGGACCCTCCAAACTGTTGGTGCCGAACCATCCTGCCAAACTGTCCAACCCGACCGTCTCGGACCCGCCAAACTGTTGGACCCGAACCATCCGACCAACCGTCCAACCCGACCGTCTCGGACCCGCCAAACTGTTGGTCCCGAACCATCCGACCAAACCGTCGAACCCGACCGTCTCGGATCCTCCAAACTATTGGTCCC
Organism: Stipa capillata; assembly: GCA_019208055.1. Classification (NCBI taxonomy): domain Eukaryota; kingdom Viridiplantae; phylum Streptophyta; class Magnoliopsida; order Poales; family Poaceae; genus Stipa; species Stipa capillata. The sequence goes on along the minus strand of JAGXJF010005324.1, from coordinate 206,331 downwards.
GAACCATCAGACCAAACCATCCAACCCGACCGTCTCGGGCCCTCCAAACTGTTGGTCCCGAACCAGCCGACCACACCGTCCAACCTGACCGTCCCGGACCTTCGAAACGGTCCGTTCGGAAGAATGTCCGGTGCTCCTCTAGTTCTCCCGAACCGTCCGACCAAATCGTCCAACCCGACCGTCCCGACCTTCGAAACGGTCCGTCCGGAAGAATGTCTGGTTCTCCTCTAGTTCTCCCGAACAATCCGACCAAACGATCCAACCCGACCGTCCCGGACCCTTCAAACTGTTGGTCCCGAACCATCCGACCAGACCGTCCTACCCGACCGTCCCGGACCCTCCAAACTGTCGGTCCCGAAGCATCCGACCAAACCGTCCAACCCGACCGTCCCGGGCCCTCCCAAACTGTTGGTCCTGAACCATCCGACCAGACAGTCTAACCCGACCATCCCGGACCTTCCAAACGGTCCGTCCGGAAGAAGGTCCGGCTCTCCTCTAGTTCTCCTGAACCATCCGACCAAACTATCCAGCCCCGACCGTCCCGGACCCTCCAAACTGTTGGTGCCGAACCATCCTGCCAAACTGTCCAACCCGACCGTCTCGGACCCGCCAAACTGTTGGACCCGAACCATCCAACCAAACCGTCCAACCCGACCGTCTCGGACCCGCCAAACTGTTGGTCCCGAACCATCCGACCAAACCGTCGAACCCGACCGTCTCGGATCCTCCAAACTATTGGTCCCGAACCATCAGACCAAACCATCCAACCCGACCGTCTCGGGCCCTCCAAACTGTTGGTCCCGAACCAGCCGACCACACCGTCCAACCTGACCGTCCCGGACCTTCGAAACGGTCCGTCCGGAAGAATGTCCGGTGCTCCTCTAGTTCTCCCAAACCATCCGACCAAATCGTCCAACCCGACCGTCTCAGACCTTCGAAACTGTTGGTCCCTTACCATCCGGTCAAATCGTCCAACCCGACCGTCCCAGACCCTCCAAACTGTTGGTCCCTTACCGTCCGATCAAATCGTCCAACCCGACCGTCTCGGACGCTCCAAACTGTTTGGCCCGAACTATTTGAGCAAACCCGACCATCCCGGGACATACAAACGGTCCGTCCGGAAGAAGGTCTGGATCTCCTCTAGTTCTCCCGAACCATCCGACCAAACCATCCAACCTGACCATCCCGGACCTTTGAAACGGTTCATCCGGAATAACGTCCGGTTCTCCACCAGTTCTCCTGAACCATCCGACCAAACCGTCCAACCTGACCATCTCGGACCCTCCAAACTGTTGGTCCCGAACCATCCGACCAAACCCGACCGTCCCAGAACATACAAACGGTCCGTCCGGAAAAAGGTCTGGATCTCCTGTAGTTGTCCCGAACCATCCGACCCGACCGTCCCAGACCCACCAAACCATCCGACCAAACCCGACCATCCCGGAACATACAAACGGTCCGTCCAGAAGTAGGTCCAGATCTCCTCTAGTTCTCCCGAACCAACTGACCAAACCGTCCAACTCGACTGCCTCGGACCATCCAAACTATTTGTCCCGAACCATCCAACCAAACCATCCAACCCGACCGTCCCGGAACTTCCAAACGGTTCCGTCCGGAAGAAGGTCCCGATCTCCTCTAGTTGTCCCAACCATCCAGCCTAACCGTCCAACCTGACCGTCTCAGACCCTCCAAACTGTTGGTCCCAAACCATCCGACCAAACCGTCCAACCCGATTGTCCTAGAACGTCGAAATGGTCCGTCCGAAGGTCTAGATCTCCTCTAATTGTCCCAAACCATCCTACCATACCGTCCAACCTGACCGTCTCGAACCTTCCAAACGGTCCGTCCGGAAGAAGGTCCGGTTCTCCGCTCGTTCTCCCGAACCATCCGACCAAACCATCCAACCCGACCGTCCTGGACCCACCAAAATGTTGCTCCTAATCCATCCGACCAAACCGTCCAACCCGACCGTCTCGGACCCTCTAAACTGTTGGTCCTGAATCATCCGACTAAAATGTCCAACCCGACTGTCCTGGAACATCCAAATGGTCCGTCCGGAAGAAGGTCCGGATCTCCACTAGTTGTCCTGAACCATCCAACCAAACCGTCCAACCCGACCGTCTCAGACCCTCCAAACAGTTGGTCCCGAACCATCAGAGCAAACCGTCGTACCCGACTGTCCTGCAACTTCCAAATGGTCCGTCCGGAAGGTCTGGATCCCCTCTAATTGTCCCAAACCATCCGACCAAACCGTCCAACCCGACCGTGTCGGACCCTCCAAACTGTTGGTTCCGAACCGTCCAACCAAACCGTCCAACCCGACTGTCCTGGAACATCATAATTTTCTGTCCGGAAAGTCTAGATCACCTCTAATTGTCCCAAAGCATCCGAGCTAACCGTCCAACCCGACCGTCCAGGATATTTCAAATGGTCCGTCCGAAAGAAGGTCTGGTTCTACTCTAGTTCGCCCGAACCATCCGACCAAACCATCCAACCCAACCGTCCCGGACCCTCCAAACTATTCGTCCCGAACAATCCGACCAAACCGACCAATCCGACCGTCCCGGACCTTCCAAATGGTCCGTCCGGAAGATGGTCCGGTTCTCCTCTAGTTCTCCCGAACCATCCAACCAAACCATCCAACCTGACCGTCTCAGACCCTCCAAACTGTTGGTCCCGAACCATCCGACCAAACCGTCCAACCCGACCGTATCAGAACTTCCAAACGGTCTGTCCGAAAGAAGGTCCGGATCTCCGCTAGTTGTCCTGAAAACATCCAACCAAATCGTCCAACCCGACAGTCTCAAACCCTCAAAACTGTTGGTCCCGAACCATCCGACGAAACAGTCCAACCCGACCGTCTTGGGTCCCCCAAAGTATTGGTCACCAACCGTTCGACCAAACCGTCCAACCCTACCATCCCGGACCTTCCAAACGGTCCGTCCGGAAGACGGTCCGACTCTCCTCTAGTTCTCCCGAACCATCCGACCAAACGATCCAACCCGACCGTCCGGGACCCTCCAAACTGTTGGTCCCAAACCAACCGACCAAACCGTCCAACCCGACCGTCTCGGAAACTCCAAACAGTTGGTCCCGATGCATCAGACCAAACCGTCCAACCCGACCGTCCCGGGCCCTCCAAACTGTTGGTCCCGAACCATCTGACCAATCTGTCCAACTCGACCATCTCGGACCCTCCAAACTGTTTGTCCCGAACCATCCGACCAAATCGACCAACCCGACCTTCTCGGACGCTCCAACCTGTTGGTTACGAACAATCCTACCAAACCCGACCGTCCCGGAACATACAAACGGTCATTCTGGAAGAAGGTCCGGCTCTCCTCTAGATCTCCTGAACGATCCGACCAAACCATCCAACCCGACCGTCCCGGACCCTCCAAACTGTTGGTCCCGAACCATCCGACCAAACAGTCCAACCCGACCGTCTCGGACCCTCCAAACTGTTAGTCCCGAACCATCCGACCAAACCGTCCAACCCGACCGTCTCGGACACTCCAAACTGTTGGTCCCGAACCATCCGACCAAAACGTCCAACCCGACCGTCCCGGGCCCTCCAAAGTATTGGTCCCCAACCATCCGACCAAACCGTCCAACCCGACCGTCCCGGACCTACCAAACGGTCCGTCCGAAAGAAGGTCCAGCTCTCCTCTAGTCCTCCCGAATCATCCGACCAAATTATCCAACCCGACCGTCCTGCACCCTCCAATCTGTTGGTCCCGAACCATCCGACCAAACTGTCAAACCCGATCGTCCTGGACCCTCCAAACTGTTGGTCCCGAATCATCCGACCAAATCGTCCAACCCGACCGTCCCGGACCCTCCAAACAGCTGGTCCCTTACCATCCGATCAAATCGTCCAAGCCGATCATCTCGGACGCTCCAAACTGTTGGTCCCGAACCATCCGACCAAACCCGACCGTCCCGGAACATACAAACGGTTCGTCCGGAAGAAGGTCTTGATCTCCTCTAGTTGTCCCCAACCATCCGACCAAATCGTCCAACCCGACCGTCCCGGACCTTCGAAACGGTCCGTCCGGAAGAATGTCTGGTTCTCCTCTAGTTCTCCCGAACAATCCAACCAAACGATCCAACCCGACCGTCCCGGACCCTCCAAACTGTTGGTCCCGAACCATCCGACCAGACCGTCCAACCCGACCGTCCCGGACCCTCCAAACTGTCGGTCCCGAAGCATCCGACCAAACCGTCCAACCCGACCGTCCGGGCCCTCCAAACTGTTGGTCCTGAACCATCCGACCAGACAGTCTAACCCGACCGTCCCGGACCTTCCAAACGGTCCGTCCGGAAGAAGGTCCGGCTCTCCTCTAGTTCTCCCGAACCATCCGACCAAACTATCCAGCCCGACTGTCCCGGACCCTCCAAACTGTTGGTGCCGAACCATCCTGCCAAACTGTCCAACCCGACCGTCTCGGACCCGCCAAACAGTTGGACCCGAACCATCCGACCAAACCGTCCAAACCCGACCGTCTCGGACCCGCCAAACTGTTGGTCCCGAACCATCCGACCAAACCGTCGAACCCGACCGTCTCGGATCCTCCAAACTATTGGTCCCGAACCATCAGACCAAACCATCCAACCCGACCGTCTCGGGCCCTCCAAAACTGTTGGTCCCGAACCAGCCGACCACACCGTCCAACCTGACCGTCCCGGACCTTCGAAACGGTCCGTCCGGAAGAATGTCCGGTGCTCCTCTAGTTCTCCCGAACCATCCGACCAAATCATCCAACCCGACCGTCTCAGACCTTCGAAACTGCTAGTCCCTTACCATCCGATCAAATCGTCCAACCCGACCGTCCCAGACCCTCCAAACTGTTGGTCCCTTACCGTCCGATCAAATCGTCCAACCCGACCGTCTCGGACGCTCCAAACTGTTGGTCCCGAACTATTCGAGCAAACCCAACCAACCTGGAACATACAAACGGTCCCGTCCGGAAGAAGGTCTGGATCTCCTCTAGTTCTCCCGAACCATCCGACCAAACCATCCAACCTGACCGTCCTGGACCTTTGAAACGGTCCATCCGGAATAACGTCCGGTTCTCCACCAGTTCTCCCGAACCATCCGACCAAACCGTCCAACCTGACCATCTCGGACCCTCCAAACTGTTGGTCCCGAACCATCCAACCAAACCCGACCGTTCCAAAACATACAAACGGTCCGTCCGGAAAAAGGTCTGGATTTCCTGTAGTTGTCCCGAACCATCCGACCCGACCGTCCCGGACCCACCAAACCATCCGACCAAACCCGACCATCCCGGAACATACAAACGGTCCGTCCAGAAGAAGGTCCAGATCTCCTCTAGTTCTCCCGAACCAACTGACCAAACCGTCCAACTCGACTGCCTCGGACCATCCAAACTATTGGTCCCGAACCATCCAACCAAACCGTCCAACCCGACCGTCCCGGAACTTCCAAACAGTTCCGTCCGGAAGAAGGTCCTGATCTCCTCTAGTTGTCCCAATCATCCAGCCTAACCGTCCAACCTGAACGGCTCAGACCCTCCAAACTGTTGGTCCCAAACCATCCGACCAAACCGTCCAACCCGATTGTCCTAGAACGTCGAAATGGTCCGTCCGAAGGTCTAGATCTCCTCTAATTGTCCCAAAACCATCCTACCATACCGTCCAACCTGACCGTCCCGGACCTTCCAAATGGTCCGTCCGGAAGAAGGTCCGGTTCTCCGCTCGTTCTCCCGAACCATCCGACCAAACCATCCAACCCGACCGTCCTGAACCCACCAAAATGTTGCTCCTAATCCATCCGACCAAACCGTCCAACCCGACCGTCTTGGACCCTCTAAACTGTTGGTCCTGAACCATCCGACCAAAATGTCCAACCCGACTGTCCTGGAACATCCAAAACGGTCCGTCCGGAAGAAGGTCCGGATCTCCACTAGTTGTCCTGAACCATCCAACCAAACCGTCCAACCCGACCGTCTCAGACCCTCCAAACAGTTGGTCCCGAACCATCAGAGCAAACCGTTGTACCCGACTGTCCTGCAACTTCCAAATGGTCCGTCCGGAAGGTCTGGATCCCCTCTAATTGTCCCAAACCACCCGACCAAACCGTCCAACCCGACCGTGTCGGACCCTCCAAATTGTTGGTTCCGAACCGTCCGACCAAACCGTCCAACCCGACAGTCCTGGAACATCATAATTTTCTGTCCGGAAGGTCTAGATCTCCTCTAATTGTCCCAAAGCATCCGAGCTAATCGTCCAACCCGACCGTCCAGGATATTTCAAATGGTCCGTCCGAAAGAAGGTCTGGTTCTCCTCTAGTTCGCCCGAACCATCCAACCAAACCATCCAACCCCAACCGTCCCGGACCCTCCAAACTATTGGTCCCGAACAATCCGACCAAACCGTCGAAACTGACCTCCTGGAGCCTCCAAACCTTTGGTCCCGAAATATCCGACCAAACCATCCAACCCGACCGTCCCGGACCTTCCAAATGGTCCGTTCGAAATAAGGTCCGGCTCTCCTCTAGTTCTCCCGAACCATCCAACCAAACCATCCAACCTGACCGTCTCAGACCCTCCAAACTGTTGGTCCCGAACCATCCGACCAAACCGCCCAACCCGACCGTATCAGAACTTCCAAACGGTCTATCCGAAAGAAGGTCCGGATCTCCGCTAGTTGTCCTGAAACATCCAACCAAATCGTCCAACCCGACAGTCTCAAACCCTCAAAACTGTTGGTCCCGAACCATCCGACGAAACCGTCCAACCCGACCGTCCTGGGTCCCCCAAAGTATTGGTCACCAACCGTTCGACCAAAACCGTCCAACCCTACCGTCCCGGACCTTCCAAACGGTCCGTCCGGAAGACGGTCCGGCTCTCCTCTAGTTCTCCCGAACCATCCGACCAAACGATCAAACCCGACCGTCCAGGACCCTCCAAACTGTTGGTCCCAAACCAACCGACCAAACCGTTCAACCCGACCTTCTCGGAAACTCCAAACAGTTGGTCCCGATGCATCAGACCAAACCGTCCAACCCGACCATCCCGGGCCCTCCAAACTGTTGCTCCCGAACCATCCGACCAAACTGTCCAACCCGACCGTCCCGGACCCTCCAAACTGTTGGTCCCGAATCATCCGGCCAAATCGTCCAACCCGACCATCCTGGGCCCTCCAAAGTATTCGTCCCCAACCATCCGACCAAAACCGTCCAACCTGACCGTCCCGGACCTTCCGAACGGTCCGTCCGGAACAAGGTCCAGCTCTCCTCTAGTTTTCCCGAACCATCCGACCAAACTATCCAACCCGACCGTCCCGGACCCTCCAAATGTTGGTCCCGAACCATCCGAGCAAATCGTCCAACCCGACCGTCTCGAACGCTGCAAACTGCTGGTCCCGAACCATCCGACCAAACCCAACCTTCCCGGAACATACAAACGGTCCGTCCGGAAGAATGTCCGGATCTCCTCTAGTTCTCCTGAACCAACTGTCCAAACCGTCCAACCCGACCGTCTCGGACCCTCCAGACTGTTGGTCCCGAACCATCTGACCAAACCGTCCAACCCGACCGTCCCGGACCTTCCAAACGGTTCCGTCGGAAGAAGGTGCCGATCTCTTCCAGTTGTCCTGAACCATCCAACCTAACAGTCCAACCCGACCGTCTCAGACCCTCCAAATTGTTGGTCCCAAACCATCCGACCAAACCGTCTAACCCGATTGTCCTGGAACGTCCAAATGGTCCGTCCGAAGGTCTAGATCTCCTCTAATTGTCCCAAACCATCCGACCATACCGTCCAACCCGACCGTCCCGGACCATCCAAACGGTCTGTCCGGAAGAAGGTCCGGTTCTCCCCTCGTTCTCCCGAACCATCCGACTAAACCGTCCAACCCGACCGTCTTGGAACCTCCGAACTGTTAGTCCCGAACCATCCAACCAATCCGTCCAACCCGACCGTCTCGGACCTTCCAAACTGTTGGTCCCGAACCATTCGACCAAACCGTCCAACCCGACCGTCTCGGACCCGCCCAAACTGTTGGTCCCGAACCATCCGAACAAACCGTCGAACCCGACCATCTCGGACCCTCCAAACTATTGGTCCTGAACCATCAGACCAAACCGTCCAACCCGACCCTCTCGGGCCCTCCAAACGGTTGGTCCCGAACCATCTGACCAAACCGTCCAGCTCGACCCTCCAAACTGTTGGTCCCGAACCATCCGACCAAACCGTCCAACCCAACTGTCTCGGACCCGCCGTACTGTTTTGTCCCGAACCATCCGACCAAACCGTCGAACCCGACCGTCTCGGACCTTCCAAATTGTTGGTCCCGAACCATCCGACCAAACCGTCCAACCCGACCGTCTCAGAAACGCCAAACTGTTTGGTCCCGAACCATCCGACCAAACCGTCCAACCTGACCGTCTCGGACCCGCCAAACTGTTGGTCCCGAACCATCCGACCAAACCGTCCAGCCCCGACCGTCCGGGGCCCTCCAAACTGTTGGTCCCGAACCATCTGACCAAACTGTCGAACCCGACCATCTTGGACCCTCCAAACTATTGGTCCCGAACCATCAGACGAAACCGTCCAACCCGACCGTCTCGGAACCTCCAAACTGTTAGTCCGGAACCATCCGACCAAATCGTCCAACCCGACTGTCTCGGACCCTCCAAACTGTTGGTCCCGAACCATCCGACCAAACCGTCCAACCCGACCGTCTCAGACCCTCCAAACTATTGGTCCCGAACCATCAGACCAAACCGTCCAACCCGACCTTCTCGGGCCCTCCAAGCTGTTGGTCCTGAACCATCCGACCAAACCGTCCAACCCGACCGTCCCGGCTCCTCCAACCTGTTGGTCCTGAACCATCCGACCAAACCGTCCAACCCGACCATCCCGGACCTTCGAAATGGTCCGTCCCGAAGAATGTCTGGTTCTCCTCTAGTTCTCCCGAACCATCCGACCAAACCGTCCAACCCGACCGTCTGGGACCTTCGAAACTGTTGGTTCGTTACCATCCGATCAAATCGTCCAACCCGGCCGTCTCAAACCCTCCAAACTGTTGGTCCCAAACCATCAGACCGAACCGTCCAACCCAACCATCGCAGGCCCTCCAAACTGTTGGTCCCGAACCATTTGACCAGACCGTTCAACCCGACCGTCTCGGACCCTCCGAACTGTTGGTCCCGAACCATCCGACCAAACTGTCCAACCCGACCGTCCCGGACCTTCCAATCGATCCGTCCGGAAGAAGGTTCGGTTCTCCTCTAGTTCTCCCGAACCATCCGACCAAACCATCCAAACCCGACCGTCTCGGACACTTCGAAACGGTTCGTCCGGAAGGAGGTCCAGCTCTCCTCTAGTTCTCCCGAACCATCCGACCAAACTATTCACCCGTCCGTCTCGGACCCCCCAAACTGTTGCTCCCGAACCATCTGACCAAACCGTCCAACCCGACCGTCTCGGAAACTCCAAACTGTTGGTCCCGAACCATCCGACCAAACCGTCCAACCCGACCGTCTCGGACCCACCATACTGTTGGTCCCGAAACCATCCGACCCAAACCGTCGAACCCGACCGTCTCGGACCTTCCAAACTGTTGGTCCCCGAACCATCCGACCAAACCGTCCGATCCGACCGTCTCGGACCCGCCAAACTGTTACTCCCGAACCATCCGACCAAAGCGTCGAACCCGACCGTCTCGGACCGGCCAAACTGTTGGTCCCGAACCATCCGACCAAACTGTCGAACCCGACCGTCTCGGACCCTCCAAACTATTGGTCCCAAACCATCAGACCAAACCGTCCAACCCGACCGTCTCGGGCCCTCCAAACTGTTGGTCCCGAACCATCCGACAAAAACCGTCCAACCTGACCGTCCCGGGCCCTCCAAACTGTTGGTCCTGAACCATCCGACCAAATCGTCCATCCGACCGTCCCGGACCTTCGAAACGGTACGTCCGGAAGAATGTCCTGTTCTCCTCTAGTTCTTCCGAACCATCCGACCATATCGTCCAACCCGACCGTCTCGGACCTTCGAAACTGTTGGTCCCTTACCATCCGATCAAATCGTCCAACGCGACCGTCCCGGACCCTCCAAACTGTTGGTCCCGTACCATCCGATCAAATCGTCCAACCCGACCGTCTCGCACGCTCCAAACTGTTGGTCCCGAACCATCCGACCAAACCCGACCGTCCCAGAACATACAATCGGTCCGTCCGGAAGAAGGTCCGGATCTCCTCTAGTTGTCCCGAACCATCCGACCAAACCGTCCTACCCGACCGTCCCGGACCTTCGAAACGGTCCGTCCAGAAGAATGTCCGGTTCTCCTCCAGTTCTCCCGAACCATCCGACCAAACCGTCCAACCCGACCATCCCGGACCTTCCAAACGATCCGTCCGGAAGAAGGTCCGGCTCTCCTCTAATTCTCCCGAACCATCCGACCAAACTATCCAACCCGACCGTCCCGGACCCTCTGAACTGTTGGTCCCGAACCACCCGGCCAAACTGTCCAACCCGACCGTCTCGGACCCTCCTAACTGTTGGTCCCGAACCATCTGACCAAATCGTCCAACCCGACCGTCCCGGGCCCTCCAAAGTATTGGTCCCGAACCATCCGACCAAACTGTTGGTCCTGATCCGATTGAAGAAGCCGAAGATCTAGTTCAACTCATACGAGAACGTCTTCGCGAAGCTCAGTCCTGGTAGAAAAGCTATGCCGATCCTCATCGGCGGGAAGTCACCTTTCAGATTGGGGATAGCGTGTATCTCAAGGTCACTCCATTCAGAGGTGTCCGCCGCTTTGCAATGAAAAGAAAGCTAGCTCCTCGTTATATCGGTCCTTATCGAATCCTAGCCAAACGAGGAACCGTGGCATACCAGTTGGAATTACCTCCTTGGCTGTCTCGGATGCACGATATTCTCCATGTGTCCCAGTTAAAAGCTTGCCATCGCGTCCCCGAGACGAAGGTCAACCCTGAAATGGAGGTACTATATGAAGATCTTACATATCGAGAACACCCGGTATGTATTCTCGATGAAGCCGAGCGCAAATCCCGGAGTCGCACCATCAAGTTCTTCAAGGTACAATGGAGCAACCACACTGAAGATGAAGCTACATGGGAACGTGAAGATTGGCTCAGGACTGAATTTCCAGCATTGTTTGTCGAGCGTTAGAGATCTCGGGTCGAGATGTTTTTAGGGGGGTAGGTTCTGTAACACCCAAATTTAACGATTAGGGTTTCGCCCTGCATTCATGCATACATGTCATCATCATCACCCACACCTTGCTTAAACTTAGTTGTATATCAACTTTACTTTATAGAATATGTACATATCTCATCCTCAGTGAAAATTTTTGCAAACACCAATCAACTTATTTGAAGTATCGACATCAACACCAACAATAATAAGTGGAGGAAGATGGGTCCTAGTGGGATCATCCCTCTAGAGTTCCCCTCCCGAAAGCTTCGAGCCTTGCCAACTCGACGAAAACGTTCGGATTCAAAACTGTAGCGAAGCAGGATTAGGGTTAGGAGGTCAGGTAATGCCCCCGTAGATAAAAAGCTCCCAAATCTTTCAAACCGCCAAAAAATTGAGGACACTAGCTCTTTGAAAAACTTCAAATTTTTTGGAGGAATGTTAGACCTAGTTGAAGTTGAAACCCCGAATTAGATCAAACTTGGAGTTGAACTAGAGACCAGGTCAAACAAGCCCCAAATCATTTCACACTTCTACAGTAGGTCCTATAATCAATTGGAAGCCCCTGTAAAAATTTCAGAATTTTTGGAGCAAAATTGGTGCATAAAATGACGCAAATACTAATGCTCTAGTTATATAAAAAGAAAAACAAAAAAAATTAAAAAGGGGATCTGGGCCGAAAGCCTACTCGGCCGGCCCACTCAGCCAGCCCGCCAGCCCCGCGCACGCGCCCTCCCCCTTTCTCTCTCTGACCTCCCGGGCCTGCCTGCCAGCCTCTCCTCTCTCCCCTCCTGACGCCCGGGCCCCGCTTGCCAGCGCTCGCCTCCCACGTCCCTGACGCTGGTTGGCCTCGGTGGGCGGTGGCCGCTCCGACAGCCCCCCCCTTCCGACCGGCCGCCGTATTTAAGGCTCCGGTCCGGACCGCCTCTTCCTCCTCCCCTTTTCCCCACTCCAAACCCTAGAACCCCCACAGCCGAAGCTCCCGGCGCCGCATTCTTCCTCCTCTCCGGTCTGAACTCCGACGAGGAATCGCCGCCGTTCTGGTCCTCGTTAGGCTCCATCTTCTCGCTCTCCGGCATCTCCATCTCCTCCCCTAACTTCCTCCTCTTCTTTCCCTTGCAGATCCGGGCCGGAGCAACCTCGCCACCGACGACTGAGCTCCGCCACCACCCATCGCTGTCGTCGGCCCCCTTCCGGCCTTCTCAGTCCTCCCCGAGCATCGCAACGAGCCCGGGGTGAGCCTCCCGTGCCTCCGCCGCTCTCCCCTAGACCCGCCGTGGCCCCCAGTGCCCCCGGTCACCTTTCCGGCGATACTCCGGTGAGAAGCGCCGCCCCACCCGAGTCCCCGGCCACCTCGGTGCTGAGGTGGAGCAAGGGGGTGCCGTGGCAGCTCTCGGTTGGCCGGCCACGCCCGGTCAGCAGCTGACCGAGATCCCCCGAGCCCAGTCAGCCCTGCCACCCGGGCCCGTCTGTCAGTCGGATGCGGTTAAGGGTGGGAGTTTTGGTGTAGATCTGCTTCGGGTGCGCTTAGCATTTTTAGGTCTGGCCGAAAAAGGAAAATTAGGGTTAGGGTTGATTTCCATTTCGGGTAAGATTTCAAACTGCTATAACTTTCAAACCATAACTCCAAATTGGGCAAATTTTATATTTCTGGAAACCTTGTAAAATTCTCTACATTTTGGCTGGAACCAAATTTCAAAATTTGTAATGATGCACCAACCCAATTTAAAGTTGAATTAGATGCGATCTTTTCGTACGAATCTTCGATAGTCCGAAACTTTTGGCCCATGCCACCAAAATTTACAAGTTTTATATCATTGGAAAGCTCGTGAAATTTTCTACGATTTAGTTCAACCACAATTTCCAGAACTCCAATCGAGATCTCGACCATTTGGCGTAAGCCCTAGTTTCCCCCTCGTATGCGACGTTTGTCGATAAACCCTAGCTCGTGATAGTAGCTCCAAATCAAATGTTTTTCAGTGGCGTTAGGGTTGTATCTCTGAAACTTCTTTACTACTTACACTTCAAACCATGACCATCTATTCCGGCTAGAAGCCTCCAACCCCAAACCTTACCACCGCATACCATGACATGCGTATAAAATTAGGGTTTCAACGCGGCCTCTATCAATCCCCTCTAGGAAATTGGATTGCCCTAGGATTCAAACGTCCTTAAGTCACTATAGTAATGCATATCTAGCATTGTACATCATGCATACATGCTGAACTCATTATCTTTTATCGTTTCTTTTCCGGTGTTCGTGTTAATTGCAACAGAGCCTGAAGAGGGAGACCACCCGGCTTACGACTCCACGCAAGATCAGGAACCCTGTGACAAAGGCAAGCAGAGCTTGTTGCATTTTTTTATATGTTCACTATTATTCCATGTGTTTGCTTGTTTACGTTGTGATCAAATGCGCCAAACTAGCATGCTAGGGTTGCGGTGTATTGTACCCCGTGTAGTCAAGGATTGAACTTGAATACTCGATCTACTGAAATTGAGATAAGTGAGATGCGAGAGCCGAGGGTGGAGTAACGATGAATAAAGTTGGTATTAATTGAAGCTATAGGAGCGACCCCCGGTGTTTGAAGCTGTGTTGTCGCTATACCAACCTGAGGTGATTTCATTGTATTACTCCCCCTGTCACGCGTGAACGTTATCGGAATCTCTGCCATGAGTTTATCGAATTGGTGAGTCCCGGTCACTGGGAGACTAGCTACCTCCGGTGGAGGGCACATCGTTATCCTCATGGGGATGTATTGCCGATAACGGTTCGAGAGAAAAGTTGAATATGACAATTGACGAATGTGTGGTCCTTTGGGAACGTGTGGTCCCTAAGGAAATTGGAATGTCATGCTAAATGCTTTCATGCCGTAGTTTGATTAGTGTATCACTTGGGGTATAGGCTGCCTATTATGTTTCCCTCTTACCATGTTGCCTACCTGTCCTCCCTTCACATTGTTTATGCCATGTTTCTTGATTCTGTATCTTGTTACCCTGAGAAGCATCATGTTTATTCCTGTTATAGTAAATCCATGTGTAGGACATTTAATCAAGCACGAATAAGTCTTGCGAGTACTTTTGTACTCATCTAGGTTATTCCTAGAGCTTGCAGGTGAGCCAGTGGTCGAGGACTTTTTCGACGACGTTTGAAATTGTGGTTTCCTCGGTAGTGTTCGACTTGTGGGATTATTGTGGGAATATTTTGGACAGTGGTTGACGCGCCGCTGTGGGTCTTGCTAATTTCTTCCGTTGCTACTCGTTTTACTTTATGGATTCGACTAAAACTTTCGGTTATAGCCGAGTGATGTAATATTGGTCCACAATGTGGACAGCTAGTATCGTTATCGTATCGTAGTGCTTTGTTGTGATATACAAGTTGTTATTCGGGCTGCCCATATGCAATGTGTGTATGATATGAAGTGTATGGGTATGCCGTGAAGAGTTAAGGCCGTTCCTCTTATTACTAGGTTGAGCAGGAATCGGTTGAGTGACCCGCTGGCTGAGATGCTGTGCCAGCCAGGCAGGGTGTGGGCGTATTCTACCGGGCTTTCGAACGACCCACTAGCTTCCGAGCTAGGTTAGGGTGTGGGTAGAATCGCCGGGCTCCTCCGACCTTGTTTTGCCTGGTAGAATTCGGGAATGACTCTAAACCTTCACCGGATCAGCGAATTGTATGTGGTTCTGGGAAGTTTAGTCGCTTCCGGCCGGCTTGCGTTGGTCAGGTGTCGGATCACTCTGCCTCGGTGAGTACGGCGCAGGTACCGTGCCACCAGGTCGACTGGTCCTTCGGCCCTTGGCGACCATTCGTCCCCCTAATCATATGTAATTCCCGGGTCCGTGACACGGGCCCTCCAAACTGTTGGTCCCGAACCATCCGACCAAACCGTCCAGCCCGACCGTCCCGGGCCCTCCAAACTATTCGTCCTGAACCATCCGACCAAACCGTCCAACCCGACCGTCCCGGACCTTCGAAACGGTCCGTCCCGAAGAATGTCCGGCTCTCCTCTAGTTCTCCCAAACAATCCGACCAAACTGTCCAACCCGACCATCTCGGACCTACGAAACTGTTGGTCCCATACCATCCCATCAAATCGTCCAACCCGACCGTCTCAGACCCTCCAAACTGTTGGTCCCGAACCATCAGTCCAAACCGTCCAACCCGACCACCCCGGGCCCTCAAACTGTTGGTCCCGAACCATCCGACCAAACCGTCCAACCCGATCGTCTCGGACCCTCCAAACTGTTGGTCCCGAACCATCCAACCAAACTCTCCAACCTGATCTCCCGGACCTTCCAAACGATCCATCCAGAAGAAGGTCCGGTTCTCCTCTAGTTCTCCTAAACCATCCGACCAAACCATCCAACCCGACCGTCCCGGACCGTCCGAACTGTTGGTCCCGAACCATCCGATCAAACCATCCAATCCGACCGTCTCGGACCCTCCAAACTATAGGTCCCGAAGCATCCGACCAAACCGTCCAACCCAACCGTCTCGGGCCCTCCAAACTGTTGGTCCTGAACCATCCGAACAAACCGTCCAACCCTACCGTCCCGGACCTTCCAAACAGTCCGTCCGGAAGAAGGTCCGGTTCTCCTCTCGTTCTCCCGAACCATCCGACCAAACCATCCAACCCGACCGCTAGGACCCACCAAAAGATTGGTCCTGAACCATCCGACCAAACCGTCCAACCCGACCGTCTCGAACCCTCTAAACTGTTGGTCCCGAACCATCCGACCAAAACGTCCAACCCGACTGTCCTGGAACTTCCAAACGGTCCGTCCGAAAGAAGGCCCGAACCATCAGACCAAACCGTCCAACCCGACCGTCCCGGGCTATCCAAACTGTTGGTCCCGAACCATCCGACCAATCCGTCCAACCCCACCATCCCGGGCCCTCCAAACTGTTGGTCCAAAACCATCCGACCAAACCGTCCAACCCGACCGTCCCGGACGTTCGAAACGGTCCGTCCGAAAGAAGGTCCGGATCTCCTCTAGTTCTCCCCAACCAATTGACCAAACCGCCAACCCGACCGTCTCGGACCATCCAAACTGTTGGTCCCGAACCATCCGACCAAAACCGTCCAACCTGACCGTCTCGGACCCTCCAAACTGTTGGTGCCGAACCATCTGACCAAAACCGTCCAACCCGACCGTCCCGGACCCTCCAAACTGTTGGTTCTGAACCATCCGACCAAATCGTCCAACCCGACCGTCCAGGACCTTTCAAATGGTCCGTCCGGAAGATGGTCCGGTTCTCCTCTAGCTCGCCCGAACCAACCGACCAAACCATCCAACCCAACCATCCCGTACACTCCAAACTATTGGTCTCGAACCATCCGACCAAACCGACCAATCCGACCGTGTCGGACCCTCCAAACATTCGGTCCCGAACCATCCGACCAAACCATCCAAACTGACCTCCCGGAGCCTCCAAACCTTTGGCCCCGAGCCATCCGACCAAACCGTCCAACCCGACCGTCCCGGACCTTCCAAACGGTCTGTCCGGAAGAAGGTCCGGTTCTCCTCTAGTTCTCCCTAACAATCCGACCAAACCGTCCAAACTGACCGTCTCGGACCCTCCAAACTGTTGGTCCCGAACCATCCGACCAAACCGTCCAACCCGACCGTACCAGAACTTCCAAACGGTCCATCCAGAAGAAGGTCCGGATCGCCGCTAGTTATCCTGAAACATCCAACCAAATCGTCCAACCCAACCATCTGAAACCCTCCAAACTGTTGGTCCCGAACCATCCGACGAAACCGTCCAACCCGACCGTCCCGAATGCTCCAAAGTATTGGTCACCAACCATCCGACCAAACCGTCCAACCCGACCGTCCCGGACCTTCCAAACGGTCTGTCCGAAAGAAGGTCCGGCTCTACTCTAGTTCTCCCTAACCATCCGACCAAAACTATCCAACCCGACCGTCCCGGACCCTCCAAACTGTTGGTCCCGAACCATCCGACCAAACCGTCCAACCCGACCGTCTCGGAACCTCCAAACAGTTGGCCCCGAACCATCCGACCAAACTGTCCAACCCGACCGTCCCGGACCCTCCAAACTGTTGGTCCCGAATCATCCGGCCAAACCGTCCAACCCGACCGTTTTGAACCCTCCAAATTGTTGGTCCCGAATCATCCGGCCAAACCGTCCAACTCGACCGTCTCGGAACCTCCAAATTGTTCTTCCCGAACCAGCCGACCAAACCGTCCAACCCGACCGTCCCGGACCGTCCAAACGGTCCATCCGGAAGAGGGTCCGGCTCCCCTCTAGTTCTCCCGAACCATCCGACCAAACTTTCCAACCCGACCGTCCCGGACCATCCAAAGTGTTGGTCCCGAACCATCCGACCAAACCGTCCAACCCGACCAACTCAGAACCTCCAAATTGTTGTTCCCGAACCAACCGACCAAACTATCCAACACGACCGTCCCGGACCCTCCAAACTGTTGGACCCGAATCATCCGACCAAATCGTCCAACCCGACCGTCCCGGACCCTACAAAACTGTTGGTCCCTTACCATCCGATCAAATCGTCCAACCCGACCGTCTCGGACGCTCTAAAGTGTTGGTCCCGAACCGTCCAACCGAACCCGACCGTCCCGGAACATACAAACGGTCCGTCCGGAAGAAGGTCTGGATCTCCTCTAATTCTCCGACAGCATCAGACCAAACCATCCGGCCCGACCGTCCCGGACCTTCGAAACGGTCTGTCCGGAAGAATGTCCGGTTCTTCTCTATTTCTCCCGAACCATCCGACCAAACCGCCCAACCCGACCGTCTCGGACTCTCCAAACTGTTTGTCCCGAACCATCCGACCAAACCGTCCAACCCGACCGTCTCGGACGCGACAAACTGTTGGTCCCGAACCATCCGACCAAACCGTCGAACCCGACCGTCTCGGACCATCCAAACTGTTGGTCCCGAACCATCCGACCAAACCGTCGAGCCCGACCGTCGCAGACGCTCCAAACTGTTGGTCCCGAACCATCAGACCAAACCATCCAACCCAACCATCCCGTACACTCCAAACTATTGGTCCCGAACCATCCGACCAAACCGACCAATCCGACTGTCTCGGACCCTCCAAACATTCGGTCCCGAACCATCCGACCAAACCGTCCAAACTGACCTCCCGGAGCCTCCAAACCTTTGGTCCCGAGCCATCCGACGAAACCGTCCAACCCGACCGTGCCGGACCTTCCAAACGGTCCGTCCGGAAGAAGGTCCGGTTCTCCTCTAGTTCTCCCTACCATCCGACCAAACCGTCCAATCTGACCGTCTCGGACCCTACAAACTGTTAGTCCCGAACCATCCGACCAAACCGTCCAACCCGACCGTACCAGAACTTCCAAACGGTCCGTCCAGAAGAAGGTCTGGATCTCCGCTAGTTATCCTGAAACATCCAATCAAATCGTCCAACCCGACCGTCTCAAACCCTCCAAACTGTTGGAACCGAACCATCCGACGAAACCGTCCAACCCGACCGTCCCGGGCGCTCCAAAGTATTGGTCCCGAACCATCAGACCAAACCCTCCAACCCGACCGTCTCGGACCCTCCAAACTGTTGGTCCCGAACCATCCGACCAAACCGACCAACCTGACCGTCCCGGACCTTCCAAGCGATCCGTCCGGACGAAGGTCCGTTTCTCCTCTAGGTCTCCCGAACCATCCGACCAAACCATCCAACCCGACCGTCCCGGACCCTCCGAACTGTTGGTCCCGAACCATCCGACCAAACCATCCAATCCGACCGTCCCAGACCCTCCAAACTGTTGGTCCCGAAGCATCCGACCAAACCATCCAACCCGACCGTCTCGGACCCTCCAAACTGTTGGTCCTGATCCATCCGACCAAACCGTCCAACCCGACCGTCCCAGACCTTCCACACGGTCCGTCCAAAAGAATGTCTGGTTCTCCTCTAGTTCTCCCAAATCATCCGACCAAATCATCCACCCCGACCGTCCCGGACCCTCCGAACTGTTCGTACCGAACCATCAGACCAAACCGTCCAACCCGACCGTCCCGGGCCCTCCAAACAGTTGGTCTCGAGCCATCCGACCAAACCGTCCAACCCGATCGTCCCGGACCATCCAAACGATCCGTCCGGAAGAACGTCCGCCTCTCCTCTAGTTCTCACAAACCATCCGACCAAACTATCCAACCCGACCGTCCCGGACCCTCCGAACTGTTGGTCCCGAACCATCCGGCCAAACCGTCCAACCCGACCGTCTCGGACCCTCCAAACTGTTGGTCCCGAACCATCGGTCCAAATCGTCCAACCCGACCGTCCCGGGCCCTCCAAACGGTCCGTCCGGAAGAAGGTCCAGTTCTACTCTAGTTCTCCCGAATCATCCGACCAAACCATCCAACCTGACCGTCCCAGACCCTCCGAACTGTTGGTCCCGAACCGTCCGACCAAATCGTCCAATCCGACCGTCCCGGACCTTCGAAACGGTCCGTCCGAAAGAAGGTCCAGCTCTCCTCTAGTTCTCCCGAACCATCCGACCAAACTATCCAACCCGACCGTCTCGGACCCTCCAAACTGTTGGTCTCGAACCATCCGACCAAACCATCCAACCCAACTGTCTCGGAACCTCCAAACTGTTGGTCCCGAACCATCCGACCAAACCGTCCAACCCGACCGTCTCGGACCCTCCAAACTTTTGGTCCCGAACCATCCGACCAAATCGTCCAACCCGACCGTCCCGGGCCCTCCAAAGTATTGGTCCCCAACCATCCGACCAAACCGTCCAACCCGACCGTCTCGGGCCCGCCAAACTGTTGATCCCGAACCATCCGACCAAACCGTCGAACTCGACCGTCTCGAACCCTCTAAACTATTGGTCCGGAACCATCAGACCAAACCGTCGAACCCAATCGTCTCGGGCCCTCCAAACTGTTGGTCCCGAACCATCCGACCAAACCGTCCCACCCGACCATCCCGGGATCTCCAAACTGTTCGTCCTGAACCATCCGACCAAACTGTCCAACCAGACCGTCCTGGACCTTCGAAATGGTCCGTCCGGAAGAATGTCCAGTTCTCCTCTAGTTCTCCCGAACCATCCGACCATATCGACCAACCCGACCGTCTCGGACCTTCGAAACTGTTGGTCCCTTACCATCCGATCAAATCGTCCAACGCGACCGTCCCGGACCCTCCAAACTGTTGTTCCCGTACCATCCTATCAAATCGTCCAACCCGACCGTCTCGGACGCTCCAAACTATTGGTCCCGAACCATCCGACCAAACCCGACCGTCCCGGAACATAGAAACGGTCCGTCCGGAAGAAGGTCCGGATCTCCTCTAGTTGTCCCGAACCATCCAAACTGCTGGTCCCGAACCATCCAGCCAAACTGTCCAACCCGACCGTCTCGGACCCTCCAAACTGTTGGTCCCGAGCCATCTGCCCAAATCGTCCAACCCGACCGTCCCGGGCCCTCCAATGTATTGGTCCGGAACCATCCGACCAAACTGTTGGTCCTGAACCATCCGACCAAACCATCCAACCTGACCGTCCCGGATCGTCCAGATGGTCCGTCCGGAAGATGGTCCGGTTCTCCTCTAGTTCTCCCGAACCATCCGACCAAACCGTCCAGTCCGACCGTCCTGGACCTTCGAAACGGTCTGTCCGGAAGAATGTCCGGTTCCCCTCTAGTTCTCCCGAACCATCCGACCAAACCGTCCAACCCGACCGTCTCGGACCCTCCAAACTGTTTGTCCCGAACCATCCGACCAAACCGTCCAAAACCGACCGTCTCGGACCCGCCAAACTGTTGGTCCCGAACCAACCGACCAAACCGTCGAACCCGACCGTCTCGAACCTTGCAAACTGTTGGTCCCGAACCATCCGACCAAACCGTCCAACCCGACCGTCTCGGCCCCGCCAAACTGTTGGTCCCGAACCATCCAACCAAACCATCGAGCCCGACCGTCACGGACGCTCCAAACTGTTGGTCCCCAACCATCAGACCAAACCGTCCAAGCCGACCGTCCCGAACCCTCCAAATTGTTGGTCCCGAACCATCCGACCAAACCGACCAATCCGACCGTCTCGGACCCTCCAAACATTCGGTCCCGAACCATCCGACCAAACCGTCCAAACTGACCTCCCGGTGCCTCCAAACGGTCCGTCCGGAAGAAGGTCCGGTTCTCCTCTAGTTCTCCCGAACCATCCGACCCAAACCGTCCAAACCGACCGTCCCGGACCTTCCAAACGTTCCGTCCGGAAGAAGGTCTGGTTCTCCTCTAGTTCTCCCGAACCATCCGACCAAACTATCCAACCCGACCGTCCCGGACCCTCCAAACTGTTGGTCCTAAACCAACCGACAAACCGACCAACCCGACCGTCTCGGAACCTCTAAACAGTTGGTCCCGAACCATCCGACCAAACTGGCCAACCCGACCGTCCCGGACCCTCCAACCTGTCGGTCCCGAATCATCCGGCCAAACCGTCCAACCCGACCGTCTCGGACCCTCCAAACTGTTGGTCCCGAACCAACCGACCAAATCGTCCAACCCGACCATCCCGGGCCCCTCCAAAGTATTGGTCCCCAACCATCCGACCAAACCGTCCAACCCGACCGTCCCGGCCCTTCCAAACGGTCCGTCCGGAAGAAGGTCCGGCTCCCCTCTAGTTCTCCCGAACCATCCGACCAAACTATCCAACCCGACCGTCCCGGACCCTCCAAACTGTTGTACCCGAATCATCCGACCAAATCATCCAACCCGATCGTCCCGGACCCTCCAGAACTGTTGGTCCCTTGCCATCCGATCAAATCGTCCAACCCGACCGTCTCGGATGCTCTAAACCGTTGGTCCCGAACCATCCAACCAAACCCGACCGTCCCGGAACATACAAACGATCCGTCCGGAAGAAGGTCTGGATCTCCTCTAATTCTCCGGCAGCATCAGACCAAACTGTCCAGCCCGACCGTCCCAGACCTTCGAAACGGTCCGTCCGGAAGAATGTCCGGTTCTCCTCTAGTTCTCCCGAACCATCCGACCAAACCGTCCAACCCGACCGTCTCGGACCCGACAAACTGTTGGTCCCGAACCAACCGACCAAACCGTCGAAATCGACCATCTCGGACCTTCCAAACTGTTGGTCCCGAACCATCCGACCAAACCGTCTAACCCGACCGTCTCGGGCCCGCCAAACTGTTGGTCCCGAACCATCCAGCCAAACCGTCGAGCCCGACCGTCGCAAACGCTCCAAACTGTTGGTCCTGAACCATCAGACCAAAACCGTCCAACCTGACCGTCCCAGACCCTCCAAAGTATTGGTCCCGAACCATCCGACCAAACCGTCCAACCCGACCGTCCCGGACCTTCCAAGCGATCCGTCCGGACGAAGGTCCGGTTCTCCTCTAGTTCTCCCGAACCATCCGACCAAGCCATCCAACCCGACCGTCCCGGACCCTCCGAACTGTTGGTCCCGAACCATCCGACCAAACTGTAATGACCCAAACCTTAAGACATGAGGTCAGGGAAGATCGTCGTGAATAATTTGGAGTTTTTCTAATGCATGCATGCATCTAGGTCATTTGACTCTAGCTCAGATCGAAAACCCTAGTATTGCGACATAAAAACCACTTTAACAGAATACGAGAAATTAATTTCGTTGAAGCCTTGGTCGAAATATTTTGTAACGTCGTAAATACCTTTGAGAAACAACATACAATTCTCCGGTGAATCGGGTCAGATTCGCATATTTTAGTAAATGATTTTCCAAACTTTCTCCTCCGAACCATATGTAGATGAACCAACAAGATGAACCTCTATTTTCCCCTAAAATTTCATACTTAAGTTTTACCCATAATGTTAAGCTAAAATTCAAACTTCTGTTATTCAAGAATTAGCCCTAAACAAAGTCGAAATTAATTTAATCAAATCAGAAAAGAAACAAAATACAGAAAAGCCTTGCCTGCCACGTGGGTCCCGCTGGCAGCCCTCTTTTCTCCACCTGGCATTCAACACACACCACTGCAGCCCTTTTTCTTTTCCACGTAGCAGCTCACCCCAGTACACTAGCTCACTCCAGGCCATCTTCTTCCTCCTGCCCCCTATTTCTTTCAACACCAAGAGCAAACCCCATGCCTTCTTCTCCCCTCTAATCTCTCATCCAAAACCAAGAAATTAAGCTCTGCATGTTATGCCACAAAATTCCCCACCTCCTGAGCATTCAAATCATCCAAGAAATATTGACATGCATGAGGATTTGAGCACCCTGCCAATTGCTACTTTCCAAACCAAGTTCTTCACAGCTCCGCCACCCCTGAGGACCGCCGCCGCCCGCTTGAAGCTCCCCGCCGCCCAGGTCCCAACCACCGCCCTCCGCCTCGATGCCTCTGCCTCCGCTCGTCCGCCCCCATGCCGCGCCCCCTTGGCTCCTCTCCGGCACGCCTTCTCCCTCCGCCGCGCGCCGCTAGCCCCGGTTGCCACCGCCGGCTGGCTCGCTGTCTTGCCTCCATGGTGCGCCACCGCCTCGCCTCTCTGCCGCGCCCCCGTCGCGCGCCACGGCCGCCGCCTCCGCCGCTTGCTGCAGTGGCCGGCGAGCCACTGCCGGCAGCTTCCTCTCGGCCGGCCCCTCCTCCGTGCCTCATCCCCTGGCGAACCAAGCCCCCGAGCTCGCCGGTGCCTTCTTCAAGCCCAGCGCGCCAAGCCCACCGCCTTCTCCCCTTCGCCTCGTCGCCTGATCCCAATCTCAGCTCCTCCGGCCTTCCCCGTCGACTCAACGCTCAGGAGCTCCGGCATTCCTACCGCCGCTCCGGTTCTTCTCCCCGTCCTCAGCTCGCCTTTTCGCGGTGTCACCTCCGGGTCTGCTCCAGAGCCTCACCGGCAAACCTGTTCATCCGCTCGTGCAGGACTTCATCGCCACCACCTTGCCGTCCTCGGCCATTTTGTCGCCTTGATTCGTCGCGGGTATAACTTAGAACCCTTTGTATTGGTGTATGCTGTGAAGATTTCAAATATGCAATGATGTGCATGGTTGCCGGTAGTTGCGTATTTCAAACAACACTGCTTTTTTCGGTTAGCGGTTGATAGTTACATTGGTTGATAGCAGTTACGTAGTCGATTAGTAATATTTGAGCTCAAGACAAATTAAACAGGCTAATGATTCCAAATACATGCTAGCGGTGATGAATATAATTGCTGCTCTATACTGGATACCGACTAACTACGTCAAGACGGTTAATTGTTTGATGACTGACATAACCGATAACTAGAAAGCTGTAATGATCGTATGATTAACATGCTGATCAATGGAATTGTTGGTTAATTGTACGAGTGAGCAACGATTGTGCTTAACATACCTCATGAATTTTGATCATTCCCTAGCAGCGCTACTGAAATTAATTAAGTAGTCAATTAACTATCATACTAATACCTGCTAAGACCAACTCACTAATATCATTTTTGTCAAATATTGGCCACGGATAGTTGCTGACCAATACGCTAGTGCCTCTGACAACTGTCTAATAACTAGCTACTGCAATCACTCTTTACGCCAGGAAAAGAAGTAACCACTGTGATAACGATGGGGATGATTTAACTGATTGATATTAACACCTACCGGATAAGCTAATTTGGTACACTATCATATATCCATAGCTCATACACATTTGATAATCCGAGGGCTACACTGTTGCATTATCTCGGGCAGTACTACTTCAGTGGTAATCATACTCATCCGGCATATTAGCAAGGCCTCACGTGTAACTTCAGTCGAAACCACAATCGAGGCATCGATGGTTAACTAAGAAGCTAATGAGATGATTAATGCTCTAGCTGCTCTAATGCCTAACAGTTAGCTCACCTCACTAAGTCTAAACATTTTGAAATATTCCAAATATCCACTGACTAGTGGCTAGTCCATTTGATAAACACGCGGGTTATAGTATGGGCTAACCTGTATCCGATTAGTAGGCTCAAACCATGAAAAATACTAGTGACCTATTAGTAAGTGAGTAGTCAATTAGTAGCTGATGTTTTTAGGCTTAAGGCACTGTCTCGGACCCTACAAACTGTTGGTCCCGAACCATCCGACCAAACCGTCCAACCCGACCGTACCAGAACTTACAAACGGTCCGTCCAGAAGAAGGTCCGGATCTCCGCTAGTTATCCTGAAACATCCAATCAAATCGTCCAACCCGACCGTCTCAAACCCTCCAAACTGTTGGAACCGAACCATCCGACGAAACCGTCCAACCCGACCGTCCCGGGTGCTCCAAAGTATTAGTCACCAACCATCCGAGCAAACCGTCCAACCAGACCGTCCCGGACCTTCCAAACGGTCCGTCCGGAAGAAGGTCTGGTTCTCCTCTAGTTCTCCCGAACCATCCGACCAAACTATCCAACCCGACCGTCCCGGACCCTCCAAACTGTTGGTCCTGAACCAACCGACAAACCGGCCAACCCGACCGTCTCGGAACCTCTAAACAGTTGGTCCCGAACCATCCGACCAAACTGGCCAACCCGACCGTCCCGGACCCTCCAACCTGTCGGTCCCGAATCATCCGGCCAAACCGTCCAACCCGATCGTCTCGGACCCTCCAAACTGTTGGTCCCGAACCAACCGACCAAATCGTCCAACCCGACCATCCCGGGCCCTCCAAAGTATTGGTCCCCAACCATCCGACCAAACCGTCCAACCCGACCGTCCCGGCCCTTCCAAACGGTCCGTCCGAAAGAAGGTCCGGCTCCCCTCTAGTTCTCCCGAACCATCCGACCAAACTATCCAACCCGACCGTCCCGGACCCTCCAAACTGTTGGACCCGAATCATACGACCAAATCATCCAACCCGATCGTCCCGGACCCTCCAGAACTGTTGGTCCCTTACCATCCGATCAAATCGTCCAACCCGACCGTCTCGGATGCTCTAAAACCGTTGGTCCCGAACCATCCAACCAAACCCGACCGTCCCGGAACATACAAACGATCCGTCTGGAAGAAGGTCTGGATCTCCTCTAATTCTCCGGCAGCATCAGACCAAACCGTCCAACCCGACCGTCCCAGACCTTCGAAACGGTCCGTCCGGAAGAATGTCCGGTTCTCCTCTAGTTCTCCCGAACCATCCGACCAAACCGTCCAACCCGACCGTCTCGGACCCGGCAAACTGTTGGTCCCGAACCAACCGACCAAACCGTCGAACCCGACCATCTCGGACCTTCCAAACTGTTGGTCCCGAACCATCCGACCAAACCGTCCAACCCGACCGTCTCGGGCCCGCCAAACTGTTGGTCCCGAACCATCCAGCCAAACCGTCGAGCCTGACCGTCGCAGACGCTCCAAACTGTTGGTCCTGAACCATCAGACCAAACCGTCCAACCTGACCGTCCCAGACCCTCCAAAGTATTGGTCCCGAACCATCCGACCAAACCGTCCAACCCGACCGTCCCGGACCTTCCAAGCGATCCGTCCGGACGAAGGTCCGGTTCTCCTCTAGTTCTCCCGAACCATCCGACCAAGCCATCCAACCTGACCGTCCCGGACCCTCCGAACTGTTGGTCCCGAACCATCCGACCAAACTGTAATGACCCAAACCTTAAGACATGAGGTCAGGGAAGATCGTCGTGAATAATTTGGAGTTTTTCTAATGCATGCATGCATCTAGGTCATTTGATTCTAGCTCAGATCGAAAACCCTAGTATTGCGACATAAAAACCACTTTAACAGAATACGAGAAATTAATTTCGTTGAAGCCTTGGTCGAAATATTTTGTAACGTCGTAAATACCTTTGAGAAACAACATACAATTCTCCGGTGAATCGGGTCAGATTCGCATATTTTAGTAAATGATTTTCCAAACTTTCTCCTCCGAACCATATGTAGATGAACCAACAAGATGAACCTCTATTTTCCCCTAAAATTTCATACTTAAGTTTTACCCATAATGTTAAGCTAAAATTCAAACTTCTGTTATTCAAGAATTAGCCCTAAACAAAGTCGAAATTAATTTAATCAAATCAGAAAAGAAACAAAATACAGAAAAGCCTTGCCTGCCACGTGGGTCCCGCTGGCAGCCCTCTTTTCTCCACCTGGCATTCAACACACACCACTGCAGCCCTTTTTCTTTTCCACGTAGCAGCTCACCCCAGTACACTAGCTCACTCCAGGCCATTTTCTTCCTCCTGCCCCCTATTTCTTTCAACACCAAGAGCAAACCCCATGCCTTCTTCTCCCCTCTAATCTCTCATCCAAAACCAAGAAATTAAGCTCTGCATGTTATGCCACCAAATTCCCCACCTCCTGAGCATTCAAATCATCCAACACGACCTTCTCGGACCCTCCAAACCATCCGACCAAACCATCCAACACGACCTTCTCAGACCCTCCAAACCATCCGAGCAAACCGTCCAACCTGACCGTCTCGGACCCTCCAAACTGTTGGTCCCGAACCATCTGACCAAACCATCCAACCCGACCGTCGCGAACCCTCCAAACTGTTGGTCCCGAACCATCCGACCAAACCGTCCAACCCGACCGTGCCGGGCCCTCCAAACTGTTGGTCCCGAACCACCAGACCAAACCATCCAACCCGGCCGTCTCGGGCCCTCCAAACTATTGGTCCCGAACCATCCGACCAAACCTTCCAACCCGACCGTCCCGGACCCTCCAAACTGTTGGTCCTGAACCGTCCGACCAAACCATCCAACCCAACCGTCCCGAAACTTCCAAACGGTCCGTCCAGAAGAAAGTCCTGATGTCCTCTAGTTGTCTAGAACCGTCCGGCCAAACCGTCCAACCCGACCGTCCCGGACCTTCCAAACGGCCCGTCCGGAAGAAGGTCCGGCTCTCATCTAGTTGTCCCGAACCATCCGACCAAACCATCCAACCCGACCGTCTCAGACCCTCCAAACTGTTGGTCCCGAACCATCCGGCCAAACGCGACTATCCTGGAACATACAAACGGTCCGTCCGGATCTCCTTGAGGAGTCCCGAACCTTCCGACCGGAATGTTCTGAACACTCAAAACGTTCCGTCCGGAAGGAGGTCCCGATCTCCTCATGGAGTCCCGAACCATCCGATCGTACTGTCCCGAACCCTCCGAACGGTCCGACCGGAGGAAGGTCCGGATCTCCTTTAGAAGTCCCGAAACATCCAACCGTACCGTCCCGAACCATCCGACCGGACCGTCCAAACGGACCGTCCCGAACTGTAATACCCAATTTATATTAGGATTAGGGTTTTATTTTTCCTCATGCATACATGCCATCATCCCCGCACACACACCTTGTTTAAACTTAAATGTGATATGATCACATTTTATAGAATATGTACATATCTCATCCTCGGTGGATAATTTTACAAACACCAATCAACTTATTTGAATAAACAAATATCAACGTCAACAATAGTAGGTGGAGGAAGATTAGGGCTTCCTAGTGGGGTCATCCCTCTAAGGTTCCCCTCCCAAAGTTTCGTCCGAAAACCCTAAGGACTTGCTAACTGAATTGAGGAATTAATGTCAAATCACCAAAAAGGGCTGAATTGTAATTACATGATTAAGCAATTTTCCTATAGATAAATAGTTACAAAAATTCATATTTGGCCATGGAGATGGGATTTCTATCCACATATGAAATTTTGAAATATTTGGAGGTCTATAGGGCCTAGTTACAGTTCAACCCTAACTTAGGGAAAATTTGAAATTTGAATTTAAACCTAGGTAAAATAGTCTCCAAATGATTTTAAAATTTTATGGTAGGTTCTACACTTAGTTTTATGCATTGTGTAAAAATTTCAAGCAATTAGGAGTTGAATTGAGTGCTCAAATCAAATTACAAAGTAACCCTATCTGGAAAAAGAAAAAAAGAAATCGAAAAAAAAGGGGTCTGGGCCGAGGCCCACTCGGCCAGCCCGCGAGCCAGCCCGCTACCGAGAACCGCTTCCCCCTTGGTTTCTTTTCGCTTTTGCCTTTGGAAAACGCCTACGGCGCTTTGCGCCTTCCCCCTCTTAACCCTTTCCGCCTCTCCCTCTAGAAGACGCCCCCGCGGCTCGCCGTCTCCTCCCTCCTCTCTCCCGTTGGCCAGGGCCCACCCGTCAGGACCCCGGCACCACGTCGCCACCGCCGATTAGCCGAGGTGGGCGGTGCCCCACCGGCTGTCCGACCGCCGCCGCCCTTTAAATGCTCGTCCCAATAGCCCTCCTCCCGCAAACCCTAGCTACTCCCTCCCCCTTGCTTCTCTCCCGTGCCCGAGCTTCTTCTCCCGTTTCGGCCACCAGCTCCGGCGAGCGATTCCCTGCGCTCCGGTGAGCCCCGACCTCTCCCTCTGAGCTCCCGAGCCCCCTCGCGTCCTCCCTCGCCTCCCCCTCTCCTCTGTTTTGCGGATTCAAGCCCCGAGAGCTACCGCCTCCTCCTTCTTCCCCAAGCCCAGCATTTGCTCCGGCGAGCTCCATCCGCCGTTCCAGTGCTCCTCCGGCCCAATTGTTTCCTACCCGAGCTACCTCGCTCCCTCCCTAACCTCCTCCCCTTCTTCCTTTGCAGCTAGGTGCCTTCAAGCTCCCCGCCGATGAAGCCCCGACCGCACCGCCGCATCTCCCCGTCACGAGCTCCATCCCGGCTTCCTCAGCTCCTCCACCACCGCGCGCTGACTTCCGGGTGAGCCACCAGTGCTCCCGCCCTCGTTCCCAAAGCCCGCCGTGCACCCGAACGCCTTTCCGGCTAACTCTAGCAAGGAGCGCCGCCGCCCGGCTCCCCTTCGACCACCCCGGTACCGTGAGAGAGAGAGTAAGTGAGAGAGAGAGATGGGGCTGAGGTGGCGCCTGCTGGTTGGCCCACGAGGTCCAGTCAGCAGCTGACTGGGTCTTAGCTGCCCAGTCAGCACTGTCATGTGGGGCCCGTTGGTCAGCCAGAGGCGGTTAGGGTTAGGGATTTTAGTGTTGCTTGCCTGGGTGCGCGTAGCACTTTCTTCTTCGCAGATTAGGGTTAGGGTTTTTGCTAAAATTTCTGATAAACTTTGAAATAGCGTAACTTTTGAATCGTAGCTCCGTTTTTAACAAATTTTATATATCGAAAACCTCATGAAATTTCCTACATTTGGTTGACACAAAATTTTAATATGTGCAATTGCACTATAGACCAAATTGAACTCGAGTTAGTTCATCCCCTTTCGAGTGTCGTTCTTCGATAAGTCGTATCTTGATGGTATTAGCTCCAAATTGAGTAAATCTCATTGCGTTAGTTTCGTATCATAGAGCCCTACTGTAATGCCACCATTTTAAGCCATGACCATCTATTATGCGTAGTAATTTTCAATTCAAACTTGCAATCAAAAAGTAATCGGACACGCATGCATCGTCAGGGTTATGATTTCGTTTCCACCTACCCCAACCCAGGGCATTTTGTTAAAATGAGCTTCTATCACCCATAAGTCACTTCAGGATTGCATACCCAGCATAAGTCATCATGCATTCATGCCGAATCTCATTGCTTTTTTTTGTCGTTTGTTTCCGGTACTTCGTGTTATTTGCAACAGAGCTCGAAGAAGGAGACCACCAGGCTCACGAATCAACGCAAGATTAGGAACCCTGTGACCAAGGCAAGCAGAGCTTGTTGCACCTTTTTATTGTCTTTTCATATGCTTACCTATTTGTGTTCGTGGTAGGATTGTTGGTTTCGATGTGATGGTCGGAATACTTGAAACTAGCATGTTAGGTGAGGTTGGGGGGTCATGTTCAGCTGTGGCTGAAACTTATCTTGTTGCCCTATTTAATTGAACTTAATTAAGTGAGATGTGAGAGCCGAGGGTTTTGCACGATGAATACGATTGGTATTTATTGAAGTGTTAGAATGCGACCGGGTGTTTGAAGTGGGCTTGTCGCTATACCAATCTGAGGTAACTTCATCGTGCACCTCCCTTATTACCGCGTGGACGTTAGCGGAATCGATACTGGGATATGATTGAGGTAAGTCTCGATATCACATGGAGCCTTGCAACCTCCAAGGGAAATGCACTCGTCATATCCAGGGTGATCGTATTGCCGGTAACGATCCGAGAGAATGAATGAATATGTGGTTTTGGTGAATTGAGGCTAAGGTTAAGTCGTGGGCCGTCCCAAATGGTTGAGGAATCACCTTTGAGTGCTATTCTGATCGGTTAATGATTTGTGTGAAATCTGAGCTGCGAGTTATATCCCATGTTTTCCTTCATATCGTTAATGCCATGCTAGTGATGTCGTATCTTAATGATTTGAGCCCCATCATGTTTAATTTTTGTTGTAGTAAGTATGTGTAGGACATTTAATCAAGCACGAATAAGTCTTGCGAGTACGTCTGTACTCACCTAGGATATTCCTAGATCATTGCAGGTGAGCCAGTGGTCGAGGATTATTTCGATGATGCCTAACTACTTGGTTTTCTTGGTTGGCTATCGACTTGTGGGATTTTGGGTGACGTTTGGGCAGCGGTTGATGCACCGCTGCGGATTTTGGGTCTTTTACTCCGCTGTTGCATGAACATTTCAGACTTGACTATGTTTCCGGTTATCGCCGAATGATGTAAACTTAATAGTTCACAACGTGGACAGCTAGTAGTATTATCGTATCGTAGTGGTTCGTGTGATGATATACTTGTTGTCCAACATATGCACCCACCTCCCATCTGTCATGCGTGTATGTTGAAATGGGGAGTGTGGTTGGGGTGCATATGGAGGTACTTGTTATTTTATTTCGATTCAAGCGAAGTGCAAAGTGAATATACGGTCCATTGCCAAAGTGAGTCATACGCATTGTGGCGTATGTTTTTGGAATCATGATCCCTCAATCAGGCTGTGGTGAGTCATACGCATTGTGTCGTATGCATGTCGCACAGGGCGGGGGTGGGCCATGGTCCGTCGCAGGTAGCGGCTATGGTCACCGTCTTCACTTGTTGTGAATTCCTTGAATCAGATTAGAATACCGGGTCCCTCACAGCTTGGTATCAGAGCCAAGCTGACCGTAGGAAGCCATTGCAGGTGGTTGTTAGATAGGACTTGGCATCGCCGAGAAAACTATTTGCAAAGCTAAACCCTATGTTTAAAATCAGCAAGTAGATTGCTTTTATTCCTTACCCTCATCGATCTGAGTTCTGAATTTTCCTTTCCTACTGCATTTGTTTTTCTTTGTGTGGCTGACCTTACCTTCCCTAACCTTAAATTTGCATAGGATGGTGTACAACATTGTGACCGACCCGAGCCAGCTGGGAAGTTGGGCCACCCTGCTATGGAGGATGTTGGAACACCTCAATGTGCCCCATGGAGACCTCCCTGCCTTTCATGCCAGGAGTTTTAAGGTCCAAGGGAGGATTCACTATTGGACTGGATGGGTTACAGTGAAGACCCCTGATGCGTGTCGAACCCTCAAGGCAGCCAGGGCCAGTGATGATAACGCTAGGCTCGAAGCTGCAAGGAAAGCAGTTCTCTTCATCCGTCATCGCTACAACGACACCTTCTTCTTCTCCCAGTTCCGCCTCATTCCCCAGATGAGTAATGGAGGCGACAACATCATGGTACCCGCGCCAAGCGACGACGAAGAAGATGAGACGGAGTTGGAGACTACCCATCACATTGTCTCTGCGGAGATAATGTATGACGGGCTGTACTTGGATTACAAAGAGACTACTCATGAGCTGCTGCGAGTGTTAAAAGATAACCACCACCTCTGTTCTGAGTTGCGCAGAAGACGGCGTGTTGAGGATGGAGAAGAATCATCCTGTGGTGAGAATCCACATGTTCAGGTACGAGAGCCGACCCCAACTCCACCTTGTGAGACCAATCAACCCCAGAGTTTTGGAGCGAAGTCACGTAGAAGGATGATAGCCCGTGAGTACCTACGGCTTTTCACCCCAAGACTCTCTCCTGAGGAGGTACCTCGGCACCAGCCGCTCCAGCCCCTACCTATGAAGCTGCCCCATCGGCCGTGGTACACCAATAGTAACCCACCGACCGATGAAGAGTAGGATGAGTGCTTGGAGAATATAATTGGAGGCTTACGAGACCCGTTGTCGCAATGAGGGAGCTCCTTATAGTCCCTAGTAGTGCTGTCCAGATTTTGGTGTTAAGTTGAAGGTCTCATTTTGTGGTGTAAGCCGAACCAAATCCTAGGGTTAAGGTATCTTTTAGAGGCATGTAATTGGGTATTGGAGGCTGCAATTTTGACACATCGTTAACGTTTATTTCACCGTAAGGTGATCTAAACCGCAGCCCCATCCATGAACTATGTCGAACGTATTAATGCAATCGAGAATTGTTGTCAATCGTTCTTACAGTTGTTTTGTACTTCATTTTCTTGTGAAAATGTGTATGAAATAATGTGGCGTGTTCATGAATACCTCGCTGCACTGTTGTGGAAATACCTTAGTTTTCCATTTCCCAAGTGCTGCTGTCTCATCCTGTTGTCAATTGGTTGCAACAGGATGGCTTCAGCAACACGTGGAGCTGCACGTGGTCACCGTGAGCATGAAGAGGAGGAAGCGCCACCTCCTCCCCAACAACCCAACATAACAGACTTGTTGGCAACCCAGAATAGAATTCTGGAGCAACTCGCGTGCAATCAAGGCGCAGCAGGTGGTCAAGCCCGAGGAGGTCTAGCTGATTTTCAGCGGACTCAACCGGCAACCTTCGACCGAGCTGATGATCCGTTAGAGGCAGATAATTGGATCCGGACAATTGAGAGGAAGCTTCAGCTGGCACAGTGTGCAGAGGATGACAAAGTCAGCTTCGCCTCCCACTACCTCGAAGGAGCTGCCGCAGATTGGTGGGAGAACTTTCTGGCTATGCAAGCGCAGGGTCATGTGGTCACGTGGGCCGAGTTCCGAACCGGTTTCCGTGAATTCCACATTCCATCTGGGATCATGGCACTGAAGAAAGAAGAGTTCCGCAACCTGCGTCAAGGCAAGAAATCGGTTCTTGAGTTTCTCCGGGAGTTCAACCATTTGGCGCGGTATGCCCCGCGTGAGGTGTCCACCGACGAAGACAAGGTGGAGAAGTTTATGGGCAAGCTGAATGAAGAATTACAAGCCAAGCTCATTACCGTCGACGTGCGAGATTTCCAGCACCTCGTGGATAAGGCCATCAAAGTGGAGGCCAAAGAGCTAGCCCTCGACAGGACTCGCAAGCGCGAGAGAGAGGTGCTGAGATCTGCTGCAAGTAGTTCGCAGAAGCCACGGGTGTGGCAGCCACAACCACCCCGTCCTGTGGGACTGTACACACCAAGGCCACAAGGTTATGCGCCTCGTCCCCAGCAGCAAGGCTTTCAGCCTCGTCCCCAAGGAGGACAGTCGCAGCCCGCCATGGACTAGAGCAAGGTTAAGTGCTATAACTGTGGAAAGATGGGACACCTTGCGAATCGTTGTACTACTCCGCGCTCGGGACTCTCCTTTGCCCCCAAGGTGCAGCAAGGGCAAGCAAGCGGCGGCTCTCAAGCTAAGGGTCCAGCCCCTAACAAGCCTCAAGCTGCCGGCCGCGGCAGAGTGAACCACGTCACCGCCGAAGAAGCACAGGATGCACCAGAGGTGGTGTTGGGTACGCTTTCCGTTAACTCAACTCCCGCCACCGTTCTTTTCGATTCTGCCGCATCCCATTCCTTTATATCCAGCAAGTTTACACATGATAATCATGTTCCATCATCAGCATTGCATCATCCCCTCATTGTTGCAACACCCGGCTCGGAGCTGAGAACCGAGCTAGTTTACGAGGGTGTTAAGCTAGAAATTGATGGAGAGATATTTCTAGCTAATATGGTGGTTCTTGGATTGAAGGGTTTAGATGTTATCTTGGGCATGAATTGGTTGATCCAACACAAGGCAAAAATAGATTGTGCCGAAAGGTCCGTCTCCCTTGTCGCCAATTCCGGCAAAGAAGTGAAGTTTGTGTCGCCAGCTTCGTCAGGGCACCTTTTTGCCATGAGCGGCTCTCAAGACCAGGGAATTGAACTTGTTCCCATGGTATGTGAGTACCCGGACGTCTTCCCTGAAGAATTGCCGGGTATGCCCCTTGACCGCGCAGTGGAGTTCGTCATCGATCTTCCACCCGGTACTGCTCCTATTTCGAAACGTCCGTATCGGATACCCCCGAATGAGTTGTTGGATATGAAGAAGCAACTTAAGGAGCTTGAGGATAAGGTTTCATTAGACCTAGTTCCTCGCCCTGGGGTTGCCCAGCCATGTTCGTGAAGAAGAAGGATTCGAGCCTACGATGGTAGTGGACTATCGTCCGTTAAATGAGCTCACGGTGAAGAATAAGTACCCTCTTCCCCGGATTGATGATCTGTTTGATCAATTAGCCAGAGCATGTGTCTTCTCCAAGATAGATCTCAGGTTGGGCTACCGCCAAATAAAAATCAAATCCGAAGACATTCCAAAAACAGCCTTTACCACTCGATATGGGTCTTACGAATACACAGTGATGTCATTCGGTTTGACCAATGCGCCTTCCACCTTTATGCAGCTCATGAATTCGGTATTCATGGAGTATCTTGATCAATTTGTTGTCATCTTTATTGATGACATCCTCATCTATTCCAAGTCTGAACCGGAGCATGAAGACCACTTGAGAATGGTGCTCGACAAGTTCCGTGAGCATCGTCTGTATGCAAAATTTTCGAAGTGTGAATTTTGGAAGCATCAAGTGGAGTTTTTAGGTCATGTACTTTCAGCTGATGGTGTCGCGTTAGACCCAAGCAAAGTGCGAGCCGTTCAAGGATGGAAGCAACCTAAGTCAGTTACCCAGATTCGCAGCTTTCTTGGATTGGCGGGTTATTACCGTCGATTCATCGAAGGCTTCTCTTCCATAGCGAAGCCAATGACCGAGTTGTTGAAGAAGGACAAGAAGTTTGTATGGTCCGACAAGTGTGAACGGAGTTTCCAAGAGCTCAAAATGAAGTTAACATCAGCACTAGTGCTTATCCTTCCGGATATCCACAAAAGCTTCGAAGTGTATTGTGATGGTTCTCGGAATGGGTTGGGTTGTGTTCTCATGCAAGAGGGTCGCGTGGTAGCTTATGCTTCCCGTCAACTACATCCTCATGAGGCCAACTATCCCACTCACGACTTAGAGGTAGCAGCCGTGGTTCACGCTCTCAAGATTTGGCGCCATTACCTTATCGGTAACCGTTACAAATCTTCTCGGATCATAAGAGTTTGAAGTATTTATTTACTCAACCAGATCTGAATCTTCGACAACGGAGGTGGCTTGAGCTCATTAAAGATTATGATTTGGGTTTAAATTACACCCCCGGCAAGGCCAACGTCGTCGCCGATGCACTTAGCCGCAAGGCTTATTGCAATAATACCTCGATTGGTGAGCAACAACCAC
Source organism: Stipa capillata (assembly GCA_019208055.1). Taxonomy (NCBI): domain Eukaryota; kingdom Viridiplantae; phylum Streptophyta; class Magnoliopsida; order Poales; family Poaceae; genus Stipa; species Stipa capillata. Next base: position 169,840 of record JAGXJF010005324.1, on the reverse strand, counting down.
CGCTCTACCTGGAATTTCAGCGACTCAACCTGGAGATGGTTGAGCAGGGTTCTCTCGCTGTCCTAGAAGTGAAACCAACTTTAGAAGATCAAGTCAAGGCTGCACAAGCGCAGAATGTTGGTATGCAGAAGATAAGAGAGAAAGTGAAAAATGGTACCACTACTTGTTTCACCAAAGATGAGAACGGAGTCCTTTGGTTTGGGAAGTGACTCATGGTGCCCAAGGACCAGCGACTAAAGGATTTAATTCTCCACGAAGCCCATAACTCCCCATGTTCATCCATCCCGGCAGCACAAAGATGTACCAAGACATTCGCCGTCGATTTTGGTGGACCCGGATGAAGCGAGAAATTGCCCGTTTTGTTGCTGAGTGTGATGTATGTCGCCATGTGAAGGCCGAGCATCAGAGACCAGTAGGCATGCTTCAACCCCTTCCTGTTCCCGAATGGAAATGGGAAGAGATTGGAATGGATTTCGTGGTAGGTTTACCGAAATCTCCGAAGGGCAATGATGCAATATGGGTGATTGTGGACCGCCTCTCCAAGGTAGCTCACTTCATCCCTGTGAAGACCACTAATAAGTTGAGTCAATTAGCGGAGTTGTATATTGCCCGAATCGTTTGTCTCCATGGTGTCCCCGCAAGGATTGTTTCGGATCGGGGCACTGTAATACCCAAATTCGACGACTAGGTTTTCGCCCTGCATTCATGCATACATGTCATCATCTTCATGCATAAACACCCACGCACACACACCTTATTTAAACTAAGATAAAGTACGATGAAACTTTATAGAATATGTACATATCTCATCTTCGGTGGATAACTTTGCAAACACCAATCAACTTATTTGAATTTGCAAATATCAATGTCGACAATAGTAGGTGGAGGAAGATTAGGGTTCCTAGTAGGGTCACCCCTCTAAGGTTCCCCTCTCGAAGTTTCGCCGAAAACCCTAAGGACTTGCTAGTTCGATCGGGGATTTCAATATCAAATTGCAAAAAGGGACAGAACTGTAATTACATGTTTAGGTAATGTTCCCAAGGGTGGAACGTTCTAAAAACCTACAATTAGCTATAAAAATGGTTAACCTAGCTACATGCAAATTTCTGGAATTTTTGGAAAAGATCAAGACTTGGTTGCAACTCAAACTCCGAGTTAGGTCAAGAAATGGGATTGAACTGGAAACTAGGGCAAACACACTCCAAATTACTTCAAATTCCTACAGTAGGTCCCACATAATGTTTGGAAGGTCCTGTCAAAATTTCAGAATTTTTGGAGCAATATTCGCACATGAAATAACACTAACATTGGCTCTGTAGTTATGTAAAAAGAAAAATTTAAAAAAAAGGCCGAGGCCTGTTCGGCCAGCCCACCGGCCGGCCCACTTCACCCCGCCGGCGCCCTCTCTCCCCTACCATGCGCCCCACCCGTCAGCCTCCTCCCCTCTCCTCCGTCGCCCGGGCCCGCTTGTCAGCACCCTCTGCCCACGTCCCCGCCTCCGGTTCGCCGGGGTGGGCGGCGCCCGTCCCGACAGCGCCCCTCCCGACCAGTGCGCCGCCCTTTAAATGCCACGTCCGGACCGCGCCTCCCCCTCCCGACCGAAACCCTAACCCCCCTGCTGCTCTCGTGCCCTAGCAACCGAGGCCGCCGTCGTCTTCTCCAGCGCCGGCCCCTACTCCGGCGAGCTCGCGCGGCTACCCCGATTTTCTCCCGAGCTCCATTTCTCCTCCCCGAGCATCTCCTCATCAACCCCAACTCGCTCATCTCCTTCATTGTCCAGATCTGTGCCCGAAGTTTGCCACCGACGACAACCGAGGTCCGCCGCCGTCCCTTGCCGCCGTGAGCTCCACTCGGTCCTCCCCCACTTCCCCAAGCCGGCGCAAAGACATCAGGGTGAGCTCCCCGACATTTTGCTGCCTACCCGAGCCACTCCCGTGCCCTAGCCACCGTATAGCGCGTCTCCGGCGAGACTCCGGTGGGAGCTCCGCCGCCTGGGCTGCCTCTCCGGCCGGATCCGAGGGAGAAGAGAGGAGAGAGTGAGGGGGAGAGAGAAAAGGGGGCACGTGGCTAGCCATGGTTGGCTGCCAAGCCCACAACAACCGACAACCGGGCCCCACATGTCAGTGGGGTGCGGTTAAGGGTGGGAGATCTGGGGTGCGTTAGCTCGGGTACACGTAGGGATTAGACCTGAGCGCATCGGGTAGATTTAGCGTTTAGGGTAGGAGATCTGATGGGTAGACTTAACCGGGTGCGCTTAGGGTTTAGGTTTTAGCTCCGGGTACTTTTCGGGTGGGTTTAGCAGTTAGGCTCTCGGAAATCAGGGTTAGGGTTAGATGTTTAAAATCCGTTAAAATTCAAATCGCGATAACTTTCAAACCGTACGTCGGATTTTGATAAATTTTATATATCTGGAATCCTCATGAAAATCTCTACAACTTGGACAAAAGAAAACTTCAATTTGGGCACATGCACTGTAGAGAATTTTCAGATCTAAAGAGTTGAGTATCGATTCAAGTGGTGTACCCCGATCAACCCTAATGCGATAATCGAAGCCCTGATTCCACTAATTTCAGTGGCGCCAAGTTAGGGCCCTCGAGCACGTTCAAGATATCCACCTCTAAGCCATCATTGCCCAATAATATCCCCCACTTATAGCCCAAACCCGAGGTTCCGCCAAGTTAACACACACACACACATGATAAATCCGCACCATAACCCTAACACCCCTCGTATAAGCCATAACTAGTACACGTACTAGAACCAGGAGTTAAGTTCCACATTTGTCACTTAATAAAATACTCGTTAGTCCCTTCTATCGCAGATTGGCACAAACTCTACTACATCTCATATCACATGCGATTCTTCGACAAACCCTAATTTGATGAATAAAGCTCCGAATCGAACGATTTCAGTGGCGTTAGTTTCGTAATTCAGAGCACTATCTTACTACACAGGCTTTAGGTCATGACCATCCGTAGTGAATAACCATCCTCAAACCCTAATACGCAATCGCATGAAACTTGACACGCATGCATGATAGGACAACACTGAATTAAGAAATGCTCGATGCTCTAGCTTCTTAACATCGTTAGGTCACCTTAGAAATGCATATCTAGTGTAGCTCATCATGCATACATGCTGGTTTTTAAATATCCTTTTTACTGTTATTTTCCGGTATCGCGTTTTGCTCGCTCCAGAGCCCGAAGCAGGAGATCACCCGGCTTACACCTCAGAGCAAGATCAGGAACCCGGTGATCAAGGCAAGCAGAGCTTGTTGCATCCTTGCATTGTTACTTATATGCTTTACTCAATTATATGTTGGTGTGTGGATCGTTGCTTGCAATGTGTGGTTCAGTTCGGTAAAACTAGCATGTTAGGATGTGCTGCCAGTTGTGTCCAGCGATGGCTGGGAATTAATCCGGTTCCTCTAATAACTTGAACCTACTAAAGTGAGATGTGAGAGCCGAAGGTGCGGGTACCCGATGAATACGGTTGGCATTTATCTGACGGTTGAAAGCGACTGGTGAATGTGGAGGGTTGTCGCCATACCATCCTGAGGTGATTTCATCGTGGTACTCCCCTTGTCACGCGTGGACGTCACCGGCATCGAGGCTGGGGTGTAGTTGAGGTAAGTCTCAGGCCCTTGGAGCCTTGCAACCTCCAAGGGATAACGCACTCGCTACACTCAGGGTGATCGGTTTGCCGGTAACGATCCGAGAGATTAAGTGAATGTGTGTCATGATGGCTCATTGTCAATGTTGCGATGTGGGCTGTCCCAAGTGAGTGGGAAATGGCAAGTGAGTGCCATGTTGCTTATTCATCGAGGTGTATAGTTGGCAAGTGAGTGCCTCTATACCCATGCATTGAGGTGTACACATGGCAAGCGAGTACCATCATGCCCATTCGTGGAGGTGTATGAATTCTGAACTGTGAGTTATTTTCCATGGTTAATCTCCTTCTGTCAATGAAATACTTGTATGTTTGTACCTTCCAGTTTGAGTTATGCCATGTTTAATTACTGCTATACTAGTATGTGTAGGACATCTAATCAAGCACGAATAAGTCTTGCGAGTACTTTCGTACTCACCTAGGATATTCCTAGATCATTACAGGTGAACCGGTGGTCGAGGACTTTTTCGACGACGCCTGAAATTGTGTTTTCCTTGTTAGCTATCGACTCATGGGATTTTGATGACTTTTGGGCAGCGGTTGATGCGCCGCTGCGGATTTTGGGTCTTTTATTCCGCTGTGTCTTGAATGCTCCAAACTTAACTATGTTTCTGGTTATCGCCGACTGATGTAATCACATAGTCCAATGTGGATAGCTAGTTTATTATCGTAATGTAGTGCTTTGTTGTGATATACAAGTTGTTATTGGGGCTGCTCATACACCGTGCGTGAATGATATGAAGTGTATGGGTATGCCGTGAAGAGTTAAAGCCGTTCCTCTTTGTACTAAGCCGAGCAGGAATCGGTTGAGTGACCCATTGGCTGAGATGCTGTGCCGGCCAGGCAGGGTGTGGGCGTATTCTACCGGGCTTTCGAGCGACCCACTAGCTTCCGAGCTAGGTTAGGGTGTGGGTAGAATCGCCGGGCTCCTCCGATCTTGCTTTGTGTGGTAGAATTTGGGAACGACTCTAAATCTTCACCGGGTCAAGGAATTGTATGTGGTTCTGGGAAGTTTAGTCGCTTCCGGTCGGCTTGCGTTGGTCAGGTGTCGGATCACTCCGCCTCGGTGAGTACGGCGCAGGTACCGTGCCACCAGGTCGACTAGTCCTTCGGCCCTTGGCGATCATCCGTTCCCTAATCATATGTAATTCCCGGGTCCGTGACAGGCACCCAGTTTACCAATCGGTTCTGGAAGTGTTTACATGAGGCCATGGGAACCTCTCTATCTTTTAGCACCGCCTTTCATCCTCAAACCGGAGGTCAAGTTGAGAGAACCAATCAAATCCTTGAAGATATGTTGAGGTCTTGTGCCCTCACTTTCAGTTCCAATTGGGAGAAGTGCTTACCGTATGCAGAGTTTGCCTACAATAATAGTTACCAAGCTAGCCTTGGTATGTCACCTTTCGAAGTGCTCTACGGAAGAAGATGCAGGACTCCCCTAAACTGGTCCGAGACCGGTGAGAGGCAGTTCTTTGGACCGGATGCAATTAAGGAAGCAGAAGCTCAAGTTCACCTCATACGAGAACGTCTTCGAGAAGCTCAATCGAGACAGAAGAGCTATGCCGATCGTCACCGTCGAGAAGTTACTTTTCAGATCAGAGACAGTGTGTATCTCAAGGTCACTCCGTTTAAAGGTGTACGTCGCTTCGGAGTGAAAGGAAAGCTAGCCCCTCGATATATTGGTCCATACCGAATCCTAGCCAAACAAGGGACCGTGGCATATCAGTTAGAGTTGCCTCCCTCGCTGTCTCAATTGCATGACGTATTCCATGTGTCCCAGCTGAAGGCTTGTCATCGCGTCCCCGAAACGAAGGTCAACCCTGAGATGGAAGAGCTACGCGAAGACCTCACTTATCGAGAACACCCGGTGTGTATTCTTGATGAGACCGAGCGTAAGACTCGGAACCGTACCACCAAGTTCTTCAAGGTTCAGTGGAGCAACCATACTGAAGATGAAGCTACATGGGAACGTGAAGATTGGCTCAAGACCGAGTTTCCGTCCTTATTTGCCGACCGTTAGAGATCTCAGGTTGAGATCTGCTTAAGGGGGGTAGGTCTTGTAATACCCAATTTATATTACGATTAGGGTTTTGTTTTTCCCCATGCATACATGCCATCATCCCCGCACACACACCTTGTTTAAACTTAAATGTGATATGATCACATTTTATAGAATACGTACATATATCATCCTCGGTGGATAATTTTACAAACACCAATCAACTTATTTGAATTAACAAATATCAACGTCAACAATAGTAGGTGGAGGAAGATTAGGGTTTCCTAGTAGGGTCATCCCTCTAAGGTTCCCCTCCCAAAGTTTCGTCCGAAAACCCTAAGGACTTGCTAACTCAATTGAGGAATTGAAGTCAAATCGCCAAAAAGGGCTCAATTGTAATTACATGATTAAGCAATTTTCCTGTAGATAAACAGTTACAAAAATTTGTATTTGGCAATGGAGATGGGATTTCTATCCACATATGAAATTTTGAAATATTTGGAGGTCTATAGGGCCTAGTTACAGTTCAACCCTAACCTAGGGCAAATTTCAAATTTGAATTTAAACGTAGGTCAAACAGTCTCCAAATGATTTCAAAATTTTATGGTAGGTTTCTACACTTAGTTTTATGCATTGTGTAAAAATTTCAAGCAATTAGGAGTTGAATTGAGTGCTCAAATCAAATTACAAGTAACCCTATCTAGAAAAAGAAAAAAAAGAAATCGAAAAAGAAAAAGGGGTCTGGGCCGAGGCCCACTCGGCCAGCCCGCGAGCCAGCCCGCTACCGAGAACCGCTTCCCCCTTGGTTTCCTTCCGCTTTTGCCTTTGGAAAACGCCTACGGCGCTTTGCGCCTTCCCCCTCTTAACCCTTTCCGCCTCTCCCTCTGGAAAACGCCCCCGCGGCTGGCCGTCTCCTCCCTCCTCTCTCCCGCTGGCATGGGCCCACTCGTCAGGACCCCGGCACCACGTCGCCGCCGCCGGTTAGCTGAGGTGGGCGGCGCCCCACCGGCTGTCCGACTGCCGCCGCCCTTTAAATGCGCGTCCCGATAGCCCTCCACCCGCAAACCCTAGCTACTCCCTCCCCCTTGCTTGTCTCCCGTGCCCGAGCTTCTTCTTCCGTTCCGGCCACCAGCTCCGGCGAGCGATTCCCCGCGCTCCGGTGAGCCCCGACCTCTCCCTCCGAGCTCTCGAGCCCACTCGCGTCCTCCCTCGCCTCCCCTCTCCTCTGTTTTGCGGATTCAAGCCCCGAGAGCTACTGCCTCCTCCTTCTTCCCCAGCCCGGCATTTGCTCTGGCGAGCTCCATCCGCTGCTCCAGTGCTCCTCCGGCCCAATCCTTTCCTACCCGAGCTACCTCGCTCCCTCCCTAACCTCCTCCCCTTCTTCCTTTGCAGCCGGGTGCCTTGAAGCTCCCCGCCGACGAAGCCCCGACCGCACCGCCGCATCTCCCCGTCGCGAGCTCCATCCCGGCTTCCTCAGCTCCTCCACCACCGCGCGCCGACTTCCGGGTGAGCCCCCGGTGCTCTCACCCTCGTTCCCGAAGCCCGCCGTGCACCCGAACGCCTTTCCGCTTAACTTTGACGAGGAGCACCGCCGCCCGACTCCCCTCCGACCACCCCGGTACCGTGAGAGAGAGAGAGAGTAAGTGAGAGAGAGAGATGGGGCTGAGGTGGCGCCTGCTGGTTGGCCCACGAGGTCCAGTCAGCAGCTGACTGGTCTTAGCTGCCCAGTCAGCACTGTCATGTGGGGCCCGTTGGTCAGCCATAGGCGGTTAGGGTTAGGGATTTTAGTGTGGCTTGCTCGGGTGCGCGTAGCACTTTCTTCTTCGCAAATTAAGGTTAGGGTTTTTGCTAAAATTTTCGATAAACTTCGAAATAGCGTAACTTTTGAACCGTAGCTCCGTTTTCAACAAATTTTATATATTCGGAAACCTCATGAAATTTCCTACATTTTGGTTGAAACAAAATTTTAATATGTGCAATTGTACTACAGACCAAATTGAACTCGATTTAGTTCATCCCCTTTCGAGTGTCGTTCTTCGATAAGTTGTATCTTGATGGTATTAGCTCCAAATTGAGTAAATCTCATTGCGTTAGTTTCGTATCATAGAGCCCTACTGTAATGCCACCATTTTAAGCCATGACCATCTATTATGCATAGTAATTTTCAATTCAAACTTGCAATCAAATGTAATCGGACACGCATGCATCGTCAGGGTTATGATTTCGTTTCCACCTACCCCAACCCAAGGCATTTTGTTAAAATGAGCTTCTATCACCCAAAAGTCACTTCAGGATTGCATACCTAGCATAAGTCATCATGCATTCATGCCGAATCTAATTGCTTTTTTTTGTCGTTTGTTTCCGGTACTTCGTGTTATTTGCAACAGAGCTCGAAGAAGGAGACCACCAGGCTCACGAAACATCCGACCGTACCGTCCCGAGCCCTCCAAACGGTCCGTCCGGAAGGAGGTCCAGATCTCCTCTACAAGTCTTGAACCCTCCAAACGGTCCAACCGGAAGAAGGTCCGGATCTCCTTTACAAGTCCCGGACGCTCCGACTGGACCGAACCGAACCCTCGAAACGTTCCGTCCGGAAGGAGTTCCAGTTCTCTTCTACATGTCCCGAACCATCCGATCGGACCGTCCCGAATCGTCGAAACGGTCCGTTCGGAAGGAGGTCCGGATCTCCTCTAGAAATCCTGAACCATCTGTCCGGACCATCCTGAAACTTCCAAACGGACCATCCCGAACCCTCCAAAGGGTCCATCCGAAAGGAGGTCTGGATCTCCTCTAGATGTCCAAACCATCCGACCGGACCGTCCCGAACCCTCCAAGCGGTCCGACCGGAAGATGGTCCGGATCTGCTTAAGAAGTCCCGAAACATCCGACCGTACGACCCCATACCGTCCAAACGGTCCAACCGGAAGAAGGTCCGGATCTCCTGTAGAAGTCCCGAACCATCCGTCCGGACCGTCCGAACGGACCATCCTGAAACTTCCAAATGGTCCGTCCGGAAGGAGGTCCGAATCACTTCTACATGTCCTGAACGATCCAACCGGACCGTCCCGAACCCTCCAAACGGTCCTTTCGGAAGGACGTCTGGATCTCCTCGAGGAGTATCGAACCATCCGACCGTACTGTCCCGAACCCTCAAAACGGTTCGACCGGAAGAAGGTCCGGATCTCCATTAGAAGTCCCGAACGCTCCGACCGGACCGTCCCGAACACTCCAAATGGTCCGTCCGGAAGGAGGTCCGGATCTCCTCTAGATGTCCCGAACCCTCCAAACGGTTCGTCTGAAAGGATGTCTAGATCTCTTTTACATGTCCTGAACAATCCGACCGGACCATCCCGAGCCCTCCAAACGGTCTGTCCGGAAGAATGTCCGCGTCTCCTCTAGAAGTCCCGAACCATCCGACCGTACTGTCCCGAACCCTCGGAACGATCCGACTAGAAGAAAGTCCGGATCACCTTTATAAGTCCTGAACGCTCCAACCGAACCGTCCCGAACACTCCAAATGGTCCGTCCGGAAGAAGGTCCGGATCTCCTGTAGAAGTCCAGAACCATCCGACCGGACCATCCAGATGGGCCGTCGTAAACACTCCAAACGGTCCGTCCGTAAGGAGGTCCGGATTTCCACTAGAATTCCCGAACCATCTGACCGGACCGTCTGAACGGACCGTCCAGAAACCTCCAAACGGTCCATCCGGAAGGAAGTCTAGATCTCTTCTACATATCCCGAACCTTCCAAACGGTCGGACCGAAAGAAGGTCCGGATCTCCTCTAGAAGTCCCGACCGCTCCGACCAGACCGTCCAAACGGTCCCAAAGACTCCAAACGGTCCGTCTGGAAGGAGGTACGGATCTCTTCTACATGTCCTGAATGATCTGACCAGACCATCCCGAACCCTCCAAACGGTCCATTCGGAAGGAGGTCCGGATCTCCTCTAGAAGTCCCGAACCATCCGACCGGACAGTCCCGAACCCTCCAAACGGTCCGACCGGAAGAAGGTCCAGATCTCCTTTGGAATTCCCGAACGCTCCGACTGGACCGTCTCGAATTGTCCGAACGGTCCGTGCGGAAGGAGGTCCGGCTCCCTTCTACATGTCCTGACCCTTCTAACCGGACCGTCCCGAACACACCAAACGGTCCATGCGGAACAAGGTCCGGATCTCCACTAAAAGTCCCGAACCATTCGATCGGACCGTCCCGAACCCTCGAAACGGTCCGTCCGGAAGGAGATCCGGATCTCGTCTAGAAGTCCCGAACCATCCGATCGGACCGTCCCGAACCCTCCAAACGGTCCGACCGGAAGAAGGTCCAGATCTCCTTTAGAATTCCCGAACGCTCCGACCGGACCGTCCCAAACCCTCGAAACGGTCCGTGCGGAAGGAGGTCCGGTTCCCTTCTACATGTCCCGAACCATCCGACCGACCGTCCCGAACGCACCAAACGGTCCGTTCGGAAGGAGGTCCGGATCGCCACTAGTAGTCCCGAACCATCCGACCGGACCGTCCTGAACCCTCCAAATGGTCCGTTCGAAAGGAGGTCCAGATCTCCTCTAGAAGTCCCGAACCATCCGATCGGACCGTCCCGAACTGATAAGGACATCCCTACTAATGATACAAGTATAGCTCCTACATCCGCCCCAAGTACCATGTCAGAAAGACCGGAAATACAAGGACCTATAACTAGGGCTCTTGCTCGGCAACTTAATTATCAGGTATTGTCATTTCTTGGAACTTCTTTTGATATTGAAGAACATATGGTGTTGGCTAAAGGATATGTTCTTTTGCTTGTTAGGAATGGAGGTCTAAGCCAGACTAAGTTGGACAAGCAATGGAGCATCAAGACAAGGAAGCATGAACAAGGCAGCCAATATACAAATAAGTTTTCACTCAAGACTTCAAGTGCAAATGCAAGTGATGACTTGGTGCTGTATAAGGAGTCTTCCCACATCACTTTGGGGCCAAGAAGAGCTAGAGATAGAGTCCCACAAGATCTGGACTCTGATTCGGATTGCTGAGAGAGCCCTGACTTCAAACGTCTTTATCTCGAGCATACGGACTCCGATTTGGGTGATCTTGGACTTTTTGGAAAGCTTATCTCGTTTCTTTCCAACCTGTCCGATCCCATCTCCGAATTCCTTACGAGCCGACCGCAACAGCCAAAACAATTTGAGATTGTCTCTGAAACAGATCTCATCTTCTCTTTATATACCCCGTAGGTTTCACCCTTTAGTTTTTGGGTTTCATTGAGTTGTTTAGCTACTGCTACAATATTGCACTACAAGTCGTGTAGGACTACCGCCTTGTTTAGATCTCCAGTGGAATCCCACACTTTGTTCTTCTAGCTCTTGTGCCAATTTTATACTCGCAATTTTAGGTTGTAATCCTTGTTCTTGCTGGTTCTTCGGTCGCTTGCAGGAACTCAAACTTTGTTGTTCAGGTTGATTGCGCCTACGGTAAGGTCAATAACCATTGGAGGTTGGTTTAGCGATTGAGAAGGCATATCGTCGCGTACGGTATAGTTGGATCGTCAAGGTCAAACTCCACCAAATTGATAGTTATCTTCGTCTCATCGAAAGATTAGCCACCGTTTCATCACGAACCCTCCAAACAGTCCGTGCGGAATGAGGTCCGGTTCTCTTCTACATGTCCCGAACCATCCGACCGGACCGTCCCGAACCCACCAAACAGTCCTTTCGGAAGAAGGTTCAGATCTCCACTAGAAGTTGCGAACCATCGGACCGGACCGTCCCGAACCCTCCAAACGGTCCGCTCGGAAGGAGGTCCTGACCTCCTCTAGAAGTCCCGAACCATCCGACCGGACCGCCCCGAACCCTCCAAACGGTCCGACCGGAATAAGGTCCAAATCTCCCTTAGAATTCCCGAACGCTCTGACCGGACTGTCCTGAACCCTCCAAACGGTCCGTGCAGAAGGAGGTCTGGTTCCCTTCTACATGCCCCGAACCATCCGACCAGACCGTCCCGAACCCTCCAAACGGTTCGTTCGGAACGAGGTCCGGATCTCCTCTAGAAGTCCTGAACCACCCGACCGGACCGTCCAAACGGTCTGACCGGAAGAAGGTCCGGATCGACCGTACCGTCCCGAACTCTCCAAACAGTTTGTCTGGAAGGAGGTCCGGATCTCCTCTAGAAGTCCCGAACCATCTGACCGGCCGTCCTGACCCCACCAAAAGGTCCATCCGGAACGAGGGGCGAATCTCCTCTAGATCTCTCGAACCATCTGACCGGACCGTCCCGAACCCTCCAAACGGTCCGTCTGGAAGGAGGTCCAGTTCACCTCTAGAAATTCCGAACCATCCGACCGGACCGTCCCGAACCCTCCGAACGGTCCGACTGGAAGAAGGTCCGGATCTCCTGTAGAAGTCCCGAATGCTCCGACCGAACCGTCCCGAACCCGCCAAATAGTCCGTCCGAAAGGAGGTCCGATTCCCTTCCCGAACCCGCCAAACAGTCCATCCAGAAGGAGGTCCGGATCTCCTCTCGAAGTCCCGAACCATCCGTCCAGACCGTCCAAACGGAACGTCCAAAACCCTAAAGACGGTCCGTCCGGAAGAAGGTTCAGATCTCCTCTAGAAGTCTCAAACCATCTGACCGGACCATCCAAATGGACCCTCCCGAACCCTCCAAATGGACCCTCCCGAGCCCTCCAAATGGTCCGTCCGGAAGGAGGTTCAGATCTCCTCGCGGAGTCCCGAACCATCCGACCGGCATGTTCCGAACCCTCCAAAGGATCCGTTCGGATGGAGGTCCGGAACTCCTTTAGAAGTGCCGAATGCGCTGACCGGACCGTCCCGAACACTCCAAACGGTCCGTCCGGAAGGAGGTCCAGATCTCCCGTAGAAGTCCAGAACTATCCGACCAGACCGTCCAGACGGATCGTCCCAAACACTCCAAACGGTCCATCCGTATGGAGGTCCGCATTTCCACTAGAAGTCCCGAACCATCCGACCGGGGCGTCCCGAACCCACCAAACGGTCCGTTCGGAAGGAGGTCCCGAACCATCTGACCAGACCATCTCGAACCCACCAAACGGTCCGTTCGGAAGGAGGTTTGGATCTCCACTAGAAGTCCCGAACCATCCGACCGGACCGTCCCGAACCCACCAAACGGTCCATCCGGAAGGAGGTCCGGATCTCCACTAGAAGTCCGGAACCATCCGACCGGACCGTCCCGGACCCTCCAAACGGTCCGTCCGGAAGGAGGTCCGGATCTCCACTAGAAGTCCCGAACCATCCGTTCAGACCTTCCGAACGGACCATCCCGAGCCCTCCAAACGGTCCGTCCAGAAGGAGGTCCGGATCTCTTCTACGTGTCCTAAACGATCCGACCGGACCGTCCCGAACCCCGCAAACGGTCCGTCCGGAAGAAGGTCCAGATCTCCTATAGAAGTGCCGAACCATCCGACCGGAATGTTCCAAACCCTCCAAACGGTCCGTTCGGAAGGAGGTCCGGATCTTCTCTAGATGTCCCGAACCATCCGACCGGACCGTCCGAACCCTCCAAACAGTCCGATCGGAAGAAGGTCCGGATCTCCTATAGAACACCCGAAGCATCCGACCGGATTGTGCCGAAACCTCCAAACGGTCCGTTCGGAAGGAGGTCCGGATCTCCTGTAGAAGTCTCGAACCATCCATCTGGACCATCTGAACGGACCATCCCGAACCCTCCAAACGGTTCGTCCGGAAGGAGGTCCAGATCTCTTCTACATGTCCTGAACAATCCGACCGAATCGTCCCGAACCCTCCAAATGGTCCGTCCGGAAAGAGGTCCGGATCTCCTCGAGGAGTCCCGAACCATCCGACCAGAATGTTCTGTACCCTACAAACGATCCGTCCGGAAGGAGGTCCAAATCTCCTCTAGAAATCCCGAACCATCCGACCGGACCGTCTGAACGGATCGTCCCGAAACATCCAAACGGTCCGACCAGAAGGAGGACGGGATCTCCACTAGAAGTCCCGAACCATCCGTTCGGACCTTCCGAACGGACCATCCCGAACCCTCCAAATGGTCCATCCGGAAGGAGGTCCGGAACTCTTCTACATGTCCTGAATGGTACGACCGGTCCACCCCAACCCTCCAAACGGTCCGTCTGGAAGGAGGTCCGGATGTCTTCTACATATCTCGAACCATCCGACCGGACCGTCCCGAACCTTCCAAACGGTCAGACCGAAAGAAGGTCTGGATCTCCTCTAGAAGTCCCAACCCCTCCGACCAGACCGTCCAAATGGTCCCAAAGACTCCAAACGGTCCGTCCGAAAGGAGGTACGAATCTCTTCTACATGTCCTGAACAATCCGATCGGACCGTCTCGAACCCTCCAAACGGTCCATCCGGAAGGAGGGCCGGATCTCCTCTAGAAGTCCCAAACCATCCGACCGGACCGCCCCGAACCCTCCAAACAGTTCGACCGGAAGAAGGTCCAGATCTGCTTTAGAATTCCCGAACGCTCCGACCGGACCGTCCCGAACCCTCCAAACGGTCCGTCCGGAAGAAGGTCCAGATCTCCTCTAGAATTGCCAAACGCTCCGACCGGACTGTGAGGGACCCGGTATTCTAATCCGATTCAAGGGATTCACAACAATTGAAGACGATGACCATAGCCGCTACTCGCGACGGTCTATGGCCCACCCCCGCCCCGTGCGACACGCATACGACACAATGTGTATGACTCACCACGGCCTGATTGGGGGATCACGATTCCAAACACATACGCCTTACGCGTATGACTCACTTTGGCAATGGACCGTACCTTCACTTTGCATTCCACATGAATCGAAGTAAAATAACAAGTACCTCCATATGCACCCAACCACACTCCCCATTTCAACATACATGCATGACAGGCAAGAGGTGGGGGCATATGTTGGACAGCAAGTATATCATCACATGAACCACTACGATACGATAATACTACTAGCTGTCCACGTTGTGAACTATTAAGTTTACATCATTCGGCGATAACTGGAAACATAGTCAAGTCTGAAACGTTCATGCAACAATGGAATAAAAGACCCAAAATCCACAGCGGTGCATGAACCGCTGCCCAAAAGTCACCAAAATCCCATGAGTCGATAGCCAACCAAGAAAACCAAGTAGCTAGGCATCATCGAAGTAATCCTCGACCACTGGCTCACCTGCAATGATCTAGGAATATCCTAGGTGAGTACAAAAGTACTCGCAAGACTTATTCGTGCTTGGTTGAATGCCCTACACATAGTAATAGAGTAGCAAGTAAACATGGTGCATTTCGGCTTAACAAGGTACAAGTAGAGAGCATGACATGGATAGCAATATGGAAGGAAAGTATAACTTCAACTTGCAGTTCAGGTTTCATACAATTCAAAATACTATCATAAGAGCATCTACCTTGATATTTCAAGTTCATTTGGGGCAGCCCACACCCCATTTCAATCATGTGTCCATCCCAATAGCCAGATCAATCAATCTCTCGGCCCGTCACCGGCAATACGACCACCCGGTGTATAGCGAGTGCATCATCCCTTGGAGGTTGCAAGGCTCCAAGAGACCGAGACTTACCTCAACTATACCCTAGTGTCGATTTCCGCTGGCGTCCACTGTGAGGGACCCGGTATTTTAATTCAATTCAAGGAATTCACAACTAGTGAAGACGGTGACCATAGCCGCTACCTGCGACGGACTATGGCCCACCCCCGCCCCGTGCGACCAGCATACGACGCAATGCGTATGGATCACCACGGCCTGATTGAGGGATCACGATTCCAAACACATACGCCTTTCGCGTATGACTCACTTTGGCAATGGACCGTACATTCACTTTGCACTTCACTTGAATCAAAAGAAAATAACGAGTTCCTCCATATGCAACCATCCACACTCCCCATTCAACATACACGCCTGACAGACGGGAGGTGGGGGCATATGTTGGACAGCAAGAAATATCATCACACAAACTCTACAATATGATAATAGAACTAGCTGCCCACTTAGTGAACTTTAAATATACATCAGTCGGCGATAACCGTAAATTTAGTCGAGACTGAAATATTTACAATGCAGTGGATGACGAAATAAAAGCCCGCAGCGGTGCATTAACCGCTGCACAAAAGCCAAACACACCCCTGAGTCGAACGCGAACCAAGGAAACCATCGGACTAAGCATCATCATAAAACTCCGCAACAGTTGGCTCACCTGCAAATGTCTAGGAATATCCTAGGTGAGTACAAAAGTACTCGCAAGACTTATTCGTGTTTGATTTCATGCCCTACACATGCTCACTACCACAGTAATAAAACATGATGCGTTTCCATCGAACCAATACATGATGAACGTTATGACATAGTTCATGGCATAAGCATAAGTGGTAGAGTCAGAGTGTGCTTCAGAATTCACATGAATACCAGAATGATCAGGACAATTGGAATATCACTCAGGGGTAGCCCACACCCCATTTTAAATTACAGGTTCATCATAGTATCAAATTCAATCAATCTCTCGAACTGTTACCGACAATGCGACTACCCTGAGTATAGTGAGTGCATTATCCCCAGGAGTTTGCAAGGCTCCAGGGCCTGAGACTTACCTCAACTACACCCCGGCATCGGTTCTCGGTAACGTCCACGCGTTAACAGGAAAGTGACACGGGAAGTTACCTCTGGTTGGTATGGCAACAAAACTCTACTTACTCCTAGGTTGCCCTCACCTCCAATCAATACCAACTTTATTCCCGTGCACCCCCTCGGCTCTCACATCTTACCTTAACAGGTTGAGTTAATCGGGCAACATTTGAAGTTCTCAACATAGCGATACACCCTACGCATGCTAGTGTGCTCAATTCCAACATACGATTCAAACAAGCATTCATGCGTATACATAATTACGAAGAATAAACGAATGCAACAAGCTCTGCTTGCGTTGGTCATAGGATTCGGAGACTTGGGTAAGCTCAACAGTTTGGGATTCTTCCTCTTCGGGCTCTGTCGCAAGCAACACGAGACACCGGAAAGGAAATGACAAAAGAAATGAGTTCCAGCATGTATGCATGAGGGAAAATGCTAAACATGAAATGCTAAGGTATTTCGTGAATGCTAGGGGTTATGATAGGAAACATGCCTCACTCCGAACTTTTAGAATTAATGTAATTATCCTAGCAATTTATATGCATGGCTTATTCAAGTTAAATTTTTGCTAGGGTTAAACATTGATATGCACGATAAATGGTTACACCTAAGGTAATGTTTTGGGGAAAATAATCCGAGAAGCAACTACTAAGTAGGAATTAGGTATTTTAAATTTACATAACATTAGGTACAAATTTTGGAAATTAGTGCAAATGAGGAACCATCTTTATGCAATGAGATATTAGTTACATGTTGTACTTGTTAAATGGGGACATTGTGGTTAAACCAAATACTAGAGATTCTACAAGAATTTGGAAATATAGGTTTGTTCAAACTTGAACTATATACCTCTTTAGAAGAAACTCTCAAAAGTTGAAAACAACTCAATAGCTAACCCTGCCCCAACCCTAATTGCTAAGCACACCCACAACCTGCCCACTTCTGCCCTTGCTTCACTAAGGGGGAGCAGCCCAGAGGAATTCCGGATGGTCCAGAATGGCTGCTGAGGAGCTTCGGCCTGGGCCTGAACAAAAGTGGAAGAAAATGGGAGATGAGGGAAGAGGAATGCGGGAAGAAAAAAGGAGGGAAGAGGAAAGGGGCTGGCTCACCGGAGCGGCGGCTTGGGCTCGCCAGAGCTGCAGCCGGAGCTGGAGAAGAAGGCGCCGGTTGGAGAAGACGAGCTCGGGAAAAAAAGAAAAGGGGATTTGGCCTGGGAGGAGAAAAAGAGGGAAAAGGGGGGTCCCGGGGGCTTTTATATGGGGGCCGGCGAGCTCTCCACAGAGGCTCCACCGCCCACCGCCCCCAAACAGCGGTGGCAACATGGCGGCCGAGTTCTGACACTCGGGCGCTCACCCGGAAATGGCCCGGAAACGGGCAGCCCGGACGTACCACCCGGAGGTTCCGGAGTGAACCTCCAGCCTTCAAAAAACGACCGCTCACTCTCTCTGGAGCCCAGCCGGATTCTGGGCTCACCCGGAGGTTCATCCCGGAGGCTCCGGATGGGACCTCCGGTTGCACCGGGATCACCCACATGCTCTCTGGACTCCCTCGAAAAATGGCTCGGAGACCATCCGAAATTTCCGGACAGCCCGGAGATTCAGCTTGGAGGTTCCGGATCGAACCTCCGGCCGGACAACTCTCACTCAACCCTCTTTGGACTCATCCGAAAATTAACTCGGAGGCCACCCGGAAAATTCCGAGCACCCCGGAGGCTCTGCCCGGAGGTTCCGGACCAACTTCCGGATGAACACAGAGAGCTAAAACTTGTACATAAAATTATTGTTGGACAATAAGACTAAAATAAGTTTGGGTTTTGGGTAGTTATCCAAATAAGTTGATTGGTGTTAATTTACAAAAATTAAGTTTTAAGAATGAGATATGTACATATTCTATAAAACATAACTTTTCAATATTCAAGTTTATGCAAGGGTTGTGCATGGATAATGCCATGTATGCATGACGTACGCACGAACTTATTTATAGGGTAGAATGGGTGTTACATCCATGCAGTGACAAGGGGAGTAATCACGATGGAGTCACCTCAGAGTTGGTATAGCGACAAACTCGCCTTACACCTGGTTGCACCATGCATCCAAATTATACCAACTTTATCCATCGTACACTTTCCCTTCGGCTCTCCCATCTCACTTTAACAAATTTAAGTGAATAGGGCAACAGGTTAAAATTTCAGCCATAAAATGACATAAGCACTCGAGGTCCTCCTACACATACTAGTTGCTCAATTACCGATCATATATTCCAGGCAACATTCACCACACAAACATGTATAGTTAAAGCATATAGATTGTGATGTAAATATGCAACAAGCTCTGCTTGCCTTGCTCATGGTGCTCCTGGTCTTGCGGTGAATCGTGAGCCTGGTGGTCTCCTTCTTCGAGCTCTATTGCAAATAACACGAAGTACCGGAAACAAAACGACAAAAGAAAGCAATGAGATTCGGCATGAATGCATGATGAATTATGCTAGGTATGCAATTCTAAGGTGACATATGGGTGATAGAAACCTACTATAACAATAATGTTTGTTTTGGATGGGTGGAAATGAGGTTATAGCCCTAACAATGCATGCATGTCTGATTATTGATTGCAAGTTCAGGTTGAAAATTATTACGCATAATAGATGGTCATGACTCAAGGTGTTTGTATATTAGTAGGGCCCTGCGACACGAAACTAACGCAACTAGAAATATTCAATTTGGAGCTAGTATCATCAAGTTACAACTTATCGAACGATGTCGCATAAAAAGGGGGTGAACTAACTCGTATTCAATTTGGTCTAAAGTGCAATTGCACATATTGAAATTTTGTTTCAACCAAACTATAGGAAATTTCATGAGGTTTCTGAATATATAAAATTTGCTGAAATCGGAGCTACGGTTCAAAAGATATTGCATTTTGAAGTTTAACGGACATTTTAGCAAAAACCCTAACCCTAAATGCATTTTCGGGATTATATATTTTTCTGCGAAAATAAAGGTAACCACTAGGTGTACCCGGAACAACCACGCTAAACCTACCCCGAGCCCTAACCCTACTGACGAACGGGCCCCACGGATGCTAACTGGACCTCGAATGGTCCACCCGGGGTGCCACATCACCCAGCCCCTTACCCCACTCTCCCTGTCTCTTAGCTCGATCGGAGGAGGAGCTAGGACGGCGGAGCTCATGCCGGAGCACCACCGGAAGCGGCTCGGGGGCGCAGGGGGCACGGCGGGGCCGGATAAAGGCGGTGGAACTACCGGAGGCTCACCCGGAGTTTAGCGCGCGACCGAGGAGAAACGACGGGGGCCGGGGCGGTGCTCGCGGTGCTTGTAAATGGCGGCGAGGTCGGACGTCGGTGGCGGGAGCCCTCCAAGCACGGATCTGAGGTAGAGAGGAGCGGAGAAGGTGAGGGGAAGGGCGCACGAGCTCGGGGGAAAGGGGATGGGATCCGTGGATCACCGGAACGTCAACAGGGGCTCGTCAGAGTGGCGCCGGAGGTGAAGACGAACGCGGCGGGGTTGCTAGTGTTTGCTTCGGGTGTAGAGGAGAGGAGGAGGGGAGAGCACGGACGGGCTGTCGGGATGGGGCTTTTAAAGGGCGGCGCGGGGCTTCGGACAGCCGGTGGGGGTGCCGGTGGTGGAGGCACCGCCCACGGCTGCCTACCGGAGGAGGCGACGTGGAGGAGGAGTGCTGGCGGGTGGGCCCGCGCGGCAGAGAGGGAGGATCACGGAGAGGGGCTGACGGGTGGACCGCTCTGCAGGGGAAGAGAGGGGAGGCGAGCTGGCTTGTGGGCTTGGCCGAGTGGGCCTTGGCCCGGTCTCTTTTTGTTTTTATCTTTATCTTTATCTTTTTAAGGTTCTGAACAGAATCTTGTTTAATTCAAATGGGCACCCAAACGAGCTCCAATTGACTTGAAATTTTTACACAATCTCCAAAATTGGGTTTAGAAGCTACTGTAAAATTTTGGGGTTATTTGGAGTTGATTTGACCTGAATTTGAATTCAAATTCAAATGTGGCTTGGATATGAGTTTGAACTGTAGCTAGGCTTTAAATTCTTCCAAAAATTCTGAAAATGTATATGAAGCTGAACTTTCATAATCATGGCTGTTTGTAAAATTTTGAGAGCCTCTTACGTTAGGAAATGTGGCCTAATCATTTAAACCCTAGTTCAACCATTTAGATACTTGAGCTCAAATCCCTCAATTGAACTAGCAACACATGATATGTTTGGATGAAATTTTGAAGAGGGAACCTTTGAAGGGTGGTCCAAGTAGGAAACCCTGAATTCCCTCCACCCACGGTGGGGGCGCCGGTGGTGGAGGCACCGCCCACGGCTGCCTACCGGAGGAGGCGACGTGGAGGAGGAGTGCTGGTGGGTGGGCCCGCGCGGCAGAGAGGGAGGAGCGCGGAGAGGGGCTGACGGGTGGACCCGCTCTGCAGGGAAAGAGAGGGGAGGCGAGCCTGCTTGTGGGCTTGATGTTGATATTTGTTAATTCAAATAAGTTGATTGGTGTTTGTAAAATTATCCACCGAAGATGAGATATGTACGTATTCTATAAAATGTGATCATATCACATTTAAGTTTAAACAAGGTGTGTGTGTGTGTGCAGGGATGATGATATGAATGCATGTATGGAATGCAAAACCTAATCGTAAGGGTGAAATGAGTATTACAGGTAATGTCAAATGTTTCCAGACTTCTAAAGCAGATCCGGACCTTGTTCCAGTCGGACCGTTCGGAGGGTTCGGTTCGGTCCAGTCGGAGCGTCCCGGACTTCTCAAGGAGATCCGGACCTTCTTCCGGTCGGACCGTTTGGATGGTTCGGGATGGTCCGGTCGGATAGTTCGGGACTTCTAGAGGAGAACCGAACCTCCTTCCGGACGGACCGTTTGGACGGTTCGGGACGGTACGGCCGGATGTTTCGGGACTTCTAAAGTAGATCCGGACCTTCTTCCGGTCGGACCGTTTGGAGGGTTCGGGACGGTCCGGTCAGATGGTTCGGGACATCTAGAGGAGATCCGGACCTCCTTCCGGATGGACCCTTTGGAGGGTTCGAGGCGGTCCGGTCGGATGGTTCGGGATATGTAGAGATCCGGACGTCCTTCCGGACGGACCATTTTTAGGGTTCAGGACGGTCCGTTAGGACGGTCTGCACGGATGGTTCGGGACATGTAGAGGAGGTCCGGACCTCCTCCTTCCGGACGGACCGTTTGGAGGTTTCGGGACGATCCGTTCAGACGGTCCGGTCGAATGGTTCGGAACTTCTAGAGGAGACCCGGAACTCCTTCCAAACGGACAGTTCGGAGGGTTCTGGACGGTCCGTTCGTATGGTTCGGGACATGTAGAAGGGAACCGGACCTCCTTCCGGACGAACCGTTTGGAGGGTTCGAGACGGTCCGGTCAGAGCTTTCGCGACTTCTAAAGGAGATCCGGACCTTTTTCCGGTCGGACAGTTTCGAGGGTTCGGGACGGTCCGATCGGATGGTTCGGGACTTCTAGAGGAGATCCAGACCTCCTTCCGGACGGACCGTTTGGAGGTTTCGGAACATTCCAGTCGGATGGTTCGGGACTTCCAGAGGAGATCCGGACCTCCTTCCGGACGGACAGATTGGGGCGTTTGGCACGGTATGGTCGGATATTTCGGGACTTCTACGGGAGATCTAGACCTTCTGCCGGTCGGTCAATTTGGATGGTTCGGGACGGTGCGGTCGGACGGTTCGGGAGTCCTCGAGGAGATCCGTACCTCCTTCCGAACGGACCGTTTTGAGGGTTCGCAACATTCCGATCAGATGGTTCGGGACTCCTCAAGTAGTTTCAGACCACCTTCCGGACGGACCGTTTGGACTTTTTGGGACGGTCCGGTCGGAGGGGTCGGGACTACTAGAGTAGATCCGCAAGGTCCGGTCAGAGCGTTCGGGACTTCTAAAGAAGATCCGGACCATCTTCCGGTCGGACCATTTGGGCGGTTCGAGACGGTACGGTCGGATGTTTCGGGACTTCTAAAGGAGGTCCGGATCTCGTCAAGAAGTCCCGAACCATCCGTCCGGCTCGTACGAACGGACCATCCCAAACCCTCCAAATGGTCCGTCCAGAAGGAGGTTCCAATCTCTTCTACATGACCTGAATGGTACGACCGGACCGTTCTGAACCCTCCAAACGGTCCGTCCGGAAGGACGTCCGGATCTCCTCGAGGAGTCCCGAACCATCCGAATGTGCCGTCCCGAACCGTCCAAACGGTCCGTTTGGAAGGAGTTCCAGATCTCCTCTACAAGTCCCGAACCATCCGACCGGACCGTCCGAACGGACCGTCCCAAAACCTCCAAACAGTCCGTCCGGAAGGAGGTCCAGATCTCCTCCAGAAGTCCCGAACCATCCGTCCAGACCGTCCAAATGGACCGTCCCGAACCCTAAAAAGGTCCTGCCGGAAGGTGGTCCAGATCTCCTCTAGAAGTCCAGTACCATCCGTCCAGACCATCCAAACGGACCGTCCCAAACCCTAAAAATGGTCCGTCCAGAAGCAGGTCTGGATCTCTTCTACATATCCCAAACCATCCGATCGCACCGTCCGAAACCCTCCAAACGGTCCGTTCGGAAGGAGGTCCGGACCTCGTTTAGAAGTCCCGAACCATCCGACCGGAATGTTCCGAAACCTCCAAACGGTCTGTCCGGAAGGAGGTCCGGATCTCCTCTAGAAGTCCCGAACCATCTGTCCGGACCGTCCGAACGGACCATCCCAAACCCTCCAAACGGTCCATCCGGAAGGAGGTCCGCATCTCCTCTACATATCCTGAACCATCTGACAAGACCGTCTGAACGGACCATCCCGAATCCTCCAAACGGTCCGTCCGGAAGGAGGTCCAGATCTCTTCTACATACCCCGACCCATCCTACCGGACCGTCGCAAACCCTCCAAACAGTCCGTCCCGAACCCTCCAAACGGTCCGACCGGGCCGTCCCGAACCATCCGACCGGGCCGTCCCGAACGTTCCAAACGGTCGGACCGAACGAAGGTCCGGATCTCCTCTAGAAGTACCGACCCCACCGACCAGATTGTCCAAACGGTCCGTCCGGAAGGAATTCCGGATCTCTTCTACATATCCTGAACGATCCGACCAGACCGTACCGAACCCTCCAAACGGTCCTTCCGGAAGGAGCTCCAGATCTCTTATACATGTCCTGAACGATCCAAAACGGTCCGTCCGAAAGAACGTTCGGATCACTTCTATATATCGAGAACCATCCGACCGGACCGTCCCAAACCCTCCAAACGGTCCGTCCAAACGGAGGTCCGGTTCTCTTCAACATTTCTCGAACCATCCGACCAAACCATCCCGAACCCTCCAAAGTGCCCATTCGGAAGCAGGTTCGGATCTCGTCTAGAAGCCCCGAACCATCCGACCGGAATGTTCCGAAACCTCCAAACAGTCCTTCCGGAAGGAGGTCCGGATCTCCACTAGAAATCCCGAACCATCCGTCCGGACTGTCCGAACGGACCATCCCGAAACCTCAAAATGGTCCGTCTGGAAGGAGGTCCAGATCTCCTCTAGAAGTCCTGAACCATCCGACTGGAATGTTTCGTAATCTCCTAACGGTCCGTCCGGAAGGAGGTTCAGATCTCCTTTCGAAGTCCTGAACCATCCGTCCAGATTGTCCGAACGGACCATCCCGAACACTCCAAATGGTTCGACCGGAAGGAGGCCCAGATCTCTTCTACATGACCTGAACGATCCGACCAGACCGTCCCGAACACACCAAACAGTCCGTTCGGAAGGAGGACTGGATCTCTTCTACATGTCCTGAACGATCAGACCGAACCGCCCCGAACCCTCCAAACGGTCCGTCCGAAAGCAGGTCCGGATCTCCTCAAGGAGTCCCGAACCATCCGACCGGAACATTCTGAACCCTCCAAACGGTCTGAACGGAAGAAGGTCCGGATCGACCGTACCGTCCTGAAACCTCCAGACGGTCTATCCGGAAGGATGTCCGGATCTCCCCTAGAAGTCCCGAACCATTTGACCGGCCATCCCGAACCTACCAAACGGTCCATCGGGAACGAGATGCGACTCTCCACCAGATGTCCCGAACCATCCGACCGGACCGTCCCGAACCCTCCAAACGGTCCGTCCGGAAGGAGGTCCGGATCTATTCTACATCTCCCGAACCATCCGACCGAACCGTCCTGAACCTTCCAAACGGTCGAACCGAAGGAAGGTCCGGATCTCCTCTAGAAGTCCCGACCCCTCCGACCGGACTGTCCAAACGGTCCGTCCGAAAGGAGGTCTGGATGTCTTCTACATGTCCTGAATGATCTGACCAGACCGTCTCGAACCCTCCAAACGGTCCGTCCAGAAGGAGGTCCGCATCTCCTCTATAAGTCCCGAACCATCCGACCGGACCGTCCAAATGGACCGTCCCGGACCCTCCAGATGGTCGATCCGGAAGGAGGTCCGGATCTCCCCTAGAAGTGCCGAACCATCCGACCAGACCGTCCCGAACCGTCCAAACAATCCGACCGGAAGAAGGTCCAGATCTCCTTCAGAATTCCCGGACGCTCTGACCAGACCTTCCCGAACCCTCCAAATGGTCTGTGCGGATGGAGGTCTGGTTCCCTTCTACATGTCCCGAACCATCCGACCGGACTGTCCCAAACCCTCCAAACGGTCCGTTCGGAAGGAGTTCCGGATCTCCTCTAGAAGTCCCGAACCATCTGACCTGAATGTTCCGAAACCTCCAAACGGTCTGTCCAGAAGGAGGTCCGGATCTCCTCTAGAAGTCCCGAACCACCCGTCCGGACCGTGCGAACGGACCGTCCCGTACCCTCCAAAAGGTCCGTCCGGAAGGAGGTCCGGATCTCTTCTATATATCC
Source organism: Stipa capillata (assembly GCA_019208055.1). Classification (NCBI taxonomy): domain Eukaryota; kingdom Viridiplantae; phylum Streptophyta; class Magnoliopsida; order Poales; family Poaceae; genus Stipa; species Stipa capillata. Next base: position 144,675 of record JAGXJF010005324.1, on the reverse strand, counting down.
CGAACCAACCGACCGGACTGTCCCGAACGTTCCAAACGGTCAGACTGAAATAAGATCCGGATCTCCTCTAGAAGTCCCGACCCCGCCGACCGGACTGTCCAAACGGTCCGTCCGAAAGGAATTCCGGATCTCTTCTACATGTCCTGAACGATCCGACCAGACCGTCCCGAACCCTCCAAACGGTCCGTCCGTAAGAAGGTCTGGATCTCTTCTACATGTCCTGAAGGATCCGACCGGACTGTCCCGAACCATCCAAACGGTCCGTTCGGAAGGAGGTCCGGATGTCCACTAGAAGTCCCAAACCATCCGTCCGGACAGTCCGAACGGACCATCCCGAACCCTCCAAACGGTCCGTCCGGAAGGAGGTCTAGATCTCTTCTACATGTCCTGAACGATACGACCGGACCATTCCGAACCCTCCACACGGCCCGTCCGGAAGGACGTCCGGATCTCCTCGAGGAGTCCCGAACCATCCGACCGTACCGTCCTGAACCCTCCTAACGGTCCGTGCGGAAAGAGTTCCAGATCTCCTCCAGAAATCCCGAACCATCCGACCGGACCATCCGAACGGACTGTCCCGAAACCTCCAAACGATCCGTCCGGAAGGGGGTCCAGATCTCCTCTAGAAGTCCCGAACCATCCGTCCAGACCGTCCAAACGAACCATCCCGAAAACTAAAAACGGTCTATCCAGAAGGAGGTCTGGATCTATTCTACATATCCCGAAACATCCGACCGGAACGTCCCAAACCCTCCAAACAATCCATCCGGAAGGAGGTCCGGATCTCTTCTACATGTCCTGAATGATACGACCGGACCGTTCCGAACCCTCCAACCGGTCCGTCCGGAAGGACGCCCGGATCTCCTCGAGCAGTCCCCAGCCGTCTGACCGTACCGTCCCGAACCCTCCAAACGATCCGTTCGGAAGGAGTTCCTGATCTCCTCTACAAGTCCCGAACCATCCGTCCAAATGGACCGTTCTGAACCCTAAAAACGGTCCATCCAGAAGGAGGTCTGGATCTCTTCTACCTATCCCGAACCATCCGACCGGACCGTCCCAAACCCTCCAAACGGTCCGTCCGGAAGGAGGTCCGCTTCTCTTCTACATTTCACGAAACATCCGACCGGACCGTCCCGAACCCTCCGAACGGTCCGTTCGAAAGGAGGTCGGGATCTCGTCTAGAAGTCCCGATCCATCCGATCGGAATGTTCCGAAACATGCAAACTGTCCGTCCGGAAGGAGGTTCGGATCTCCTCTAGAAGTCCCAAACGGTCCGTCCGGACTGTCCGAACGGACCATCCTGAACCCTCCAAACGGTCCGTCCGGAAGGAGGTCCGAATCTCTTCTATATGTCCTGAACGATCCGATCGGACCGTCCCGCACCCTCAAAACGGTCCGTCTGGAAGGAGGTCCAGATCTCTTCTACATGTCCTGAACGATCCGACCGAACCGCCCCGAACCCTCCAAACGGTCCGTCTGGAAGAACGTCAGGATCTCCTCGAGGAGTCCTAAACCATCCGACCAGAATGTTCTGAACCCTCCAAATGGTCTGACCGAAAGAAGGTCCGGATCACCCGTACCATCCCGAACCCTCCAAACGGTCTGATCGAAAGGAGGTCTGGATCTCGTCTAGATGTCCCGAACCATCTGACCGGAATGTTTCAAAACCTCCAAAAGGTCCGACCGAAGAAGGTCCGGATCTCCTTTAGAAGTCCCGAACCATCCGACCGGACCGTCCAAATGGTCCGTCCGGAAGGAGGTCCGGATCTCTTCTACATATCCTGAATGATCCGACCAGACCGTCCTGAACACTCCAAATGGTACGTCCAGAAGGAGGTCTAGATCTCCTCAACCCATCCGACCGGACCATCCCAGACCCTTTAAACGGTCCGTCCGGAAGGAGGTCCAGATCTCCTCTAGAAGTCTAGAACCATATGACCGGCCGTCCCGAACCCACCAAATGGTCTGTCCAGAAGGAGGCCCGGATCTCCTCTAGAAGTCCCAAACCATCTGACCCGCCATCCTGAACCCACCAAACGGTCCCTCCGGAACGAGGTGCGAATCTCCTCTAGAAGTCCCGAACAATCCGACCAGATCGTCCCGAGCCCTCCAAACGGTCCGTTCGGAAGGAGGGTTGTATCTCCACTAGAAGTCCCGAACCCTCCGTCTGAACCATCCGAACGGACCATCCTGAACCATCCAAACGGTCCGTCCGGAAGGAGGTCTGGATCTCCTCTACATGTCCTGAATGATACGACTGGACCGTTCCGAACCCTCCAAACGGTCCGTCCGGATCTCCTCGAGGAGTTCCGAACCATCCGACCGTACCGTCCCGAACCCTCCAAACGGTCCGTTCGGAAGGAGTGCCGGGTCTCCTCTAGAAGTCCCGAAACATCTGAACGGTCCATCTGGAAGGAGGTCCGAATCTCCTCTAGAAGTCCCGAACCATCCGTCTAGGCCGTCCAACGGACCGTCCCGAACCCTAAAAACGGTCCGTCCAGAAGGAGGTCCGGATCTCTTCTAGATATCCCGAACCATCCGACCGGACCATCCCGAACCCTCCAAATGGTCCGTTCGGAAGGAAGTCTGGATCTCGTCTAAAACTCCTGAACCATTCGACCTGGATGTTTCGAAACCTCCAAACGGTCCATCCGGAAGGAGGTCCGGATCTCCCCTAGAAGTCCCGAACCATCCGTCCGGACCGTCCGAACGGACCATCCCGAACCCTCCAAATGGTCCGTCCGGAAGGAGGTCCAAATCTCTTCTGCATGTCCTGAACGATCTAACCGGACCGTCCCGAGCCCTCCTAACGGTCCGTCCGGAAGGAGGTCCGGATCTCTTCTACATGCCCTGAACGATCCGACCGGACCGTCTCGAACATTCCAAACGGTCCGTCCGTAAGGAGGTTCAGATCTCTTCTACATGTCCTGAACAATCCGACCGGACTGCCCCGAACCCTCCAAATGGTCAGTCCGGAAGGAGGTCCGGATCTCCTCGAGGAGTCCTGAACCATCCAACCGGAATGTTCCGAACCCTCCAAACGGTCTGACCGGAAGAAGGTCCAGATCGACCGTACCGTCCCGACCCCACCAAATGGTTTGTCCGGAAGGATGTCCGGATCTCCCCTAGAAGTCCCGAACCATTTGACCGACCGTCCCGAACCCACCAAATGGTCCATCGTGAACGAGATGCGAATCTCCTCTAGATGTCCCGAACCAACCGACCGGACCGTCCCGAACCCTCCAAACGGTTCGTCTGGAAGGTGGTTCGAATCTGCTCTAGATGACCCGAACCATCCGACCGGACCGTCCGGAACCCTCCAAAAGGTCTGACCGAAAGAAGGTCCGAATCTCCTTTCCCGAACCATCCGACCGGACCGCCCAAATGGTCCTTCCGGAAGGAGGTCTGGATCTCTTCTACATATCCTGAACGATCCAACCAGGCTGTCCCAAACCCTCCAAATGGTCCGTCCGGAATGAGGTCCGGATCTCCTCTAGAAGTCCGAACCATCCGACCAGACCGTCCAAATGGACCATCGTGGACCCTCCAAACTATCCATCCGGAAGGAGGTCCGGATCTCTTCTAGAAGTCCCGAACCATCCGACCGGACCGTCCCGAACCCTCCAAACGGTCTGACCTAAAGAAGGTCCAGATCTCCTTTAGAATTCCTGAACGCTCCGACCGGACCGTCCCGAACCCTCCAAACGATCTATGCGGATGGTGGTCGAGTTCCCTTCTACATGTCCCGAACCATCCGACCGGACCGTCCCAAACCCTGCAAATGGTCCCTTCAGAAGGAGTTCCGGATCTCCTCTAGAAGTCCCGAACCATCCGTCCAGACCGTCCAAAACAGTCTGTCCGGAAGGAGGTACGGATCTCTTCTACATATCCCGAACCATCTGACCGGACCGTACCGAACCCTCCAAAATGGTCCGTCCGGAAGGAGGTCCGGTTCCCTTCTACATGTCCCGAATTATCCGACCGGGCCATCCCAAACCCTCTAAACGGTAGTTCGGAAGGAGGTCCGGATCTCCACTAGAAGTCCCGAACCATCCGTCCGAATGGACCATCCCGAACCCTCCAAACGGTCCGTCTGGAAGCATGTCCGGATCTCCTCGAGGAGTCCCGAAATATCCGACCGTACCGTCCCGACTCCTCCGAACGGTCCGTTCGGAAGGAGTTCCGCATTTCCTCTAGAAGTCCCGAACCATCCGACCGGACCGTCCGAACAGACCGTCCCGAAACCTCCAAACGGTCCGTCCGGAAGAAGGTCCGGATCTCCTGTAGAAGTCCCGAACCATCCGTCCAGACCGTCCAAACGGAACGTCCTAAACCCTAAAAATGATCTGTCCAGAAGGAGGTCCGGATCTCTTCTACATATCCCGAACCATCCGACCGAACCGTCGCAAACCCTCCAAACGGTCCGTGCAGAAGGAGGTCCGGTTCTCTTCTCCATTTCCCGAACCATCCGACTAGACTGTCTCGAACCCTCCAAACGGTCCGTTCGGAAAGAGGTCCAGATCTCGTGTAGAAGTCCCGAACCATTCGACCTGAATGTTTCAAAACCTCCAAACGGTCCGTCCGGAAGGAGGTCCGGATCTCCTCTAGAAGTACCAAACCATCCGTTCGGATCGTCCGAACGGACCACCTCGAACCCTCCAAACGGTCCGTCCGGAAGGAGGTCCGGATCTCTTCTACATGTCCTAAACGATCCGACCGGACCGCCCCGAACCCTTCAAACGGTCCGTCCGGAAGGAGGTCCGAATCTCTTCTACCTGTCCTGAAGGATACGACCGGACCGTCCCGAAACCTCCAAACGGTCCATCCGGAAGGAGGTCCAATTCTCTTCTACATTTCCTGAACCATCCGACCGGACCATGCCGAACCCTCCAAACTGCCCGTTTGGAAGGAGGTCCGGATCTCCACTAGAAGTCCCGAACCATCCGACCGGAATGTTCCGAAACCTCCAAACGGTCCGTCCGAAAGGACGTCCGGTTCCCATCTACATGTCCCGAATCATCCAACCGTACCGTCCCGAACCATCCAAACGGTTCGTCTGGAAGGAGGTCCGGATCTCCTCTACATTTAATGAACGATACGACCGGACCGTTCTGAACCCTCCAAACGGTCCGTCCGGAAGGACGTCCGGATCTCCTTGAGGAGTCCAGAACCATCCAACCGTACCGTCCCGAACCCTCCAAACGGTCCGTGCGGAAGGAGTTCCAGATCTTCTCTAGAAGTCCCGAACTATCCGACCGGACCGTCCGAACGGACCGTCCCGAAACCTCCAAACGGTCCATCCGGAAGGAGCTCCAGATATCCTCTAGAAGTCCCAAACCATCCGTCCAGACCGTCCAAACGGACTGTCCCGAACCCTAAAAACGGTCCGTCTAGAAGGAGGTCCGTTCGGAAGGAGGTCCGGATCTCGTCTAGAAGTCCCGAACCATCCGACCGGAATGTTCCGAAACATCCAAACGGTCCATCCAGAAGGAGGTCCGTATCTCCACTAGAAGTCCCGAACCATCCGTCCGGCTCGTCCGAACGGACCATCCCAAACCCCCCAAACGGTCCGTCCAGAAGGAGGTTCGGATCTCTTCTACATGTCCCAAACGATACGACCGGACCGTTCCGGACCCACCAAATGGTCCGTCCGGAAGGACGTCCGGATCTCCTCGAGGAGTCCCGAACCATCCGACCGTGCCGTCCCGAACCGTCCAAACGGTCCGTTCGGAAGGAGTTCCAGATCTCCTCTAGACGTCCCGATCCATCCGACCGGACCGTCCGAACGGACCATCCCGAAACCTCCAAACGGTCCATCCGGAAGGTGGTCCAGATCTCCTCTAGAAGTCCCGAATCATCCATCCAGACCGTCCAAACGGACCGTCCCGAAAAGACCATCCGACCGGAATGTTTCGAAACCTCCAAACGGTCTGTCCGGAAGGAGGTCCGGATCTCCTCTAGAAGTCCCGAACCATCCGTCCGGACCGTCCGAACGGACCATCCCGAACCCTCCAAACGGTCCGTCCGGATCTCTTCTACATGTCCTGAACGATCTGACCAGACCGTCCCGAACCCAACAAACGGTCCGTCCGAAAAGAGGTCCGGATCTCTTGTACATGTCCCGAACGATCCGACCGCACCGTCCCAAACCCTCCAAACGGTCGGTCCGGAAGGAGGTCTGGATCGCTTCTACATATCCCAAACGGTTGGACCGAAAGAAGGTCCGGATCTCCTCTAGAAGACCCGACCCCAGTGACTGGACTGTCCAAACGGTCCGTCCGGAAGGAATTCCGGATCCCTTCTACATATCCTGAACGATTCGACCAGACCATCCCGAACCCTCCAAACGGTCCGTCCAAAAGGAGGTCCGGATCTCTTCTACATGTCCTGAACGATCCGACCGGACCACCTCGAACTCTTCAAATGGTCCCATCCGGAAGGACGTCTGGATCTCCTCGAGGAGTCCCAAACCTTCCGACCAGAATGTTCTGAACCCTCCAAACGGTCTGTGCGGATGGAGGTCCGGTTCCCTTCTACATGTCACAAACCATCCGACCGGACCGTCCCAAACCCTCCAAACGGTCTGTTCGGAAGGAGTTCCGGATCTCCTCTAGAAATCCCGAACCATCCGACTGGACCGTCCCAAAACCTCCAAACGGTCCGTCCGGAAGGAGGTCCGGATCTCCTCTAGAAGTCCCGAACCATCCGTCCAGACCGTCCAAAACGGTCCGTCCGAAAGGACGTCCAGATCACTTCTATATATCGGGAACCATCCGACCGGACCGTCCCGAACCCTCCAGACGGTCCGTCCGAATGGAGGTCCGGTTCTCTTCTACATTTCCCGAACCATCCGACCAGACCATTCTGAACCCTCCAAAGTGCCCATTCGGAAGGAGGTCTGGATCTCGTCTAGAAGTCCCGAACCATCCGACCGGAAAGTTCTGAAACCTCCAAACGGTCCGTCCGAAAGGAGGTCCTGATCTCCACTAGAAGTCCCGAACCATCCGTCCGGACTGTCTGAACGGACCATCCCGTAACCTCCAAACGGTCCGTCCGGAAGGAGGTCCGGATCTCCTCTAGAAGTTCTGAACCATCCGACTGGAATGTTTCGTAATCTCCTAACGGTCCGTCTGGAAAGAGGTCCGGATCTCCTCTAGAAGTCCCGAACCATCTGTCCGGATCGTCCGAACGGACCATCCCGAACCCTCCAAGCGGTCCATCTGGAAGGACATCCAGATCTCTTCTACATGTCCATAAGGAGGAGTAACACTGGGGATGCGACGAGTGCTGCCCACCGTCATATGCGGACACAAGACATCGGGGTGGTTACCAAGCTCTATTCCACCCACCGACGGATAATGGTGCATCCACGGACCTCCTTCATAGACCGAGTAGATGCCCTCCCCAGTCCAGAAATGAGGGGGGTGCAGCAAAGTCCATCCTTCGGTGGTGAGCAAGCTCCAGGGAGATGAGGAGACGATGACGATACCGCCTCATCTCGAATCCACGGGCACGATACGCCACGTCCAAGGATCGGACGAGACGCCCCAAATGGGCTAGTGCCGTGTTGCTCTCCTGGGTGAAGTCTTCGGATGGCGCCACGTCCTCCATGGGAATTCGCGATGGGAGGTAGGAGAAAGGGCCCCTCGGCGAGGCCCGAAAGCTCATGGCAAAGATGGCATATGGCAGAGTAGGCCGCGTCCTGAACCGTGGACTCCAACTTAGCTCCATAGCCATTGAAGAAGCACGGCTGATGTGGAGGGTCACTCTCACGCGGTTTAATGAACACGCGCGCTCGGTACTCGTACATGCAAAACCTTAGGTCGGCTCTATGCACAAGATACTCCGGGAGATATGGGAATCCGAGTTCCCAAAGCATGTACAAAAGTACCTCCGGAAACCCATCAACATCCAACGCATGGGTAGCATGCACCAACTGAGGAGAAGCCATCTAACAAAGCAAAGAATGTGTCAAGGTCAGCCACCCGCAAAAACAAATACAATAGGGGAGAAAATGTTAAACTAAGAGCGATGAGGGTAGGGAATAAAAAGCAATCTACTTGCTGATTTTAAACATAGGTTTTTTTTAACTTTGCAAATAGTTTTCTCGGCGATGCCAAGTCCTATCTAACGACCACCTGCAATTGGCTTCCTACGGTCAACCTGGCTCTGATACCAAGTTGTGAGGGACCCGGTATTTTAATCCGATTCAAGGGATTCACAACAAGTGAAGACGGTGACCATAGCCGCTACCTGCGATGGTCTATGGCCCACCCCTGCCCCGTGCGACATGCACCCAACCACACTCCCCATTTCAACATACACGCATGACAAACGGGAGGTGGGGGCATATGTTGGACAGCAAGCATATCATCACACAAACCACTACGATACGATAATATAACTAGCTGTCCACATTGTGAACTATAAAGATTACATCACTCGGCAATAACCGGAAGTTTAGTCAAATTTGGAATAAACTTGCAACAGCGGAATAAAGAGACAAATCCCACAGCGGTGCATCAGCCGCTGCCCAAAATACAAAAGAAACCCCACGAGTCGAACGCCGACCAAAGAAACCACTGGACTAAGCATCGTCATAACAATCTGCAACCACGGGCTCACCTGCAATGATCTAGGAATATCCTAGGTGAGTACAAAGGTACTCGCAAGACTTATTCGTGCTTGATTAAATGTCCTACACATGCATCACTATAGCAGAAATAAAACATGGTGCCATTCAAGTTAACTAGATATACAAAATACGATATGGCAATAACAATATGAAGGAAAACTACCGGAATTTAGCTTGCAGTCCAGATTTCATATAATTCAAGGTAAGACCACGCAACATTCGCATCATCATTTCCAAGTCTATTTGGGGGCAGCCCATACCCCACTTTTATCATTGGTGGAACACGACAACAATTTCAAACAATCTCTTGGACCGTTACCGACAATACGACCACTACGGGTATACGAGTGCATTACCCTTGGAGGTTGCAAGGCTCCAAGCGGAATTGAGACTTACCATCAGATATATCCTAGCGTCGATTCCGGTAACGTCCACGTGGTGATAAGGGAGTGCTTAGATGAAATCACCTCAGGATGGTATGACGGCAAAACACTTCAAACACCGGGGGCCGCATTCAATTCTTCAGATAACATACCAACCGTATTCACCAAGCACACCCTCGGCTCTCACATCTCATCTTATTAAGTTAAAGTTGAGTGGGCGATAAGTTTAATTCGCAGCCATAGCTGAACATAACCACACAACACATCCTAGCCATACTAGTTGCTCAAACACCGATCGTATGTTCCAAGCAAACATTCACCACATAAACATATATAGGTAAAGCATATAGATCACAATATAAATATGCAACAAGCTCTATTTGCCTTGCTCAAACTGCTCCTGGTTTGGACCACAATCAAGGGGTTGATGTCCTTCTTCTTCGGGCTCTATGGCAAGCAACGTGAATACCAGAAACAAAACGATAAAAGAAAGGCAATGAGTCCAGCATGAATGCAGGATGAATTATGCTAGGTATGCAATTCTAAAATGACTTATGGATGATAGAAACCTATTGTAACAAGAATTTCTTGGTTTGGATGGGTAGAAATGAAGTTATAGTCCTAACAATGCATGCATGTTGGTATGCATAATAGATGGTCATGACTCAAAATGTTGGTATTATAGTAGGGCCCTGCGATACGAGTTCAACGCAACTGGAATTATTCAATTTGGAGCTAAAGTCGTCAAGTTATGGATTATCGAAAACATCATACGAAAGGAATGAACTAATTCAAATTCAAATTTGATCTGGGTTTACATTTCAAATTTTGAGATTTTGTTTCAACCAGGTTGTAGGAAATTTCTCAAGGATTCCAGAACTATAAAATTTGTCCAACTTGGAGTGACGGTTCAAAAGTTACGCCAATTTGAAGTTTTATCAGAAATCTGACAAAACCCTAACCCTAACCTTCTTTTTCTGTGGGAAAAAAAATTCTTATGCGCACCCGGCTATCCTACCCCAGGTTCCCTACCCCTAACCACACCCAGCTGACGTGTGGGGCCCTCTTGGCCGTGCCGACTGGACAAAGGGGAGCCCGGTCAGCTGTTGACCGAGCACGGGGGATCCAACCGGGGAGCGCCATGTCGCTCCTCCCCCTCTCTCTCTCTGCGCTGAAGTGGCACGGCTCGGGAGACGGCGCCCCCTCGCCGGAGCATCGCCGGAGATTGGCCGGGAACGCTACGGGGAGGCGACGAGCACGGGAAAAGGCGGTGGAGCACCGGGAGCTCACCCCAAATTTGTCGCGTGACGCGGAGACGGCGGAGGAGGTCGGGAGGGGAGCTCGCGGCGGTGACCGACGGCGAGGAGCTTGGTTGTTGTCGGCGGCGGGCTTCGAGGCACCGAGCTACAAGGGTGAGGAGACGGGGAGGTTAGGTAGGAGGAGAGGGTGCTCGGGAAGGGAAAATGGGAGCTCGGGGTCCTTCGATTGCTCGGGAATCGCTCACCGGAGCATGGCCGGACGCGGGGAAGATGGCGACGCGAAGGAGGAGCTCGGGCCACGGATCTGCAGAAGGGGAGGAAGAAGGAGGTGAGGGAGGAGTTGGGGGAGCTCAGGAACGGGATAAGAGAGGTCGGGGCTTACCCGGCGAGGCGGGATTTGTCGCCGGAGCTTGGCCGGAAACGAGGACGAAGGCGGCGCGGTGGAGCTTCGGCTCGGGAGAAGAAAGGGGGAGAGGATCTAGGATTTGGACAAGGGAAGAGGACAAGCGGCTGGTTCGAGCAGCCTTAAATGGGGTGGCGGTCGGGACGCCGGTAGTGGCGCGCCGCCCTCCATGGCGTACCGGCAGCAGCGACGTGGAGGAGGCGGCCTAGCGCGTGGGTCCCGCGCGCCAGAGGAAGGGGAAGGTGCAAAATGCTCGGGGGCGCTTTCCAGGAGGGAAAACTGGAAGGTGGAAGGGAGAAGGCGGGTTCGGAGTGTTGTCAGGCTGGCCTGACTCGACCCAATAGGCCTCGGCCCGCAACCCTTTTCTTTTTTTAGTTTTTCTTTTTTCTTTTAAACCCTACAGACATTAGGTAAATCAAATGAGCACCCTAATGTTCTTCAAAAATTCTGAAATTTTTACACGACCTTCAAAATAGTCTATAGGACCTACTGTAAAAATTCGAGGTCATTTGGACCCTGTTTGACCTAGTTTTGAATTCAATTTCAAATAGGGCTTGAAAATGAGTTTGAACTGTAGCTAGGCTCTAAATTCTTCCAAAAATTTTGAAAATTTGCAAGTAGCTAGGGTTCCCATATTCATGGCTGTTTATAAAAATTTGATGACTTTTTATCTACAGGAGCATTGCCTAACCATGTAACCCTAGTTCCGCCACGTTAGGGTTTGAATTGTGCACTTTAATCGGGCTCGCGAAAACCTCGTAGTTTTGGATGAAATTTTGATAAAAAGGGGCCTTTGGATGGTGGTCCAGCTAGGATGCCATGGACCCTCCTCACCTCTTATTTTCGATATTGGTGGTGATTAGTCAAATAAGTTGACTGGTGTTTGCTAGAATAACCACCGAGGATGAGATATGTACGTATTCTATAAAATATAACTTTTATAAATTTAAGTTTATGCAAGTGGATGCGGGGATGATGACATGTATGCATGGATGAATGCATGACCTAATTCGCAAAATAGAACTGGGTATTACAGGTCCATCCTGAAACCTCCAAACGGTCCGTTCGGAAGGAGGTTCGGATCTCCTCAAGAAGTCCCGAACCATCCGTCCGGACCATCCGAACGGACCATCCCGAACCCTCCAAACGGTCCGTCTGGAAGGTGGTCCAGATCTCTTCTACATGTCCTGAACGATCCGACCGGACCGTCCCGAACCCTCCAAATGGTCCATCCGAAAGGAGGTCCGGATCTCCTCGAGGAGTCCCGAAGCATCCGACCGGAATGTTCCGAACCCTCCAAACGGTCTGACCGGAAGATGGTCCGGGTCGACCGTACCATCCCGAACCTCCCAAACTGTTTATCCGGAAGGATGTCCGGATCTCCCCAGAAGTCCCGAACCATCTGACCGGCCGTCCCGAACCCACCAAACGGTCCATCAGGAATGAGATACGACTCTCCTCTAGATGTCCCGAACCATCCGACCGGACCATCCCGAACCCTCCAAACAGTCCGTCCGGAAGGAGGTCCGGATCTCCTCTAGATGTCCCAAATCATCCCACCGGACCGTCCCGAACCCTCCAAACGGTCCGTCCGGAAGGAGTTCCGGATCTCCTCTAGATGTCCCGAACCATCCGACCGTACCGTCCCGAATCCTCCAAACGGTTTGTCCGAAAGGATGTCCGGATCTCCCCTAGAAGTCCCGAACCATCTGACCGGCCATCCCGAACCCACCAAACGGTCCATCGGGAACGAGATACGACTCTCCTCTAGATGTCCTGAACCATCTGACCGGACCGTCCCGAACCCTCCAAACGGTCCGTCTGGAAGGAGGTCCGGATCTCCTCTACAAGTCCCGAACCATCCGTCCAGACCGTCCAAACCGACCGTCCCGAAGCCTATCAACGGTCCATCCGGAATGAGGTCCGGATCTATTCTACATCTCCCGAACCATCCGACTGGACCGTCCCGAACCATCCAAACGGTCGGATCGAAAGAAGGTCCGGATCTCCTCTAGAAGACCCGACCCCTTCGACTGGACCGTCCAAACGGTCCATCCGGAAGGAGGTCAGGATGTCTTGTACATGTCCTTAACAATCCGACTAGACCGTCCCGAACCCTCCAAACAGTCCGTCTGGAACGAGGTCCGGATCTCCTCTAGAAGTCCCGAACCATCCGACCGGACCATCCAAATGGACTGTCCCGGAGCCTCCAAACGGTCCATCCGGATGGAGGTCCGGATCTCCTCTAGAAGTCCCAAACCGTCTGACCGGACCGTCCCGAACCCTACAAACGGTCCGACCGGAAGAAGGTCCAGATCTCCTTTAGAATTCCCGGACGCTCCGACCGGACCGACCTGAACCCTCCAAACTGTCTGCATGGATGGAGGTCCGGTTCCCTTCTAGACGTCCCAAACCATCCGACCAGACCGTCCCAAACCCTCCAAACGGTCCGTTCGGAAGGAGTTCCGAATCTCCTCTAGAAGTCCCGAACCATCCGACTGGACGGTTCGAACGGACCGTCCCGAAACCTCTGAACAGTCCGTCTGGAATGAGGTCCGGATCTCCCCTAGAAGTCCCGAACCATCTGTCTAGACCGTCCAAAATGGTCCTTCCGAAAGGACATCCGGATCTCTTCTATATATATCGAACCATCCGACCGGACTATCCCGAACACATCAAATGGTCCGTCCGGAAGGAGGTCCGGTTCTCTTCTACATTTCCCGAACCATCCGACTGGACCATCCCGAACCCGCCAAACTGCCCATTCGGAACGAGGTCCGGATCTCGTCTAGAAGTCCCAAACCATCTGACCGGAATGTTCTGAAACCTCCAAACGGTTCGTCTGGAAGGAGGTCCGGATCTCCACTAGAAGTCCCAAACCATCTGTCCGGACCGTCCGAACAGACCATCCCGAACCCTCCAAACGGTCTGTCCGGAAGGAGGTCCGGATCTCTTCTACATGTCCTGAACGATACAACCGGACCGTTCCGAACCCTCCAAACGGTCCATCCGGAAGGACATCCGGATCTCCTCGAGGAGTCCCGAACCATCCGGCCAGACCGTCCAAACGGAACGTCCCGAACCATAAAAACGGTCCGTCCCGTTCAGAAGGAGGACCGGATCACTTCTACATATCCCGAACCATCCGACCGGACCGTCCCGAACCCTCCAAACGGTCCATCCGGAAGGAGGTCCGGTTCTTTTCTACATGTCCCGAACCCTCCAAGTGGTCCGCTCGGAAGGAGGTCCGGATATCCACTTGAAGTCCCAAACCATCCGTCCGGACCGTCCGAACGGACCATCCCGAACCCTCCGAACGGTCCATTCGGAACGAGGTCCAGATCTCTTCTACATGTCTTGAATGATACGACCAGTCCTTTACGAACCCTCCAAACGGTCCATCCGGAAGGACGTCCGGATCTCCTCGAGGAGTGCCGAACCATCCGACCGTACCCTCCAAATGGTGTGTCCGGAAGGATGTCCGTATCACCCCTAGAAGTCCCGAACCATCTGACCGGCCATCCCGAAGCCACCAAACGGTCCATCGGGAACGAGATACGACTCTTCTCTAGATGTCCTGAACCATCCGACCGTACCGTCCCGAACCCTCCAAACGGTCCATCCGGAAGGAGGTCCGGATATCCTCTAGAAGTCCCGAACCATCAGTCCAGACCGTCCAAACAGACCGTCCCGAACCCTAAAAACGGTCCGTCCTGAAGGAGGTCCGGATCTCTTCTACATATCCCGAACCATCCGACCGGACCGTCCCAAACCCTCCAAACGGTCCGTCTGGACCGTCCCAAACCATCCAAACGGTCCGTCCAGTTCTCTTCTACATTACCCGAACCATCCGATCGGACTGTCCCGAACCCTCCAAACGGTCCGTTCGGAAGGAGGTCCGGATCTCGTCTAGAAGTCCCGAACCATCCGGCCGGAATGTTCCGAAATCTCCAAACGGTCCGTCCGGAAGGAGGTCCGGATGTCCTCTACATGTCCAGAACGATCCGACCGGACCGTCCCGAACCCTCCAAACGGTCCGTCCGGAAGGAGGTCCGGATCTCCTCTACATGTCCAGAACGATCCGACCGGACCGTCCCGAACCCTCCAAACGGTTCGTCCGGAAGTAGGTCTGGATATCTTCTACATGTCCTGAACGATCCGACCGGACCGCCCCGAGCCCTCCAAACGGTCCGTTCGGAAGGAGGTCCGGATCTCCTTTAGAAGTCCTGAACGCTCCGACCGGACCATCCCGAACACTCCAAATGGTCCGTCCGAAAGAAGGTCCGGATCTCCTCTAGAAGTCTAGAACCACCCGACCAGACCGTCTAAACGGACCGTCCCAAACACTCCAAACGGTCCGTTCAGAAGGAGGTCAGGATCTCCTCTAGATGTCCTGAACCATCCGACCTGACCGTCCCGAAACCTCCAAACGGTCCGACCAGAAGAAGTTCCAGATCTCCTGTAGATGTCCCGAAACATCCGACCGGACCGTCCCAAAACCTCCAAATAGTCTGTCCGAAAGGAAGTCTGGATCTCCCCTAAAAGTCCCGAACCATCTGACCGACCGTCCCGAACCCATCAAACGGTCCATCGGGAACGAGGTGCAAATTTCCTCTAGATGTCCCGAACCATCCGATCGGACCATCCCGAACCCTCCAAACGGTCCGTCCGGAAGGAGGTCCGGATCTCCTCTAGATGTCCCGAACCATCCGACCGGACCGTTCCGAACCAACCCACCGTACCGTCCCGAACCCTCCAAACGGCCGAACGGAAGAAGGTCCGGATCTCCTGTAGAAGTCCCGAAACATCCGACCAGACCGTCCAAATGGACCGTCCCGAACCCTAAAAACGGTCCGTCCGGAAGGTGGTCCGGATCACTTCTACATATCCCGAACCATCCGACCGGACCGTCCTGAACCCTCCAAACGGTCCGTCCGGAAGGATGTCCAGGTCTCCTCGAGGAGTCCCGAACTATCCGACCGTACCCTCCAAATGGTCCGTTCGGAAGGAGTTCCAGATCTCCTCCAGAAGTCCCGAACCAACCGACCGGACCGTCTGAACGGACCGTCCCGAAACCTCCAAATGGTCCGTCCAGAAGGAGGTCTGGATCTCCTCTAGAAGCCCCAAACCATCAGTCCAGACCGTCCTAACGGACCGTCCCGAACCCTAAAAATGATCCATCCAGAAGGAGGTCCGGATCTCTTCTACATATCCCGAACCATCTGACCGGTCCATCCCAAACCCTCCAAACGGTCCATCCGGAAGGAGGTCCGGTTCTCTTCTACATTTCCCGAACCATCCGACCGGACTGTCCAGACCCTCCAAACGGTCTGTTCGGTAGGAGGTCCAGATGTCGTCTAGAAGTCCCGAACCATCTGACTGGAATGTGCCGAAACCTCCAAACGGTCCCTCCGGAAGGAGGTCCAGATCTCCTCTAGAAGTCCTGAACCATCCGTCCGGACCGTCCCGAACCCTCCAAATGGTCAGACCGAAAGAAGGTCCGGATCTCCTTTAGAAGTCCCAAAGCATCCCACCGTACCGTCCCGAACCCTCCAAACGGTCTGACCAGAAGAAGGTCCGGATCTCCTGTAGAAGACCCGAAACATCCGACTAACCCTCCAAACGGTCCGTCCAGAAGGAGGTCTAGTTCCCTTCTACATATCCCGAATCATCCGACCGGACCGTCCCGAACCCTCCAAACGGTCCGTTCAGAAGGAGGTCCGGATCTCCACTAGAAGTCCCGAACCATCCGTCCGGACCGTCCGAACGGACCATCCCGAACCCTCAAAACGCTCCGTCTGGAAGAAGGTCCGGATCTCTTCTACATGTCCTGAACGATACGACT
Source organism: Stipa capillata (assembly GCA_019208055.1). Lineage (NCBI taxonomy): Eukaryota > Viridiplantae > Streptophyta > Magnoliopsida > Poales > Poaceae > Stipa > Stipa capillata. The sequence continues at coordinate 128,150 of JAGXJF010005324.1, read as the reverse complement.
GGACCGTTCCGAACCCTCCAAACGGTCCGTCCGGAAGGAGGTCCTGATCTCCTTGAGGAGTCCCGAACCATCCGACCATACCATTCCAAACCCTCCAAACAGTTTGTTCGGAAGGAGTTCCGGATCTCCTCTAGAAGTGCCGAACCATCCGACCGGACCGTTCGAACGAACCGTCCCGAAACTTCCAAACGGTCCGTCCAGAAGAAGGTCCACATCTCCTCTACAAGTCACGAACCATTCGTCCAGACCGTCCAAACCGGCCGTCCCGAACCCTATCAACGGTCCGTCTGGAAGGAGGTCCGGATCTCTTCTACATATCCCGAACCATCCGACTGGACCGTCCCAAAGCTTCCAAACTGTCGGACTTAAAAAAGGTCCGGATCTCCTCTAGAAATCGCGACCCCTCCGATCGGACCATCCAAATGGTCCGTCTGGAAGGAGATCCGAATCTCTTCTACATGTCCTGAACAATTCGACCAGACCGTCCCGAACCCTCCAAACGGTCCATCTGGAAGGAGGTCCGGATCTCCTCTAGAAGTCCCGTACCATCCGACCGAACCGTCCAAATGGACCGTCCCGGACCCTCCAAACGGTCCATCCGGAAGGAGGTCTGGATCTCCTCTAAAAGTCCCGAACCATCCCACCGTACCGTCCCGAACCCTCCAAAGGGTCCGACTGGAAGAAGGTCCAGATCTCCTGTAGAATTCCCGAACGCTCAGACCGGACCGCCCCGAACCCTCCAAACGGTCTGTCCGGAAGGAGGTCCGGATCTCTTCTACATATCCCGAACCATCCGACCGGACCGTCCCGAACCCTCCAAACGGTCCGTCCGAATGGAGGTCCGGTTCCCTTCTACATGTCCCGAACCATCCGAACGGTCCGTACGGAAGGAGGTCCGGATCTCCTCGAGGAGTCCCGAACCCTCCAAACGGTCCGTCCGGAAGGAGGTCCGAATCTCCTCGAGTAGTCCCGAACCATCCGATCGGAATGTCACGATGCTCCAACCGGACCGTCCTGAACACTCCAAACGGTCCGTCCGGAAGAAGGTCCGGATCTCCTCTACAAGTCCAGAACCACCCGACCAGACCGTCCAAAAGGACCGTCCCAAACACTCCAAACGGTCCGTCCGGAAGGAGGTCCGGATATCCTCTAGAAGTCCCGAACCATCCGACCGGACCGTCCCGAAGGCTCCAAACGGTTCGACCGGAAGGAGTTCTGGATCTCCTGTAGATGTCCCGAAAGATCCAACCAGACCATCCCGAACCCTCCAAACGGTCTGACCATAAGAAGGTCCGGATCGACCGTACTGTCCCGAACCCTCCAACGGTCTGTTCGGAAGGAGGTCCGGATCTCTCCAAGAAGTCCCGAACCATCTGACCGGTCGTCCCGAACCCACCAAACGGTCCGTCCGGAAGGAGGTCCGAATCTCCTCTAGATGCCCCGAACCATCCGACCGGACCGTCCCGAATTCTGCAAACGGTCCGTCCGGAAGGAGGTCTGGATCTCCTCTAGATGTCCCGAACCATCCGACCGGACCGTCCAGAACCCTCCAAATGGTCCGACAGGAAGAAGGTCCGGATCTCTTTAGAAGTCTCGAAGCATCCCACCGTACCGTCCCGAACCCTCCAAATGGTCCGACTGGAAGAAGGTCCAGATCTCCTGAAGATGTCCCGAAACATCCGACCAGACCGTGCTGAACCCTCCAAACGGTCCGTTCGGAAGGAGGTCCGGATCTCTTCTACATATCCCGAACCATTGGACCGGACCGTCCCGAACCCTCTAAACGGTCCGTTCGGAAGGAGGTCCGGATCTCTTCTACATATCCCGAACCATTGGACCGGACCGTCCCGAACCCTCCAAACGGTCCGTCCGGAAGGAGGTCCGGTTCCCTTCTACATGTTTCGTATCATCCGACCGGACCGTCCTGAATCCTCCAAACGGTCCGTTCGGAAGGAGGTCCGGATCTGTACTGTAGCATGTGCACTGTAGCAACTGCCGTACTGTAGCTACTAGTTGATATTTTGGTTTTTGTTAACTTAAGCCTTAAGTCACCAACCTCTATTTATATGAGGTTGCTTCCTATGTAACAAGGCGGCGAAGAATTTCAGAAATAAAGAGAACACTTGTTCCTCTAGAGAGTGAGCCATTTCCACCTCGAAAAGGCTTGGGTGTTATTCTGAGTTGCTACTCCGTTGTTCTTGTGATTACTTCATGATTGCTTGAACACGTTGCTCCACGTCAGTGAGTAACAAAAGGTCAAAGTGTGTGGTTGGGTGAATCGTGTGCTGCAGGCTTCCGTAATCAAGACAGTGGTGGGCTGTCATGCATCAGGCTTCACAGGCTAGTTATCCCCGGATCCTACGTCGTGAAAATCGGGCAACTTTGGGATCGATCATCCTCCTTAGGGTGATCCACATCATCTGGTATCAGAGCTCGAGGTTAACACGGTAGGATTTGTATCTTCACTTTCTGTTTTTCTTCCTATCTAGAAAAAGCCACACAAAATATTGTCCTTCAAACCCGTAGTTCCAATTGAAAATTTCAGTGAGTTTTGCTAGGTTTTAATCCATTAGAATCTTGCTTACTTGCTGATCACAAAAATATATCCTTCACTCCAATCCTTTGAATTCTTGAGTAACCAAAGGCTAGCTTACAAAGATTGCTTGGGCTTTGCACATTTGATATCACTCCTAGAACTCAAATTAAGAGTTACTATTTCTTGTTAAGCCCTTGTTGAAAAAAATTGACCTTGGTACAAAAGAAAGAAGAGAAAAAAAAAGAAGGAAAATAAAAATCAGTATCAATCAAAGGAGAGAAAGAGAAAAAGAAAGAAGAAAGAGCCTTGGTCAGTATCTTTTGGGCAATTACTTCCATATCACGAGCTAGGCATAACTTGTGATCTCATGTGCAAATCTGTAGCCCAGTCAAAAGTACAATCAAGCTATTGTCTTTCTAACTTATGCAACATGAGCTATTTCCTTCTCCACTAAATATCTTGTGATATAGCTTAATTCATTAGTTGCATTAAGTCACGACATCACATCATCTTGTCCACCAAAATTTTGTGATCGCAACTAAGTATTGAAGTTCTAGTGTGGATTATTACTTATCATTACAATACCTAGAATTTCAATTGCATAGGTTATACACTAACCCTCCAAGCTGCAGCAAAATAGCCACTATCTAATTACAATATGTGGGCCTTGATTCACTCGATTCATCACCTTTACCCTTGTTACTACTGCTAGAGTACCTATTGTTCTTCAATCAAAGAAGTCTTCATAAGAACTTTGGTAAGCAAGGGTAGGGATTGAGTAAATCCACACAAACAATCTATTCGTGCTATTCTCTTTGCCTGAGCTAACCATGACATGAACTGAAGGAAGCCTATATGCCCAAAAATACACCTATTTTTGGGAATAGGAATTTGTCTTTGTATAACTAACCATGGCAAGACACGAGTATGTGGAACTTCCCTAGTATGGAAGTGCTGATCCGGAACCATCCGATCCGTCCGGAAGGACGTCCGGATCACCTATAGAAGTCCCGAACCATCCGACCGGACCGTCCCAAACTCTCCAAACGGTCCGACCGGAAGAACATCCGGATCACCTTTAGAAGTCCCGAATGCTCTGAACGGACCGTCCCGAACCTTCCAAACGGTCTGTCCGGAAGGAGGTCCGGTTCCCTCCTACATGTCCCGAACCATCCGACCGGACCGTCCCGAACCCTCCAAACGGTCCGTTCGGAAGGAGGTCCGGATCTCCTCTAGAAGTCCCGAAACATCCGATCGTACCATCCCGAACCCTCCAAACGGTCCGACCGGAAGAAGTTCCGGATTTGCTCTAGAAGTCCCGAAACATCCAACCGTACCGTGCCGAACGCTCCAAGCAGTCCGTCAGGAAAGAGGTCCGGATCTGCTTTGGAAGTCCCAAACCATCCGACCGGACCGTCCTGAACCCTCCAAACGGTCCGACCGGAAGAAGGTCCGGATCTCCTCTAGAGGTCCCGAAGCATCGGACCGAAATGTTCCGAAACCTCCAAACGGGCAGATCCGGAAGGAGGTCCGGATCTCATCTAGAAGTCCCGAAACATACATCCGGACCGTCCGAACGGACCATCCCGAACCCTCCCAACGGTCCGTCCGGAAGGAGGTCCGGATCTCCTCTAGAATTCCCGAACCATCCAACCGTACCGTCCCAAACCCTCCAAACGGTCCGATCGGATGAAGGACCGGACATGCTTTTGAAGTCTCGAAACATCCAACCGTACCGTGCCGAACCCCCCAAACAGTCCGTCCGGAAAGAGGTCCGGATCTCCTCTAGAAGTCCCGAACCATCCGACCGGACCGTGCCGAACCCTCCAAACAGTCCGTCCGGAAAGAGGTCCAGATCTCCTCTAGAAGTCCCGAACCATCTGATCGAAATCCCGATCCCTCCAAACGGTCCGACCGGAAGAAGGTCCGGATCTCCTCTAGAAGTCCCGAAACATCCGACCGGAATGTTCGTAAACCTCCAAACGGTCTGACCGGAAGAAGGTCCGGATCTCCTCTAGAAGTCCCAAACCATCCATCCGGACCGTTCGAACTGAGCATCCTGAACCCTCCCAACGATAAGTCCGGAAGGAGGTCCGGATCTCTTCTACATGTCCTAATCGATCCGACCGAACCGTCCCAAATCCTCCAAACGGTCCGTTCGGAAGGAGGTCCGAATCTCCTTTAGAAGCCCTGAACGCTCCGACCGGACCGTCCCGAACACTCCAAACGGTCCGTCCGGAATGAGGTTCGGATCTCCTCTAGATGTCCCGAACCATACGACCGGACCGTCCCAAACCCTCCAAACGGTCCGACCGAAAGAAGGTCCGCATCTCCTTTAGAAGTCCCGAACCATACGACCGTACCTCCCCGAACCCTCCAAACGGTCCGACCAGAAGATGGTCGAGATCTCCCTTAGATGTCCCAAAACATCCGATCGTACCGTGCCGAACCCAACAAATAGTACGTCTGGATCTCCTCTAGATGTCCCGAACCATCCGACCGGAATATTCCGAAACCACCGAACGGTCCGTCTGGAAGGAGGTCCGGATCTCCGCTAGAAGTGCCGAACCATCCAACCGTACTATCCCGAACCCTCCAAACGGTCCGACCGGAAGAAGGTCCGGATCTGCTTTAGAAGTCTCGAAACATCCAACCGTGCCGTGCCGAACCCTCCAAACAGTCCGTCCGGAAAGAGGTCCAGATCTCCTCTAGAAGTCCCGAACCATCCGACCGGACCGTTCCGAACCCTTCAAATGACCCGACTGGAAGAAGGTCCGGATCTGCTTTAGAAGTCTTGAAACATCCAACCGTGCCGTGCCGAACCCTCCAGACAGTCCGTTCGGAAAGAGGTCCGGTCTCCTCTAGAAGTCCCGAACCATCCGACCGGACCATCCCTAACCCTCCAAACGGTCCGTCCGGAAAGAGGTCCGGATCTCCTCTAGATGTCCCGAACCCACCAAATGGTCCGATCGAAAGAAGGTCCGGATCTCCTCTAGAAGTCCCGAACCATCCTACCGAAATGTTCCGAAACCACCATACGGTCCGTCTGGAAGGAGGTCCGGATCTCCTCTAGAAGTCCCGAACCATCCATCTGGACCGTCCGAACGGACCATCCCGAACCCTCCCAACGATCCGTCCCGAAGGAGGTCCAGATCTCTTCTACATGTCCTGAACGATCCGACCGAACCGTCCCGAACCCTCCAAACGGTTCGTTCGGACGGAGGTCCAGATCTCCTCGGCGAGTCCCGAACCATCCGACCACAATGTTCCGAACCCTCCAAACGGTCCGTTCGGAAGGAGGTCCGGATCTCCTTTAGAAGTCCTGAACGCTCCGACCGCACTGTCCCGAACACTGCAAACGGTATGTCCGGCAGGAGCTCCGGATCTCCTCTAGAAGTCCAGAACCATCTGACCGGGCGTCCCGAACCCACTAAATGGTCTGTTCGGAAGGAGGTCCGGATCTCCTCTAGCAGTCCCAAACCATCTGACCCGCCGTCCTGAACCCACCAAACGGTCCATCCGGAATGAGGTGTGAATCTCCTCTAGATGTCCCGAACCATCTGACTGGACCTTCCCGAACCCTCCAAACGGTCCATCCGGAAAGAGGTCCGGATCTCCTCTAGATGTCCCGAACCATCCGACCGTATCGTGCCGAACCCCCCAAATAGTACGTCCAGAAGGAGGTCTGGATCTCCTCTAGAAGTCCCAAACCATCCGACCAAAATGTTTCGAAACCTCCGAACGGTCCGTCCGGAAGGAGGTCCGGATCTCCTCTAGAAATCCCGAACCATCCAACCATACTATCCCGAACCCTCCAAACGGTCCGACCAGAAGAAGGTCCGGATCTACTTTAGTAGTCTCGAAACATCCAACCGTACCGTGCCAAACCCTCCGAACAGTCCGTCTGGAAAGAGGTCCGGATCTCCTATAGAAGTTCCGAACCATCCGACCGGACCGTCCCGAACCCTCCAAACGGTCTGACCGGAAGAAGGTCCGGATCTCCTCTAGTAGTCCCGAACCATCCGACCAGAATGTTCCTAAACCGCCAAACGGTCCATCCGGAAGGAGGTCCGGGTCTCCTCTAGCAGTCCCGAATCATCCATCCGGACCGTGCGAACAGACCATCCTAAACCCTCCCAACGATCCGTCCGGAAGGAGGTCCGGATCTCTTCTACATTTCCTGAAGGAACCGACCGAACCGTCCCAAACCCTCCAAACGGTTCGTCCGGAAGGAGGTCCGAATCTCCTCGAGGAGTCCCGAACCATCCGTCTGAAATGTTCTGAACCCTCCAAACGGTCCGTTCGGAAGGAGATCCGGATCTCCTTTAGAAGTCCCGAATGCTCCGACCGGACCATCCCGAACACTCCAAACGGTCCGTCCGGAAGGAGGTCTGGATCTCCTCTAGAAGTCCAGAACCATCTGACCGGCCGTCCTGTACCGAGCAAACAGTCTGTCCGGAAGGAGGTCAGGATCTCCTCTAGAAGTCCCAAACCATCTGACCCGCCGTCCTGAACCCACCAAACGGTCCATCCAATACGAGGTGCGAATTTCCTCTAGATGTCCCGAACCATCCGACCAGACCGTCCCGAACCCTCCAAACTGTCCGTCCGGAATGAGGTCCGTATCCCCTCTAGATGTCCCGAACCATCCGACCTGACCGTCCCGATCTCTCCAAACGGTCCGACCGGAAGAAGGTCCGCATCTCCTTTAGAACTCCCGAACCATCTGACCGGCCGTCCCGAACCCTGCAAACGGTCTGTCCGGAAGGAGGTCCGAATCTCCTCTAGAAGTCCCAAACCATCTGACCCGTCGTCCAGAACCCAACAAACGGTCCATCCGGAAGAAGGTGCGAATCTCCTCTAGATGTCCCGAACCATCCGACCGGGCCGTCCCGAACCATCCAAACGGTCCGTCTGGAATGAGGTCCGGATCTCCTCTAGATGTCCCGAACCATCCGACCGGACCGTCGCGAACCCTCCAAACGGTCCGACCGGAAGAAAGTCCGGATCTCCGTTAGAAGTCCCAAAACATCCAACCGTACCGTGCCGTCCCAAAACATCCAACCATACCGTCCCGAACCCTCCAAACGGTTCGACCAGAAGATGGTCCGGATCTCCTTTCGAAGTCCCGAAACATCCGACCGTACCGTGCCGAACCCCCCAAATAGTCCGTCCGGAAGGAGGTCCGGATCTCCTCCAGAAGTCCCGAACAATCCAACCGGAATGTTCCGAAACCTCCGAACGGTCCATCCGGAAGGAGGTCGGGATCTCCTCTAGAAGTCCCGAACCATCCAACCATACTATCCCGAACCCTCCAAATAGTCCGACCAGAAGAAGGTCCAGATCTGCTTTAGTAGTCTCGAAACATCAAACCGTACCATGCTGAGCCCTCCAAACGGTCCGTCCGGAAAAAGGTCCGGATCTCCTATAGAAGTCCCGAGCCATCCAACCGGACCGTCCGAACGGACCATCCCAAACCCTCCAAACAATCCATCCAGAAGGAGGTCCGGATCTGTTCTACATGTCCTGAACGAACTGACCGAACCGTCCCGAACCCTCCAAACGGTTCGTCCGGAAGGAGGTCCGGATCTCCTCGAGGAGTCCTGAACCATCCGTCCAGAATGTTACGAACCCTCCAAACGGTCCGTTCGGAAGGAGATCCGGTTGTCTTTTAGAAGTCCTGAACGCTCCGACCAGACCATCCTGAACACTCAAAACGGTCCATCCGGAACGAGGTCCGGATATCCTCTAGAAGTCCAGAACCATCTGACATGCCGTCCCGAACCTAGCAAACGGTCTATCCGGAAGGAGGTCCGGATCTCCTCTAGACCTTCCAAACCATCTGACCCGCCATCCTGAACCCACCAAATGGTCCTTCTGAAACAAGGTGCGAATCTCCTCTAGATGTCCCGAACCGTTCGACCGGGCCGTCCCGAACCCTCCAAACGGTCCGTCCGGAATGAGGTCCAGATCTCCTCTATAGATGTCCCGAACCATCCGACCGGACCGTCCCGAACCCTCCAAACGGTCCGACCGGAAGAAGGTTCGCATCTCCTTTAGAAGTCCCGAACCATCCAACCATACCGTCCCGAACCCTCCAAACGGTCTGACCAGAAGATGGTCTGGATCTTCTTTAGAAGTCCCGAAACATCTGACCGTATTGTGCCGAACCCGGAGGTCCGGATCTCCTCTAGAAGTCCCGAAGCATCCGACCGGAATGTTCCAAAACCTCCGAATGGTCCGTCCGGACGGAGGTCCGGATCTCCTCTAGATGTCCCGAACCATCCGACCGGACCGACCCGAACCCACCAAACGGTCCGATGGGAAGAAGGTCCGGATCTCCTCTAGAAGTCCCGAACCATTCGACCGGAATGTTCCGAATCCTCCATACAGTCCGTCCGGAAGGAGGTTCGGATCTCCTCTAGAAGTCGCGAACCATCCATCTAGACCGTCCGAACGGACCATCCCGAACCCTCCCAACGATCCGTCCGGAAGGAGGTCCGGATCTCTTCTACATGTCCTGAACGATCCGACCGAACCGTCCCGAACCCTCCAACCGGACCGTCCCGAACCCCCAAAACGGTCCGTCCGGAGGGAGGTCCGGATCTCCTCTAGAACTCCCGAACCATCCAGCCGTACCATCCCGAACCCTCCAAACCGTCTCGACACATCCAACCGTACCATGCCGAACCCTACAAACGGCCTGTCCGGAAAGAGGTCCGGATCTCCTCTAGATGTCCCGAACCATCCGACCGGACCGACCCGAACCCTCCAAACGGTCCGACCGGAAGAAGGTCCGGATCTCCTCTAGAAGTCCCGAAGCATCGGACCGGAATGTTCCGAAACCTCCAAAGGGTCCGTCCGAAAGGAGGTCCGGATCTCCTCTAGAAGTCCCGAACCATCCAATCGTACCGTCCCGAACCCTCCAAATGGTTCGACCGGAAGAATGTCCGGATATGCTTTAGAAGTCTCGAAACATCCAACCGTATCGTGCCAAACCCTCCAAAGAGTCCGTCCGGAAAGAGGTTCAGATCTCCTCTAGAAGTTGCGAACCATCCGACCGGACTGTCCCGAACCCTCCAAACGCTCCGACCGGAAGAAGGTCCGGATCTCCTCTAGAAGTCCCAAACCATCCGACCGGAATGTTCCTAAACCTCCAAACGGTCCGTCCGGAAGGAGGTCCGGATCTCCTCCAGAAGTACCGAACCATCTATCCGTACCGTCCAAACGGGCCATCCCGAACCCTCCCAATGATGCGACCAGAAGGGGGTCTGGATCTCTTCTACATGTCCTGAACGATCCGACCGAACCGTCCCGAACCCCCCAAACGGTTCGTCCAAAATGATGTCCGGATCTCCTCGAGGAGTCCCGAACCGTCCGACCGCATTGTTCCGAATCCTCCAAACGGTCCGTTCGGAAGGAAGTCCAGATCTCCTTTAGAAGCCCTGAATGCTCCAACCGGACCGTCCCGAGCACTCCAAATAGTACGTCCGGAAGGAGGTCCGGATCTCCTCTAGAAGTCCAGAACCATCTGACCGGCCATCCCGAACCCACCAAACGGTCTGTCCGGAAGGAGGTCTGGATCTACTGTAGAAGTCCCAAACCATCTAACCGGCCGTCCTGAACCCACCAAACGGTCCAACCGGAACGAGGTGCGAATCTCCTGTAGATGTCCCAAACCATCCAACCGGACCGTCCCGAACCCTCCAAATGGTCTGACCGGAAGAAGGTCCGCATCTCCTTTAGAAGTCCCAAACAATCCAACCGTATCGTCCCGAACCCTCTAAACGGTCCGACCGGAAGATGGTCTGGATCTCCTTTAGAAGTCCCGAAACATCCGACCGTACTGTGCCGAACCTCCAAACAATCCGACCGGAATGTTCCGAAACCTCCAAACGGACTGTCCAGAAGGAGGTCCGGTTCTCCGCAAGAAGTCTCGAACCATCCAACCGTACTGTCCCGAACCCTCCAAACAGTCCGACCGGAAGAAGGTCCGAATCTGCTTTAGAAGTCTCGAAACATCCAATCATACCGTGCGGAACCCTACAAATAGTCCGTGCAGAAGGAGGTCCGGATCTCCTCTAGAAGTTCCGAACCATCCGACCGGACCGTGCGAACGGACCATCCCGAACCCACCCAACGATCCATCTGGAAGGAGGTCCGGATCTCTTCTACATGTCCTGAACGATCCGACCGGTCCCGAACCCTCCAAACGGTTCGTCCGGAAGGAGGTCCGAATCTCCTCACGGAGTCCGAAACCATCCAACCGCAATGTTCCGAACCCTCCAAACGGTCCATTCGGAAGGAGGTCCGGATCTCCTTTAGAAGCCCTGAATGCTCCGACTGGACCGTCCCGAACATTCCAAACGGTCTGTCCGGAAGGAGGCCCGGATCTGCTCTAGAAGTCCAGAACCATATGAACGGCCGTCCCGAACCCACCAAACGGTCTGTCCGGAAGGAGGACCGGATCTCCTCTAGAAGTCCCAAACCATCTGACCCGCCGTCCTGAGCCCACCGAACGGTCCCTCCGGAATGAGGTCTGGATCTCCTCTAGATGTCCCGAACCATCCGATCGGACCGTCCCGAACCCTCCAAACGGTCCGACCGGAAGAAGGTCCACATCTCCTTTAGAAGTCCCGAACCATCCAACCGTACCGTCCCGAACCCTCCAAACGGTCCGACCAGAAGATGGTCCGGATCTCCTTTAGAAGTCTCGAAACATCCGACCGTACCGTGCCGTACCCCCCAAATAGTCTGTCTGGAAGGAGGTCTGGATCTCCTCTCGAAGTCCCGAACCATCCGACCGGAATGTTCCAAAACCTCCGAACGGTCCGTCCGGAAGGAGGTACGGATCTCCTCTAGAAGTCCCGAACCGTCCAACCGTACTATCCCGAACCCTCCAAATGGTCCGACCAGAAGAAGGTCCGGATTTGTTTTATTACTCTCGAAACATCCAACCGTACCGTGCCGAACTCTCCAAACAGTCCGTCCGGAAACAGGTCCGGATCTCCTCTAGAAGTCCCGAACCATTCGACCGGACCGTCCCAAAGCCTCCAAACGGTCCGACCGGAAGAAGGTTCGGATCTCCTCTAGAAGTCGCGAACCATCCATCTAGACCGTCCGAACGGACCATCCCGAACCCTCCGAACGATCCGTCCGAAAGGAGGTCTGGATCTCTTCTACATGTCCTGAACGATCCGACTGTACCGTCCCGAACCCTCTAACCGGGTCGTCCCGAACCCCCAAAACGGACCATCCAGAAGAAGGTCCGGATCTCCTCTGGAAGTCCCGAACCATCCAACCGTACCGTCCTGAACCCTCCAAACGGTCCGACCGGAAGAAGTTCCGGATCTACTTTAGAAGTCTCGAAACATCCAACCGTACCGTGCCGAACCCTCCAAACGGTCCGTCCGGAAAGAGGTCCGGATCTCCTCTAGAAGTCCCCAACCATCCGACCGGACCGTCCCGAACCCTCCAAACGGCCCGTCCGAAAAGAGGTCCGGATCTCCACTAGATGTCCCGAACCATCCGACCGGACCGACCCGAACCCTCCAAACGGTCCGACTGGAAGATGGTCCGGATCTCCTCTAGAAGTCCCGAAGCATCAGACCGGAATGTTCCGAAACCTCCAAACGGTCCGTCCAAAAGGAGGTCCGGATCTCCTCTAGAAGTCCCGAACCATCCATCCGGACTGTCCGAACGGACCATCCCGAAACCTCCCAACGGTCCATCCGGAAGGAGGTCCAGATCTCCTCTAGAAGTCCCAACCATCCAACCGTACCGTCCCGAACCCTCCAAATGGTCCGACCGGAAGAAGGTCCGGATATGCTTTAGAGTCTCGAAACATACAACCGTATCGTGCCGAACCCTCCAAAGCGTCCGTCCGGAAAGAGGTCCGGATCTCCTCTAGAAGTCGCGAACCGTCCGACCGGACCGTCCCAAACCCTCCAAACGGTCCGTCCGGAATGAGGTCCGGATCTCCTCTAGATGTCCCGAACCATCCGATCGGACCGTCCCGAACCCTCCAAACGGTCCGACCGGAAGAAGGTCCACATCTCCTTTAAAAGTCCCGAACTATCCAACCGTACCGTCCCGAACCCTCCAAATGGTCCGACCAGAAGATGGTCCGGATCTCCTTTAGAAGTCCCGAAACATCCGACCGTACCGTGCCATACCCCCCAAATAATCTGTCTGGAAGGAGGTCTGGATCTCCTCCAGAAGTCCCGAACCATCCGACCGGAATGTTTCGAAACCTCCGAACGGTCCATCCGGAAGGAGGTACGGATCTCCTTTAGAAGTCCCAAACCATCCAACCGTACTATCCCGAACCCTCCAAATGGTCCGACCAGAAGAAGGTCCGGATTTGCTTTATTAGTCTCGAAACATCCAACCGTACCGTGCCGAACCCTCCAAACAGTCCGTCCGGAAACAGGTCCGGATCTCCTCTAGAAGTCCCGAACCATTCGACCGGACCGTCCCAAAGCCTCCAAACGGTCCGACCGAAAGAAGGTTCGGATCTCCTCTAGAAGTCGCGAACCATCCATCTAGACCGTCCGAACGGACCATCCCGAACCCTCCGAACGATCCGTCCGGAAGGAGGTCTGCATCTCTTCTACATGTCCTGAACGATCCGACCGTACCGTCCCGAACCCTCTAACCGGATCGTCCCGAACCCCAACGGTCTGTCCGGAAGAAGGTCCGGATCTCCTCTGGAAGTCCCGAACCATCCAACCGTACCGTCCTGAACCCTCCAAACGGTCCGACCGGAAGAAGTTCCGGATATACTATAGAAGTCTCGAAACATCCAACCGTACCGTGCCGAACCCTCCAAACGGTTCGTCCGGAAAGAGGTCCGGATCTCCTCTAGAAGTCCCCCACCATCCGACCGGACCGTCCCCAACCCTCCAAACGGCCCGTCCGAAAAGAGGTCCGGATCTCCTCTAGATGTCCCGAACCATCCGACCGGACCGACTCGAACCCTCCAAACGGTCCGACTGGAAGATGGTCCGGATCTCCTCTAGAAGTCCCGAAGCATCAGACCGGAATGTTCCGAAACCTCCAAACGGTCCATCCAAAAGGAGGTCCGGATCTCCTCTAGAAGTCCCGAACCATCAATCCGGACCGTCCGAACGGACCATCCCGAAACCTCCCAACGGTCCATCCGGAAGGAGGTCCAGATCTCCTCTAGAAGTCCCAACCATCCAACCGTACCGTCCCGAACCCTCCAAATGGTCCAACCGGAAGAAGGTCCGGATATGCTTTAGAGTCTCGAAACATACAACCGTATCGTGCCGAACCCTCCGAAGCGTCCGTCCGGAAAGACATCCGGATCTCCTCTAGAAGTCGCGAACCATCCGACCGGACCGTCCCGAACCCTCTAAACGGTCCGACCGGAAGAAGTCTAGAAGTCATGAACCATCCGATCGGAATGTTCCTAATCCTCCAAACGGTCCGTCCAGCAGGAGGTCCGAATCTCCTCCAGATGTCCCGAACCATCTATCCGGACCGACCGAACGGACCATCCCGAACCGTCTGAACGATCCGACCGGAAGGAGGTCCGGATCTCTTCTACATGTCCTGAATGATCCGACCAAACCGTCGCGAACCCTCCAAACGGTTCGTCCGGAAGGAGGTCCGGATCTCCTCGAGGAGTCCCGAACCATCCGACCGCAATGTTCCAAACCCTCCAAACGGTCCGTTCAGAAGGAGGTCCGGATCTCCTTTAGAACCCCTGAACACTCTGACCGGACCGTCCCGAACACTTCAAACGGTCCGTCCGGAAGGAGGTCCGGATCTCCTCTAGAAGTCTAGAACGATCTGACTGGCCATCCCGAACCCACCAAACGGTCTATCCGGAAGGAGGTCCGGATCTCCTCTAGAAGTCCCAAACATTCTGACCGGCCGTCCTGAACCCACCAAACGGCCTAACCAGAACGAGGTGCGAATCTCCTGCAGATGTCCCGAACCATCCGAACGGACCGTCCCGAACACTCCAAACGGACCGTCCAGAATGAGGTCCGGATCTCATCTAGATGTCCCAAACCATCCGACCGGACTGTCCCGAACTCTCCGAACGGTCCGACCGGAAGAAGGTCCGCATCTCCTTTAGAAGTCCCAAACCATCCAACCGTACCGTCCCGAACCCTCCAAACGGTCCGACCGGAAGATGGTCTGGATCTCCTTTAGAAGTCCCGAAACATCCGACCGTATCATGCCGAACCCCCAAATAGTCCATCCAGAAGGAGGTCCGGATCTCCTCTAGAAGTCCCAAACCATCCGACTGGACCGTCCAAACGGACCGGCCGGAATGCTCCAAACAGTCCGTTCGGAAGAAGTTCCAAATCTCCTCTAGAAGTCCCAAACCCTCCAAACGGTCTGTCTGGAAGCAAGTCCGGATCTCCTCAAGAAGTCCCGAATCCTCCGACCAAACTGTCCAAGACCCTCCAAACGGTCCGCCCGGAAGGAGGTCAGGATCTCCTCTAGATGTCTAAAACTCTCCAACTGGACCGTCCAAACGGAGCGGCCCTAACGCTCCAAATGGTTCGTCCGGAAGAAGTTCCAAATCTCCTCTAGAATTCCCGAACACCCCGACTGGACCGTCCCGAACCCTCCACACAGTCCATCCAGAAAAAGTTCCAGATCACCTCTAGAAGTCCCGAACCCTCCAAATGGTCCATCCGGAAGAAGTTCCAAATCTCCTCTAGAAGTCCCGAACCCTCCGACCGGACCGTCCCGAACCCTCCACACGTTCCATCCAAAAAAGTTCCGGATCTCCTCTAGAAGTCTCGAACCCTCCAAATGGTCTGTCCGGAAGCAGGTCTAGATCTCCTTTAGAAGTCCCAAATCCTCCAACCGAACCGTCCAGAACCCTCCGAACGGTCCATCCGGAAGGAGGTCCGGATCTCCTCCAGAAGTCTCAAATCGTCTGACCGGACCGGCTCGATGCTGCAAACGATCCGTCCGGTACAAGGTATGGATCTCCTCTAGAAGTCCTGAACCCTCTGATCAGACCGTCCTAACCGATCGGCCCGACGCTCCAAACGGTCCGTCCGGAAGAAGTTCCGAATCTCCTCTAGAAGTCCCGAACCCTCCGACCGGACCGTCCCGAACCCTCAAAATGGTGCGTACCGAAGAAGGTTCGGATCTCCTGTAGAAGTCCCGAACCCTCCGACCGGACCGTGCCGAACCATCCAATCGGACTGACCAAAAGAAGTTCCGGATCTCCTCTAGAATTTTCAAAACCTCCAAATGGTCCGTCGGAAGAAGGTCCGAATCTGCTTGAAAAGTCCCGAAGCCCCCGACCGGGCTGTCCTGAACCCTCCACACGGTCCGTCCAGAAGATGTTCCGGATCTCCTCTAGAAGTCCCGAACTTCCGACCGGACCGTCCAAACGGACTAACCCGAACCCTCCAAACTGTCCGTCCGGATGCAGGTCCGGATCTCCTCTAGAAGTCCCGAAACCTCCGACCGGACCGGCCAAACGGACTGACCCGAACCATCGAAACGGTCTGTCCAGAAGAAATTCTGGATCTCCTCTAGAAGTCCAAACCCTCCAAACGGTCTGTTCAGAAGCAGGTCCGGATCTCCTCTAGAAGTCCAAACCTTCTGAACGAACCGTGCAAACGGACCGGCTCGAACCCACCAAACGGTCCATCCAGAAGAAGGTCCAGATCTACTCTAGAAGTCCCGAACACTCCAACCGGACCATCTAAACGGACCGTGCCGAACCATCCAAATGGTCCGTCCGAAGAAGTTCCGGATCACCACTAGAAGTCCCGAAGCCTGCGACCAGACCGTCCAAACGGACCATCTCGAACCCGCCAAATGGTCCATTGGGAAGTAGGTCCGGATGTCTTTTAGAATTACCGAACCAACGACCGGACCGTCCCAAACCCTTCGAATGGTCCGTCCGGAAGCAGGTTCAGAACTCATCTAGAAGTCCAGAACCCTCCGACCGGACCGTCCAAACGGACCGATCCGTCCACACGGTCCGTCCGGAAGCACGTTGAAAGGACCGAAGGTGCCGACTAGAGGGGGGTGAATAGGAGGGTAATTAAAATTACTTCTTTTAACTTTGTTGAACAGATTAAGTCTTAGGTAGTTGCAGGGTGAGCTAACTGTGTAACAGGTGAACAGCACAGGCAAGATATTATGTATGATTTAACAAGTAGCTATCACACAGGTGGCTAACACAAGTGAGCTAAAGACTTAGAAATAATGTGCAACCAACTGGCTGTGTAACAGGTAGCTAACACAGGTAAGAGATAAGATCACTAGCAACTGTGACACAGCTATGATAGCACAGGTAAAAAGGTGATCTACAGTAGATGAACCGAATAAGTCTAAGATCACACAACCATACAAGAATAGCAAGTACTATAAGTAATGCAGTAACTACTCAGAGGCAAGGTATTTTTCACCGAAGTTCCCTGCTCTTCTCAGAGAGGTACGTCTCCGTTGGAGAGAATACTCCGAAGAGATAGCCAGCACTGAATCATGCTTGTTCTCCGAGTACCTGACGATCAGGCCTCTTGCTTTGCTTGTGGAAGTCCTTTTGCCTTGCAGCAGGTAGACTTCAGATCACCTTCACAAACTACTGGTCCAGCCCACACAAGCTTGGGTGATACCAGCAACTCCTACGCCTGTCTAGGAGTAGACACTCCAAGAGTAATAGATTCAGCAGTAACGAATCTTGGAGGAACCAAATGCTCTTTTGCTTAAGGACTCTAACTCTCTTAGGAAGGTTGGCTTTTGTTCCGAGTGAAAGAGGCTTGTAACGGTCGAATAAGCTTTACTGGTTTGAGCTAGCTTGGATGGTTGGTTGAGGTCGAAGACCTCCCCTGGTCCCCTATATATAGGGTTCGCAGGAACCCGACCGTTACACTGTTGCCACGTAGGATTAAGTGAGCCACCGGTGACAGGCACCGGTGACATAGCTACACACTACGCCCAACCTATAACCGGCTCGGGCAGACCGACACTTGTGTCACCGGAGGCTGACACAGGTGAACCCTTAGTTGACATAGCAGCACTACTCAGCCCGGTCTTGGCACATGACATGCCCTCAGCATACGACTACTCTAATCCCTAATAAGGAGAGAACCTCCGACAGTCTTCTGACTCAGCAGACAAACCAATGCAGTGCAGGTCCCTTAGCATTTACAAGCTCTCCCCTGGTACAGAGATGTACCTGAGTCATAGAGCACTAGACCACATGTGACACAGCTGTGTCACACCGGTGACTCTAACCCCTAGGGTTTTCTACCGCTAGCACTGCAGAGTGCTAACAAAAACCAGTTTCACACTTGTGCAAAACTGTTGACACAGGGCTACTGACCTCAAAGTATCAGTGCCACTGTCCAACACCCTGAGCATTTGAGCAAAGATCCTCCACAGATTATTACTACTTCATCCCTCTTGATAGTACGGGTGTTTCCTATGGACTCAAAGAAACTAGCAAATCTAGGCTTTACCTGCCACCAACAGTATTCACGGCCCTTGACGCATCAAGCCACCATCACCTTGCTTGCAACTCCTTGCACAGCACCGGCTTCCTCACAGCTGTGACACAGCTGCCTAGCACAACCATTCCCTTGTCTTGGAAACCACCTTTGTACCTTTTTGGGTGGTCATCATTCCCTTGATGACCCTTCTTCCTGGAACCTATTAAACCTACTTACACTCATTGTAAACATTAAATCCTAGATTGAGTGCCATTAACCATCAAAACCACTTAGGGGCCTAGATGCTCTTTCAATCTCCCCCTTTTTGGTGGTTAGTGGCAACCCATTCAACAAATTCTCATAAAGGTTGAATGAGAGATACATCTACAGGTTGTTAGAAAATACTCCCCCTAAAGCTGTGCATAATAGATTTGCTTTTATCAGGCTAGTGCACAGATTTTAATTTTGGATATGAGTAGTATGTTCTTACAACTTACACTTTTATCAGTTCAGAGAATGTGTATCAGAGCATATGTCATTTCAGAGTATATGTATCAGAGCGTATGACATAAAGGATATATCTGAACTGATATATTTTTCTTCTGATGCAGTTATAATAACTAGAGTATATGAGTTTTAATCAGAGCATTCCAGTTATGATAATAGAGCATATAGATATGTAAAGCATCAGAGCAATTACTCAGAATAAGCATATGTATCAGATCACAGCTGAATAAGGCTCACATTACTGCATCAGAGCTCATTAAACTTATTAAAGATGAACATGACGATATTAGAGCATATCACGAAGATTAATTGTAATCAAGACAGAAGAATCAGAAATTAAAACACAAGTCTTGATACAACAAAAAGTTTACTCCCCCTATATCCAAAATACTCTCCCTTATATTTCTCCCTTTAGCACTTCTCCCCCTTGCACTATTACTACCATTTTCTCTCCCCCTTTGACACTAAAACACCAGAAAGGGGATGAGGAGAAGAAATATTCAGGGGAACTTGGTCTTCAGCAGCTGGAGAACTTCTGAGAGTTGAGCCTGCAGCTGATCGAATTTGGAGTCTAGACTGCCAACTTTGGTTCTGAGCTGAAGATTTTCTCTGCGCAGAGCCGCAAACTTTGTGGGCATGACCTTGTTCTGGTAGGCTCTGGCTGCTGCTTGAGACATGAGAGAGGAGGACAGAGTGCCATCTTCAGTTACCTGTGTCACAGACACTAACTCAGCTGGGTCAGCTACAGGGGACTCAGCTGTGACACCGGTAGGCACTTGGACTTCAGGTGCTGGCACCGGAGGGACAGGCACTTGAGGAGCTGTGGGAGCTGCTGTGTCACCAGGGGTAGACACAGCTGGATCAGGAGAATCGCCAAACAGAGCTAGCACAGCAACCTCATCAGGATGGTCATCAGCCTGAGGCCTGAGCTAGGTCTTTATGGTCTTCACTGTCATGTTGAAGTTGGAATCCAGAAGACCTGTGTGTTGAAGGATCATGTACATGATGTACGATCCATACCGCAACTTTGCTTTCTTGTCTTTGTGAACCACATCTATCTCATGAAAGATATATCTGGCTACATCAAAATACTGGTTCTTCGCAATGTGCACCAAGATCTACAAAACTAGGTTGTACACAGCATCTGTGTTGCCTCCCTTGGGCTGAAGAGTAACATTGATGATCTTCACAAGATGCTTGGCTGTGATGGTGATTCCCTTGAAATAGACATGTTCAGAAGGGGCTTTGGCAGGAAAAGTGAAGTTCCTAGGGTAGAACTTCCTTCTATCAGCATTGGAGACTGGCTCTAGCTTGAAAAGATTGGGCATTCCAGACTCCACTGGTGCATGTAGCAAACTATTAAACTCTGGAGCTGTTATTGACAGAAGTTGACCTCTAGTCTTCCAGAGCATAACATCTTGATTGCTTTGTTCAACCCAGACTGTGGCATAGAATTCTCTGAGAATCTCTGGGTCATAATCCTGTTGAAGACTGCAAATAAACTCCAGGCCTGAGGCTTGAATTAGAGATGGTAGGGTTCTCAACCTGGGATCATTCAGGGCAGACCAGTCTATGGCCTTGTAGTCAACAAAGCCTTTCGAAGACAAGATTTCATGATATACACCCCGTTGATGATCATTGTGAAATCTGGGGTCTGAGCAAGATGGTTCCTTGAACTCTTAATCTTCAGAGAAATATGGGCAAATTGACCTCATTTTAATGAATGTACTGGTGCTCATTGAGGCAACTTTGCTCTTGAACTTCTTTGGATCACTCTTAGGAAGCTTTTTGGCTGCAGCTCTTGAGATGAATGCCATTTGGTTAACCTCAGTCCTCAGAGCATGTGAAAATATGTAGTGATACTTGGATTCCAAGTCATCATCTGCAGCTGAGAGATTGGGTGAGCTGTCTTCATGTTCTTCCTCTTCTGGTTCTATGGCTGATTCTGCACTAGGAGATGAGCTTTCTGCTTGATAATCTTTGTCAGAATCAGACCTAGGTTCTCTAGCCCTTGGTGGGGTTACTGATACTCCTCTACCATCATTTGATTCGCTCTCTGAGCTTTCTTCTTGGCCAGCTGCGTCAGGTGCCTGTGCCACAGGAGAGGACACAGGTGCTTCAGAAATGGAGACTGGGAAAGCTGCATGTGAAACAGGTGATGGAGTCCGGTGGGGCACTTGGGCTTGAACCTCTTCTGCCTGAGGCACAGCTGGTTGAGACAGCTGTGTACTTGGTGATTTGGCAGGTTCAGTAGGCTTCACAGATCCAGCCTCTACTGATGATGAAGGCACATGTGCCTCTTTTGGTGCTTGTTCCTCAGCCTCAGACACAAGAAACTGGGATGGAGACATCTGCTTCTGCACATCCAGAGAGGAGAGGGATTCTACACTTGTAGAGCTTACTGTTTATTTGCTCCTCCTCTGGTAAGTCTGTAGATTGGACTTGGCTGGGCTGGCCACCTGTGACACAGGTGGTGGCATCTCCTTCTTAATTTCTTAGAGAGCTTCCTTCTGCTGGTCCAGCTGATCTTTCATTGTAGGCTTGGAACCCTGAGAGGTTTCTGAGATGATTTCAACCTTTGGTTCTAGCTGTTTCTTTGCTGGAGGTTCTTCACTGATGACAACAACTGTATCAGATCTCTTTCTCTTGATGCTTGGAGCAGATGGAGCTGCAGAGACTGGTCTGTTTGCAGCAGATACTTGACTTTGTTTGAGCTTTACTTCAGCCATCAAGGCTGTTTTCTCTGGACCTTTGGGCGACCTCATTGCTTTGCCTAGTAGCTCATTGATTTGTTGAAGAAGAATGATGTCTCTTTGACTTGAACTCAGGCCTTTGGGCATGGATTTTTGAGTTGAGACAGAAGATTGAGCTAACTTGAGCTCAGGGGGTAGAAGGCCTCTTTTAAGCTTGATTTCAGCTTGTACTGCTTGCTTCTCAAGACCAGAGGGCAAAGAGTTGGCCTTGTGGATCAATTCACTAATCTGATGGACAAGTTCTCTTTCATTTTGCTTCACTTCAACTGGTTTAGAATTTGGCATTGCCAGACAGCTGGTTGAGACTTTCTCCTGAGTCTCAATAATTTTCTTTCTCAGCTCAACCTCAGCTGAATATGAAGTGGCTGTTTGTAGCTGCTTGTGCAGATCAGCAATTTCCCTTAAGAGAGCTCTATCTTCTTCGGAAGGTTTAGGGATTTGCATTGTAACAGGCCTAGCAGCCTCTGAAAGCTCAAAGCTCTTGGCAGTGTAGATGGTGGTCAACTGCCTCTTGGTTTTCTCATCTGTGGCTTCACTGATCCTTGCTGCCAAAGCATCCAATTCATCAACGATATACTTATCATGTTCAAGGTCTTCTTGAGACACTTGAGGCTCTAGAGCAGGCTCTCTGATGGTAAGTGTGCTCCTTGGCAACACCACATCTTCAATAGATGGCTTAGAAACCTTCTTTACTGTTTTCTTTCCTTTCTTGGCTGCTTCCTTGCCCAAGGAAGTATGCTCAACAGCTGATGAGGATCTTGTCCTCTTGGTAGGAACCCTTTTTGTAGAGCTAGATTGACCAGCTTTCTTGGCAGCTGCTTTCCTCTCCCTGATAGCTCTTAGGCTTGCCTTTTTCTTCTCAGTCGCTGCTGCTTTCTGTCTCAGCCTTTCTCTTTCTTGATCTGAATCTGAAATTGTGATCTCAAAGCTTGACTTTTCTGGGTCAGACCAATTCATCCCACTGTCAGCTTTCTCAGACCCTGAAGACATCTGAAAAAACAAGGTAGATGAGAACAAAGTAGGTAAGAAGTGCTCCTAAGATGCAAAAGGTATGTGTGAGACACCTGTGTGATGAAGAGGAGACACATGTGAGGACTTAGCAACAACCGAGGTCTTTGCCTGTTGAATAGGCTTGCCTGTGTGACAGGTGAGACCCTAGCGGTGACACAGCTACGTGTTGAGGCGGAAGGCAGATTTTAGAAAACTAGGGTTTTACAGGTTTTAGCCGATCAATTCTGAACAAGATGAGTTGTGGGGGATGATCAAGAGCTAAACCAACCCTAAACACTTACAATGCGCTGTTGGATTAGATTTTAGAGCAAGTTCACGTGCTCGATGAAGAAAAAGAGCAAAGTAGGGCTTGTGGAAGCTTACTTTGATCAAAGAAGCGATAATGCGTGGAGGAGATGAAGCTTGAGCACGATGGAAAGCCTTTTCTGAAGCGTTGAAGAGATTGCATGGGGCGGAAACTATGAAATCGTCGAAAACGTGAGGTTTTGGCGCACGGCGGAAGTTGGGGTTTTGAGTTGAACGTGGATTCTGTTGGAGAACGTATCGACGTCTTCTATAGGCCCAAGGGGTATATGGTGGCTGTGTCACAGCTGAGAGATGGACCTGTGACACAGGTGAGTAAGAAAAGATACCCTAAGATCTACGGATTTCAAAACCATTCACCTGAGATACAGATGGATGACTCAGGTGACAAGTATTTCAACTATAGAGCACCAAGACAGAAAGACTTAGATAAGAGAGAAAGCATTAGAACACTATCTGAATGTCCTTATGGAATCTTCTCAATATCAGCTTGCCAGAAATACAATCAAGCAACACTAAAGCTGACAGGAGTTGATTAGAAACACTTTGTACACAGGAATGTGCACTCATATAGCTCAAGAAATATTTTTACTTCTAAGTATAGCACATACCTGTGACACCGGTGAGTAACACAGGTGTTCATGTAAGAAGCATAAACAGCAAAAACATATGAGCTAGACACCAAGCCAAACCTTTTATTGCAAGTTAGAGACATCAATGATATTCAATTCACTCCTCAGAGCACAGAACCTAGTCTCATCTAAAGGCTTGGTGAATATATCAGCTAATTGTTTTTCAGTCCTTACATGGCACAACTGTATATCTCCCTTCTCAACATGGTCTCTCAGAAAGTGGTGCCTCACTTCTATGTGTTTGGATCTTTGGTGGTGTACTGGGTTGTTGGCTAACTTGATTGCACTTTCATTATCACAGAAGAGGGGTACTTGATTAAAAGATATGTTGAAATCTTTCAAGGTCTGCCTCATCCACAATAATTGAGCACAACAACTACCAGCAGCTATATACTCAGCTTCTGCAGTGCAAAGGGCTACTGAGTTTTGTTTCTTGGATGACCAGGACACTAAGGAATGCCCTAGGAATTGACAAGTACCAGAGGTGCTTTTTCGGTCAACCTTACACCCTGCATAGTCACTATCAGAATAGCCAACTAGCTCAAAATTTGCACCTTTAGGATACCATAAATCAAACCCTGTGGTTTGAATCAAATATCTCAGTATCCTGCGTACTGCCACTCTGTGACAGTCCTTAGGGTTAGCTTGGAATCTAGCACACATGCATACACTCAACATAATATCAGGCCTAGATGCACATAAGTATAGCAAGGAGTCTATCATGGATCTAAACTCTTTCTGATCAGCAGATTTACCTTCAGTGTTTAAGTCCAGATGACCATTTGTTTGCATGGGAGTATGAATAGGCTTTGCATCCTTCATGCCAAACTTGGTGATGATGTCCTTGGTGAATTTTTCTTGAGAGATGGAAGTACCTTCCTTGAGTTGTTTGATCTGAAGTCCTAGGAAGTACTTGAGTTCACCATCTAGGGGTATCTCAAACCTCTTGGTCATCATCTGGCTAAACTCATCACTTATGGAGTGGTTACACTACTGCAGAGACTGCTATAGGTGCCACCTTACCAGTGATGAGCACAAAAAATGCTCGTCACTGGAAACCGGAAAATTTACCTGTGGTGGGCGCAAATTGCCACTTGTCACTGGTAATATTTTACCACTAACGGGCAGAAATTCGTGCCCGTCACTAGTAACATAGCAATTACTAGTGGCGGGCACATAGACGCGCGCATCACTAGTATAAGATATTCCAGTGACGTGCTGGTTCGAGCGCCCGTCACCGGTACGATTTGATGCGGCCGCCTCCGGGCCAGGTTACCAGTGGCAGGCGCGGAGAGTCGCTCGTCACTGGTATGTGCTATACCAGTGATGGGTAATTAGGTGCGCCCGTCACTGGTAACCTGGCCTATAAAATGCATCAGCGAGCTCGCTGCTGCCCAGTCCTAGTTCCACTAGCCAGCAGCAAGCTCGCCGGCCGCCTACAAGTCCGCCGTCGCCGTAGGTGCCCCTGGTACTCTTTTTGCTCTCCAAAAGCTTCCCCCACCTCCCCTCCCTAGCCCTCTTTCTCTCGGCCTCCTAAATCTAGCTAGCTAGCTGATCTGATCAGCAGCTCTCTCCCTCAAACCTCTCCCCTCTCATAAATCTTTGCTTCAACGTACTTCCCCCCCAAACCTCTTCCTCCATAGCTTCCCCCACCTCCCTAGTTTTCACCAAGAAGCAAGATTGTAATGAACCAAGATTTCACCCTAATTTCTTATGAACTGAGATTTTAGAAAATTCATTTGAGATTATGAACTGAGATTTGTGTTAAACTGTCACTACTGCCTCCATCGATCGTATGAAATGAAAAATGAAATGTGTAATGCTACGACATCGATCATATGAGATGAATATTTGTGGAACGGTTTGTGATTGGCCATCGAACCATCATTTTGACAAATTTGTTCATACATTGCTTGTGTGGTACCGGCCATCGAGCCGAAGCAACATTTGTTGCTCTTTGTCAACACTTGAGCTGTCAATGTTTTGTCAAAATGTTGCTTTGTCAACGTTTTGTCAATGTTTGACATACTCGATTTTAGTTATTTTAGCAAAGGTCATGCCAAAATTTTCTATGGCTTGGTACTAATTAATTTTCGTATATCTTAATTAGGGATCGGATGACCGATGGATCGAAGTTGGATGTATGACGGTGATCGGAACAGTAAAAGTTTCCATACATCTTTGAATGAGTTCTTTGATTTCGCCGAGCGAGATATGGTGCGAAAGGGTGCCACGATGATATGTTGTCCGTGTCATGATTGTAGAAACTTGAAGATGTACGAAAGGAAATCTGGCTTTTTGCACATGCACCTGGTGCGATGGGGTTTCATGGTAGGTTATACACGGTGGAGAAGTCACGGTGAGGAGGATGTGGTTGTTGCCGATGATCAAGGGTTAGATGAAGAAGCAGGACATGAAGAGCCGGAAGCAGAACGGATGGATTACAAAGATGCCGGAGGACATGAAGAGGCCGAAGCGAATACGCAAAGCACGGGGGACAATTTGGCCGGAATGGTCCAGGACCCTCATGTGCAAGAGCAGGTTGTGAAAAAGAGGAATAATGATAGTGCGGCTTGTAGAGAGGCTGCCAAGTTGGAGACATTGGTGAAAGACTCAGAAAGTCCCTTGTATCCCGGTTGCAATCCCGAGTACACCCGCCTCTCAGTCACGCTTGAACTTCTAAGACTCAAGGCACTCCACAACAGCACGGACATAAGCCTCGATGAGACATTGGAGTATCTTGCAAAAGTTCTGCTGGAGGGGAACGTGTTGCCTCGCGGTTGCGATGAGGCCAAGAAGGTCGTGTGCCCTCTTGAATTGGAGGTGATGAGATACCACGTGTGTCCAAATGACTGCATCATTTATCGAAACCCGTACGCGGAGCTAACCAAGTGTCTAGAGTGCAAAGCATCCCGATTCAAGCGGGGAAAGAACTACCAACCAGATGGTGAGAATGGAGTGAAGAGCCACTACAGCAGATTGACCCTCTCCTGGAGGACATCCACTGACGGGCACCGAAAGGACTGTCGTTGGAGGGGATAACCACTGATGGACATGTACGAGACCGTCAGTGGAGGAGACCGCCTGGCCACAGCTGAGGACCTCCACTGACGGGCACATAAGTAGCCCGTCAGCGAAGATGAAAACGTGGTGCCAGAAATTGGTACAGATGATGTGATCTCTCCGCTGACGGTCTCCACTTAAGAGTCCGTCAGTGGTGATTGGGCCTCTACTGACGGGCATATCGCGTGTCCATCAGCATTGGTTGTTCGCGGGATGACGGTCGTATCACTGATGTCCCCTTTTCGTGGGCCCGTCAGTGCTAACTTCTCCTATATAAAGCGCGGCGCTGGCTGCTGGCCAGTGCTCGCGCGCCCACTGGTCAGCAGCAAGCGCCCCCACCCGCACGAACCCGCTGCGCTGCCGCCGCCGCCCCCACCCCACATTCAAACCCTCCCATCTCCCCAACCCCCTCCTCCTCTCCCTCCTTCCTCCTCTCCCTTCTTCCTTCCCACACTAGATCTAGATCTAGAGATCTTGCTAGATCTCTTTAATTTCCCAAAACCCTCCCATTTCTTTTAGATTTCTTGACCCATCTCTAGATCTCTCTTTTGAACCCAACAAAATTTCTCATCTCTCCCTCCTCCTCTCACTCTCTCCATAGATCTCTCTTCCCTCCATGAAGTTCCATTCACTCGCCGAAAAGATCGCTAGCGCTCGGTAATAATACTCTTTTAATTTGGATGAATGAGATACGCTCGCCGAGGCCTAGTGTTTATTTTTTTGAACTAATTAGTTTCCTCAAGTGACCGCGCCGTCGCCTCAGCCCCTTGTGCCGCCGCCTTGACCGTTCGTCTGGGCTCGACCTCGCCCGAGCACGCGCCGTCGCCGGTGCTCCCCGTGGGTCTCGCCGCCCCGCTCGGACTCGTCGAGGTGGCTCCGGCCGCACACGCCTGGCCCGTCTTGCCTCGGGGCGGTCCCGCATTAGTCGCCTCACCTCGGCCGCCGCCCGGGACGGCCGTGGTCGGCGTCGCAGCTCCTTCCCGGGGCTCCGTCGGCCCGCCTCCCGCCGGTGGCGCCCGCTGAGCTCGGCCTCTTCCTCAATCCGGTAAGCCCCTTTTTCCCCAAATTCTAGGGTTCTACTCCCCAATTTTCTACTATGGCTCCGTTCTAGGTTTCTTCGCCTGTTGGTTTGATTTGGTCTCGGCTTAGGTGATATGTACCAAATTGAAGAACAGGTGCTACACTTGATCCTAGCTATTCTCTGCTTTGGTATATACCTGCGTCGGTTGTTATTCTTATGGTGTCCCTCCTAATAGGTTGCATGTATATCTCATTTTAGGGTTTTACATACCCTGTTCGGAGTCGTTTTCTCGAAGATATTCTTGAAGTTACGGGGCACAGATTGACTCCATACAACCAGATAGATGACTATGGTTTCTAAGCTTCTCTTTTTAACAGGATGCAGTTAAAGTTGCTGATCTAAGGGACTATAGTACACGAACCTGTGACTCGCTATCCTGTTGGAATCCTGATTCAATTGGTTTTAACTTGATAGAAAATGTCTTGTGCCATATTTGTCAAAAGGAAAGAGCCGGTGCTGTTCTTGTATTTATGACTGGGTGGGATGATTTTTATGCATTGAAAGAGCAGCTGCAAGCAAACCCATTGCTTGGAGACCCTTGCAAAGTTTTGCTGCTTGCATGTCATGGTTCAATGGCTAGCTCAGAGTAGGTATTACCGCAATGGTATTTTCATTTCCTATTTTATAGTTACTTTTAGCAGTCATACTCAGTTCTTTTATTCGAGTAATGAAATATTCATGTACCTACAGTTTAATTTTGCTGGTAACACTGGAACTGTTTTGTTTAAATTTATTCAATGGCTAGCTTATTTAGTTGATATATCTGATACCTGTGCATTTCTGATCATGACAAAGGCTCTTGGTTAGTCGATTGTTTCTAGTTTGAACTAGTAACTCTAGCTATTTTGCAGATCCGAGACTGACATAATGAATGTTGTGGAACAAAGAATATGGCATTCCATGGAGGAAGGGCATTTCAAAAACCAACCTGGGAAGGGCAAACCCCTGAACCTCGATACGAACCCTCATGCAGATCCTACAGAAGACACCCTTTATAGGAATTCTACTATATTTCTTAATGCCAGTTGAGTTGTTTGTGTTGAACGGTTTTCGGTCACATATTGTAACCGTGAGTGTTTGGATGTAACTATGAATTAGTGATGTGAACCAATTCTTTTTGTTGGATGGATGTAAAATGAGATGAATCTCATATATTCAATCTTTTCGTAATTGTGACAAAATTTAATGAACATTTATTGCCTATCAAATTTGAGATTTGACATCTCTTTCTTCACCATGCTGGCCCAAACATTTTGGGCCAATGAATTGGACTGGGTTCATTTTCGTCATAAATTCGTCACAGAAGGTGATTTATGACGAATTGTCGTTCTTTCATGACGAATGCGATTCATCACAGAAGGTTGACACGTGGATGATGACGTGGACACTACGTGGGAGCACAGCCACGTCAGTTCGTGACGTGGCGTCCACGTCACAACAAAGGCCACGTAGGCTGCCACGTAAAAAACAGCCGTGTCGGAAAGCTGTTTTATGACGAAAATGGTCCCTATTTATGACATTCTCGAGCGACTTGCATGACGAAATATTTCGTCATAGAAGTGTCTCCGTTCCATGACGGCTGGGTTTTCGTCACGGATGTCTTACTTTCTGTGACGAAATCACCATTTCGTCACAGCGGTACATCTATGACGCGACTTCCATGATGATTTCATTTTCGTCATAAATTCGTCACAGAAGGTGATTTATGACGAATTGTCGTTCTTCCATGACGAATGTGATTCATCACAGATCAACGAAAATCTTGTAGTGTGAGGAGGCCATATCACCCTACTTAATCTGTGCATTCATTTGCCAAAGCAAGTTCGGGGTTGACGTCTCGGGCTATTCGAAGCTATATCACTCCACTCCTCTTGGAATTGATACCCAAGGGTTGAGGTCGGGGTTGACGTTTCGACTTAGTGGGTGATTTCATCTAAAGCTCTCTGTTATGGATTTTGGGTCCCGACACGACACGTCCGACAACGCTCGCTCCAAGTCGGGGACCTTGTTCTAAGACTTATTCAGAACAAGAGTAACAGTAATAAACTTTCCCCCAAATGGGAAGGCCCTTACACGGTAGCCGAGGTCACTCGACCAGGATCATTCCGACTAGCAATGGAGGATGGCTGAGTCCTAGCAAATTCCTGGAACATCGACTAGCTCCAGAAGTTCTATGTGTAAGACTAATCGACTGTCCACTCGAGAACACCCCTCGAGTGCACACTTGGGGGCTGAATAAGGTGGTCAGATGACCTCAACATGAAAAATTCATCGAAAGTTACATTAGACCCCAAGAAACATAAAACCAAAAATCCCCACAAAAAAGTCTAGCACGTACAGAATACAAGATCGACTACGTGTTCACACCTCTGGGGTCTCCTTCCCGGTCGCATGCGAACATCCAGCAAAGTCTTGAGCCGCACAATCCAATTCCACTAATCGATCTGGAAGACTTAGTGGCCTGGAGGGACACGCTGGCTGTCCGAAGTACTGACTCTAGGCGATCCGTCACCATTAAGAGTTTCTCCTCGAGAGAAGAGACCCTTGCCTTCTCTTGGGAAAGAGCGTTGGAAAGCTGAGTCGATCGGTCCCGAAGTCCCCGGACCTCGTTGCAAACGGAATCCCATCTACCCTGGACGCGCTGAGAGGAACATTAAGGTCAAAAGGAATCATCTTATGAAAAGGGCAGATAACAAGTGAAGATGTTCTTACATCCACTAATGGTCCGAGCAGCGCCACCGAGTCATCCTCGGCTAAAGTCTCCCCGCCCCGCTGACTAAAAGTTGGCTAACATATATTGGGCGAAAGCAGAACCGTCCCGCTAGTCGGATCCCGACTAGGCAATAATCTAGAGACAGATAAGCGCCTCCTCAGGACGGCCGGCTGGTCGGACCTCAGTGAAGGAGAGTCCCTACAGATCATGCTCAGCACCCAGGTCGACATACAAAAAGCTTGACTAAGGAGGGGATGAAAGGAGAATATCACTACTAGAAAAAAGGTCATCCGTTGCAATTATCACTGACGGGCAGGGAGAGGCCCGTCACAGTTGTTCGTTATCACTGACGGGCACCGGGTGAACCGTCAGTAGTGAATCTACCAGACGTTCCAAATTTGCGTGGGGAAAGTCATCACTGACGGGCAAAATGTATGACCCGTCAGAGATTACAACAGCTGCCGGGACGAATCTTACCAGTGACGATCTTGTTTTTTTGCCCGTCAGTGGTAATTTAGTCATAATAGACGGGCGAACAATCTGCCCGTCAGCGGTAATATTGTTACCGGTGACGGCTCTTCTCAGTGACGGGCCTGTTGGACGAGCCGTCACCATTTTCTGCCCTTCGCCTCCCACAGCTATAAAAAACACATACCCCACCGAGCGTTCCATCTTGATTCCTCTCGTTCTCTCCGTTCATCTAGGGTTCTTCCTCCCCTCACCGTCTCGCCACCGGCCGGATCCGCGATGGTGCGGGA
The DNA here is from genome assembly GCA_019208055.1 of Stipa capillata. NCBI lineage: Eukaryota > Viridiplantae > Streptophyta > Magnoliopsida > Poales > Poaceae > Stipa > Stipa capillata. The sequence goes on along the minus strand of JAGXJF010005324.1, from coordinate 97,350 downwards.
GCAGAAGACCGAGGAGTTTCCTGAAAGCGCGTCCTCGAGGAAGAGGGCCCGCCACGAAGCTCCCCAGCAGGTACGTCGTTCTCCTCGCATCAAGATGTTGAAGGAGAAGGAGCAGATGGAGGAGGCGGAGCAGTTACGTCGTTCTTCTGGCGCGGAGCTGCGCGTCGAGCCCGTGGAGGAGGACGACGCCGCTGACGCCGTCGAAGAGGAACCCGTGGAGGAGGACGACGCCGCTGCCGCCGTCCAAGAGGAGCCCGTGGAGGAGGGGGACGCTGCTGCCGCCGTCGAGGAGGAGCCCGAGGACGAGGACGACGCCGCTGCCGCCGTCGAAGAGGAGCGGCAGCTCCAGGAGGCGATACGTCGGTCCATCAACTATGAACGCGCCATGGCCGCCATCATAGCCGAGGAGGACCGCATGATGGCGGAAGCCGTGAAGGCTTCCCTCGCCGATGCCCGCGCCGCGGCCGCCGCCCCTGCCCGGGAGGGGAAGTTGAAGGAGGTCGAGAAAGGAGGACCTTCTGGCTCGGAGCCGCGCGTCAAGAATCAGAGAAAGAAGAAGTTGTCGAAATGACGGACAACTGAAAAATTTCTTGTCTTGTATTTTGCAATCGGATGAAATGGATGAACTATCGATGGCGTACTAACTTTTTTTTAATCCCCAAAATATCATCACTGACGGGTGAGACTCTAGGGAACGTCAGTGATACTTTACACGTGACGGGTGATTTACATCCACCCGTCAGTGCTGATATTTTGGGATTTGAATATTTTTGAGCCCACAGAGCTCACCACTGACGGGTGAAACTCGTTCGCCCGTCAGTGGTATTATACTGTTGACGGGTGGAGAACGGCGGCCCGTCAATGATGACTTCCCCCCGATTTTTCACTGATCGGTCAACCTTCTATACTGTTGCCTCCACCGCTGTGTCTCTTCGCCTCCTCCCGCAACTCTCTATATAACCCGCCTCCCCGTTCATATGAATCATCTTCATCTCCATTCATCTTCCTCCCCTAAACTCTAGAAGCGCCCGCACTGCTCCTCTCATCCTCATCGTCTCGCCGCCTGCCGGATCCGCGATGGTGCGGAAGCTGAAGACCGCTAGGATGTCGAGTGCATCGGGTTGGCACGCCCGCGTGCCCGAGGAGTTTCCGCCTCCTCAAACTCAGACCCACCGCCACGAAGAGGTGCCACGCCATCAGTTACGTCGTTCTCCACGCATCCAGATGCTGAAAGAGAAGGAGAAAGAAGGAGCTTCCCTCGCCGAGGCCGCCGGCCCCTCCCGCGACAATTAAGTGAAAACTTTCGTATCTTGAATGCAGAAAGTGTATGTATTTTGCAATCGGAAATGGATTATCGATGGCGTACTTACTTTTTTTTTCACTATGGATGAATCGGATGAAATGGATGAACTATGGATGAACTATCGGATGAAATGGATGAAAAATTTGTTGTCTTGTATATGTGCATTGTTGATGGCGTTCTATATTTTTTTTGAGCCCACAGCTACCACTGACGGGTGAAACTCGTTCGCCCGTCAGTGGTATTATACCGTTGACGGTTGGAGAACGGCGGCCCGTCAATGATGACTTCCCCCGATTTTTCACTGAGCGGTTGTAGCGTTACCACTGACAGGCGGCCCTTCTTTGCCCGTCACTCATAAATCATGTAAAGCAAAAAATTTAGCTACTCCAGCTTATCCCGAGCACAGCGCCCAGACCCACGAGCCCGGGCCGCGCAGAGGACCGGCCAAGTGCCTATTCCGAGCACAGCGCCCAGGCCCACGAGCCCAGGCCGCGCAGGAGACCAGCGGTGCCTAGAAGTATCAGTGAAGGTTATAAGGAATTAGGAAGCCAGAGGCGCAGCTGTCCTTTTAAGCTAGTGCGCGCTGCTCGCTCGGCGAGGTGGGACTAAATTTCTGCGGTACCAGCGTTGTAGCGTTACCACTGACGGGCGGACCTTCTTTGCCCGTCAGTGATGATAAGTTAACACTGACGGATCCTTGACTGATGCCCGTCAGTGGTATTCCTACATATATAACTCCAGCTCTGGCGCGAAAAACTTTCTGTGCCCGCGCGTCCCAAGGACCAGCTGCGTGCGCCGCCGTCGCCAGCTAAACTGCTGCGGCCCGCGCGCAGCCCTATTATCTCCCGAAGGCCATCTTCATTCTCTCCAGCCCGGCCTCTTGATCCCTCTCTCAAAGATTGCTGGCTACGTACCCGGCCGGGCTCCCCTGATTCTCTCCTCCCCCGCCCCTCTCGATCAAAAGGCCAATTTTTCTCTCCTCCAGTCCCCATCCCCCTCTCAAAGACCCCAGCTGCCTCCTTGTCAACATCCCTCTCCCCGAAGGCCCACGATATCCGTCGCTCCTAGCTCCTCTAGGGTTTTTAATCTCTAACATGGTAATTAAGTACTTTATTTTATTCGCCCGAGAGAAGAAATGGCTAATTTAATATATTTATTTTATGAAATTATGTTTATTTTGCCGTAGGGATCGATTGATAGAAGTTGGATGTATGGAGATCGTGCCACACAGAGTTTCGTCACCGCTTTGAACGAGTTTCTTCGAGTCGCTCGAGCGGATATGGCGATCAAGGGAAAAGCGAAGATGTGTTGTCCATGTCGTAAATGTAGTAATATGCAAATGTTATCGACGACGGGGGAGTTGCAACTACATTTGCTGACGAAGGGTTTCATGGAAGGCTATACACGTTGGACATGTCATGGTGAAGAGAAAGAAGTTGCAAACCCAGAGAAAGAAGTTGCAAACCCGACAGAAGCGGTGGACCTCGTTGAGGATGAGCACGGCGTAGCTATCGAGGAAGAAGCTAATTCACAATCTTCAGAGGATAGCATGGGGAATTTGAATGACATGTTGCATGATATGGAAGAAATGACTTCGACCCCGGAGAATGAAAGAGAGTTCGCAGAGTTTGTAAGATTGTTGGAAGACGCGAGAGTTCCGTTGTTTGTTGGATGTAAACTCGAGCATACGCGGTTGTCCGTCTCGTTAGAACTTCTAAAGCTAAAGGCAGCGTACAACTGGCCGGACACAAGTTTCACAAAATTATTAGAGCTCCTTTCCAACGTTCTCCCGGAGGGGAACGTCTTGCCTACAAGCACTTACAGGGCAAAGAAGGTTATATGCCCTCTCGGATTGGACGTTGAAAAATTCCATGCGTGTCCAAACGACTGCATCTTGTACCGCAGAGAGTACGTAGACCTACGAAGATGTCCGGTGTGCAAGACATCCCGGTACAAGCGTACTGCAAACCAGCTCGATCGTGACGAGGACGACGATGAAGCGAAGGGCCCCCCTGCGAAGGTTTGCTGGTATCTTCCTGTTCTTCCCCGTTTGAAGCGGTTTTTTGCCAACAAGAAAGATGCAAAACGAATGCGTTGGCATAAGGAGGGTCGAATTGAAGATGGAATCCTGAGGCACCCTGCCGATGCATGCCAATGGAGGGCAGTGGACGATGCATTTCCAGATTTCGGGGAGGAGGCGAGAAACATAAGGTTTGGGATGAGCACAGACGGGATCAATCCATTCGGCAACATGAGTAGCAGACACAGCACATGGCCAGTCCTTCTATGGATGTACAACCTTCCTCCATGGCTGTCGATGAAGCGCAAGTATATACACCTCTCCGTACTCATCCAAGGGCCGAAACAACCTGGAAACGATATTGACGTGTACATGCAGCCAATGAAGGAGGAACTAGAGACACTCTGGCACCAGGGGGCTGAGGTTTGGGACGCTGATAAAGTAGAGTATTTCCAGCTACGAGCTATGTTGTTCACTACGGTCAATGACTATCCAGCGCTCGGAAACTCGTCTGGCCAGAGTGTGAAAGGATACGAAGCTTGTGTCTCGTGCCAAGAAGAGACGGCGAGTTCATTCTTACAGAACTCGAGGAAAATCGTGTATATGGGTCACCGAAGGTGGCTGGCCAAAAACGATCCATGGAGGCAGTGCCCAATTAAGTTTAACGGAGAAGTGGAAAATCGTTCGAAGCCGGCGGAGAAGACCGGTGCACAGATATACGAGATTGTCAAGGATATCGACATTGTACCCGGAAAGACACAAGAGCTAAGACCGGGCATCTGGAAGAGGAAGTCGCTATTTTGGGACCTGCCTTACTGGCAAGTTCTACACACCCGTCACAGTATTGATGTCATGCATGTCGAGAAAAATGTGTGCGACAGCTTGGTTGGTATTTTGCTGAACATTCCAGACAAGACAAAAGATGGTGTCAAGGCACGGCTTGACATGGAACAGATGGGCGTCAGACCAGAGCTGTGGTCCGAACAGATAACGTCAAAGACAAACAAGGGTGATTTGAGAGTCAAGACGCGCCTACCTCCCGCCTGTTACACCCTGAGCAAAGCGGAGAAGAAGAGATTGTGCGAGTGTCTTGCTGGGGTCAAAGTTCCTTCCGGATATTCGGCAAACATAAAGAAACTTGTATCGATGAAGGACTTGAAATTAATTGGTATGAAATCTCATGATTGTCATGTGATGATGACACAGATCCTACCCATTGCAATTAGAGGCCTAATGGAGCCAGGAGTCCGCAAGACCGTCACCAACCTTTGTAGCTTTTTCAACACGATCTCTCAGAAGTCAATTAGCCCAGATCGCCTTCATAAACTTAAGCAAGAGATCGTCGTGACCATCTGCGAACTAGAGATGTACTTCCCTCCTACATTCTTCGATATCATGGTACATCTCATGATACATATCGCTCCGGAGATACTGAGCCTAGGCCCCGTGTTCCTACACAGCATGTATCCTTTTGAAAGATACATGGGCATTCTGAAGCGCTATGTTCGTAACAGATATCGGCCTGAAGGAAGCATCGTCCAAGGCTATGCTGCTGAAGAGTGTGTCGAGTTCTGCACAGATTACATGGCTGAACATCGACCTATAGGTGTGCCAAGTTCGCGGCACTCGGGTAGACTCATTGGTGTCGGCACACTCGGAAGAAGACAGTACGATCCTTTACGTACCGATCGATCAACTGACTTCCATAGAGCACATTTCGTGGTCTTGCAACACCTGTCAGTGGTTGGGCCTTATATAGAGATGCACCATCAACTGTTGCGCAAAGAAAACCCTAATAGAGGACTTTATTGGATCACAAAGACGCACAACGCGCAATTTTGCCATTGGCTAAAGGACTACTGGTACGGAAGGGAACCGAGCTGTGAAGAAGAAATAATCGTCAAATGGTTGGCAAGAGAACCCATGACAAACATCGTGACATGGCAAGGGTATGATATCAACGGATACACATTCTATACGGAGGCCCAAGACCGGAAAAGCACATATCAAAACTCCGGGGTGACGATAGAAGCTAAAAGTAGTATTGATGGCCCGAAATGCAGGTACTACGGCATCATCGAAGAGATTTGGGAACTTGACTACACCGTGACCAAGGTCCCGGTGTTTCGTTGCCGATGGGTGCACCTGAAGGACGTCTGTGTCGAAGATCAGAACTTCACCACGGTGAATCTTCGGAGTGTCGGGTCCAAAGAGGAACCATTCATATTGGCTAAACAGGTCGCGCAAGTGTTCTACGTACTGGATCCATCTAATAAGAAGCGCCACGTTGTAAGAAAAGGAAAAAGGAGTATCGTTGGAGTGGATGGTGTAGTGGACGAAGAAGACTACGACCAATTCGATGATCCGGATACCGAAGATGAAGATGAGAAGACAAAGAAAAAGATGAAACGTCATACTGATAACAGTGCCAAGCCGTACGTACGTACTGATCATAACGAAGGACTGACATATCAAGGGAAGAAGCTAGTCGATGACGATGACGAGAACGACGGAACTTAATATAAGTGTTGATGACATTTATGTGATGTAGATATGTAAATATATATGTGTGATCGAGATAACTGTTGTCATTTATGTGATGTAGATATAAATATATATGTGCGATATAAGTGTTGTCATTTATAAGGATATGCAATTTTGGATTATGTTGGAAGCCCAGCAAAGTGATGAATCCTTTACACTTAGCAATTTGGTTGGATGGATGGAAGTTGGATATGATGAGCCAATTTTATGTTTAATTGGTTGGATATGATGGATGGATTGCTATGGTTACCATTTGTATGCGATGGTGAGATTACCCACCTGAGTCTCAGGTGACAAACTCAAGCTATCCTGTTCATTTTCAGGTGACAAACTCAAGCTATCCACCCGAGTCTTAGACTCTGGAAACACGAAGATGAAGTTAACACTGACGGGCCTTTATTACGAGACCGTCACTGCTAAATAGCACTGACGGTCACTACATAAAGGCCCGTCAGTGTTAACTAATCATCACTGACGGGCAAGGAGCGGTTGCCCGTCAGTGGTAACGCCACCGACGCTGCTACCGCACATCTTTAGTCCCACCTCGCCGAGCGACCAGCGCGCGCACCAGCTTAAAAGGGCAGCTGCGCCCTCGGCCTTCGAATTCCTTACAACCTTTACTGATACGTCGAGCCACCGCTGGTCCCCTGCGCGGCCTAGGCTCGTGTGCTTGGGCGCTGTGCTCGGGATAGGCCTCCGGCCGGTCCCTTGCGCTGCCTGGGCTCGCGGGCCAGGGCGCTGTGCTCGGGATAGGCTGGTGTGCCATAATTTTTTGGTTTATATAATTTGTTCACTTCTAGTTTCCAGCAAAAACCAAAAACAGGAGTGGAGCAGGCTTGAACGGACGCGCGGGCAACAAATTTGTGCTAAGTGTCCTACATATAGAACACACTCATCACTGACGGGCAGAAAAAAATACCCGTCAATTTTACATACAAGTGACGGTCACCGCATAATTGCCCGTCAGTGGTAAGCCTAAATTTTTTACTTCACGTAACAACAACTGTTAGAACTTAGACATTTTAGGCGCAACAACAAATGTTAGACATGAAGCAAAAAATTTAGGCGCACCAGCCTTAATCCCGAGCACAGCGCCCAGACCCACGAGCCTAGGCCGCGCAGGGAACCGGCCATAGGCCTATCCCGAGCACAGCGCCCTGGGCCCACGAGCCCAGGCCGCGCAGGGGACCGGCGGTGGCTCGTAGTATCAGTGAAGGTCGTAAGGAATTCGGACACCAGAGGCGCAGCTGCCCTTTTAAGCTAGTGCGCGCGCTGCCCGCTCGGCGAGGTGGGACTAAAGTTGTGCGGTACCACCGGTTAGCGTTACCACTGACGGGCACAAAAGCGAACCCGTCACTTGTATTTATGAGTGACGGTCGCCATATGGGGCCCGTCAGTGTTGATCAACTCAACACTGACGGCTCTTGTGTGGTGCCCGTCAGTGATGAGTTTGTTCTATATGTAGGACCCGACACTTAGAAAAATTTTCGTGCCCGCGCGTCCGTTCAAGACCAGCAGCGAGCCCTAGTTAACAGTGCCGAACTGCTGCCGCCGCCGCCGACGAATCTGCGCTGCTCCGCGCGCGCTCCATGGATCCCGCCGCCACCTCCTCCACTCCCGCTGCCGTCGGGGCCGCGTCCACCGCGCAGGCCACCGCCACCGAGGTCGCCGCCACCGCCACCGAGGCCACCGCCACCGCCACCGAGGTCGCCGCCACCGCCACCGAGGCTACCGGCACCGAGGTCGCCGCCACCGCCTCCTCCTCCTCGCACTCTGGTGCCGCCACCTCTTCCTCCCACTCCGCCATGCCCGGGTAATTCATTTTCATTCCTTTGTTTCTTTGGACTGATTTGCGCATACATTTTCTATTGATCAAGCATTCTTTATACATTAAGCAGAAGCTACAAATTTAGGGTTTGATGTGGCTTTTCATGCTCTCAAGCCCAACCCATGCACGAACCTTGCATAAGCTTAATTATCGAAGAACTAAGTTTTATAGAATACGTACATATCTAATTTTTGATAACTATTTCCAACCAATTAACACCAATCAACTTATTTGGGCCTACATATTGTTGAGACATATGTAGATACTGATTCTGAGTTAGGTTGTGACAAGTTAATCAAACATGAAGAGTATTTGTGCCATTACTCGGCATGCTATATGTGCTATCAACCTTGTTAAGCCTGTGACTTTGACACATGCTTTGGAAAAGGTTCATGAACTTCTGCGTTTACCATCGTGGGTTTCCTCCTACACTCATGATTATAGAATTAATTTGATTGGAGCCACTAGTGTAGATGATGAAATTTTTGTACATATGCTTTGCATTACTTGTGCTGAAAATGACCACCCTAAACTTGCTAGTTCAAATGATGATCCCATGCATATGTTCATTTCTTCATCCCATAATTGTGCTAGTTTGATACAATCTATGCTACATGTTTTTGTGCCTAGTCTTGACTTTCTACATGATGTAGCTAGTAGTTTGAGTTATTTGTGTAGTACACACATGCAAAATAAAACTATGGAGGCATTTTAGTATAGGAGAAAATAAAACTACTTATAAGAACTTGAAGCCACCACAACGTACCCTCTACTTCTCTTGTGTATTTAATTCAATTATGTTTATTATAAACATATTAGGTCTTTATTTACCCTAGTTCATATATTTACGTAAAAAAGAGGCTCTGGACCGCATAACCCTGGGGATGAGGTCGAGGCCGAAGTTGTAACGGCACCAAGAAGGCAGCGCAAACCAAGAATGGGGAACAAGCTGCCGACGCAGACCTTAGTCATCACAGGGGTCGACCCCGACACAGGCGCACCAAGTGAACCACCGAGCTCGGCGTCGAAATTCAACAACGCCTGTGGGGTGCTCGTACGGGAGAACATCCCGATCACTACTCCCGAATGGAACCAGGTGCCCCGGTCAGAGAAAGATGCCTTGTTGACTTCGCTGTTTAACCTGTTCGAGGTCCCAGAGGACCTGAAGGAGACGGTGAAGCACCACGCGGAGATAACGATGTGTAATGCTCACAAGAACTGGAGGCACACTGCGACCAAGGAGTACGTGATGAAAAATCGCCATCCGGGAAGAAGATGGTCGAAAGTAACTGATGAGCAGTGGGACCAATTCGTCGCCTCGAGGAGCACTGACGAGTTCAAGGCCAAGAGTGAGAAGAACAAGGAGCTGCGAACGAGGAATAAATTCAACCACAGAGTTGGCAGCCGCGGGTACGCCGGGATAAAGAGTAAATGGGAAAGAGAAGATGCGGCACTACGAGCGGCTGGGAAACCAGTTCCTTTCGAGGAAATATCGGAGCCTCGCGCCAGAAACTGGGCCAGGGGTCACACGAAAGTGAACCCGACGACGGGGGATGTGACGTTCCCCACGGAGGAGGTCCAGGCGGTGTCCAATCGATTGGTACTCACTCGACCTGTCCTGTCAATCCATCGTAAATAACTTGTTTCCTAAACGCTCGGTAGTGAAATATGGTACGTCTCTATTGCAGGTACAGTTGAGCCAGCAGGAATCGTCTCAAGATTCCGTACAATCCGAGAGGTGGCAAACACCTCTATCGCTTGCTCTGGGAAACCCAGAGAAAACTGGGCGTATACGAGGTGTCGGTGTAGCCGCTACATGGGATAGAGTCTTTCCCAAATCAGCTGATGCCGCCCGCCAAAGGAAGAGGAGCAGGCACGAGGCTTTAATGGAAGCGATGATGGAGAAGGCGAGAGAGGCGGCGAGACAGGAGATCAGCGAGGATTTCCTGAGACGGTCGGAAGAGGCGGCACGAGAGGCGGCAAGACAGGAGTTCGCGAGGCTATATGGGGAGCTGCCACCCACGCATCGTGCGCCGAACGTTCCTGGAGGGAGCAGTTGCGCCTCTACCAACGCGGCCACCTCCGATGGGGTAGCTACAACGTATCCGTGCGAAACCCTAAATGTAAGTTCATGGCACTTAGTAGGATGTTTCATACACATCTTATGTTTCAAACACTGCTCTAATGGCCGAGAACCAACCTTTAACTGTTCCACAGGTGCAGGTGCCCACGAAATGCCGATTGGTTTATCCTGTGCCGGGCGCCAATGTTACCGTCGCACACGGCCTACTGATGCCAGCTTCTTCGGGGGCCCTGACGCACCATCAGAGAACATCGGCGGACATGGTGAAGGTACAGGTGGATAGGGTAGTTGCCGAGTTCGGTGCCATGACTGTCCCTGTACCTCCTGAAGAGGATGCGACCACGCTAGGACAATGCCTGATGACCTTCATCCAGTGGCCGAAGGCTCAAGTGGTTGTAGAAGGGGCCTCGACTCGCGCATCTCCGGCCAGCGCCTCTCCATCAACCCGGATATCTCCTTTGGCGTTGAGCCAAACACATCTGTCGTTCGACCGGAGAGACGAAGACCCGATGTCAGCCCAAGAGGGACCGGAGGCAGGTGCCACTCCAATGGATGTTGACCTGCCACTTGTCGATGCACCCGAGCCGCCGACAACAGAAAGACGCACCAAGCATAGGCAGGACCCAAAGCCAGCGGAGCCAGACAGTGCGCAAGGTGTCGGGAAGACTTTATCTCCAGGCACACTTCACGACGCAATGAAGGAGGCATTTGCTGGCCCTACGCCTAGGGAAAACATAATACATACGGAGAGTGATCCAACTGCGGTCCAGAAGGCTCCAAAGAAAAGGAACACCAAACGGGGCGGCACGGCAAAGAGGAATAAAGCAAAACAAGATAGCGCCGCTAAGTCCCTGTCCTACGCGTCAACTCCCGTCTTTAAATTGACAGCTAGGGCAGACAGGTACATGCCCGGACAGCCGCTCCTCCCAGACGATGAGGTACAATCTTTGGGACTGGAGGCAAGACGGCTGCATGACATGATCGTGCAGCATGCGAGTCAACCGAATCAATATGTATCCTACCTCACGGTCGAAGTGCCACTAAGCTATAACTTTTATCGAGAGTTTGACTCTCCAACATTCACGGTCTACTTTGAAGACCTCTGGTACATGTACAACCTGAACAGGCTGGAGACCAATCTGCTAAGGGCCTGGACACTCTGGCAATACAAAGAGGCCATGCGCATCAAAGCGGACGTTGGGTTCATCGATCCGTGCCTCTTGCAGGATCGTCAAATTGACGAGGCCGAAGAATCGGTCGTCGAGTACATCTTCCAGGCATGGCTCGCGCAAAAGGACAAGGATGCGATACTCATGCCCTACAACCCCCCGTGAGTTGTTCACTAATTCTGTCAATTTTTTCTCATCTACGTAATAAAATAGCTAAATGTGTTTACATGCATGTCATCTCGTCTATGCAGCGACCATTGGGTCCTTATCACCATAGTCCCCGATTGGAACAAAGTATTTTACTTTGATTCTCTTATCCGAGAGAAAGGACTACCCCGGCGGGACTTCTCAAAGATTCGGCGGTGCATTGATGGGGCGTACACCAAATTTAAGGCATGCGGAGGGATGGCGTGTCGGAAAAAGCCAGCGTCTAGGCTCACCCACAGGTTTGACTGGCCATGCAAGCAGCAACCGAAGAATAGTGTGACTTGTGGGTTTTACGTTTGCGCGCACATGGACGCGTTCGTCCAAAGCTGGAACCCACTTTCCACCGAAGAAGACATCAAAATCTGGCTGCAGCAAGACAACTACGACTACTTACAAGATCAATGCCGCATCAGAGATGCGTTTGCGTACTTCTTCAACCAGTATGTCGTCCGGCCAGGCGGTGAATTTTACGCCGGCGTAGAGCTGCCCCCACCCGCTACATCTCATCCTTCTGAGGACTAGTTGTACAAACTTATTTGTTTATTCAGACTTGTCAAATAATATTGGTTCATTCATTATCAACGTAGATTTCTACCTTATTCTTGTTTCAATACAATGTTGTTATATTGTGCCATCTACTATCTTCTTGCAGGATATACATCTTCACGATCATCGAACGACTCCTCCGCAACATCATAGAAGCTTGATGACATATTTATTATGAATTTCAATGTGCTTGGGTGTAATATATGTGCATTAATTTAGATTTGTGAATTTTCATATATTGTGAATGTCTTGTACTATGTTGTCAATATATATGTGCCGATTTCTGAAGTTCATATAATTATGAATGTGCTTTTGATGCTTTGTGCCTCGCAGCTGGGGCTGCTGAGAGGCTGTGTAGCTGGGGCTGCACAGCTTGGGCTTTTTTACAGAGGGCATGGCTAGCAAATCCTGAGGCTAGCCAGCAAAAAATGGTGTAGGGATGCACCAGGATATGGTCATCACTGACGGGCGTCTCTGACGGGCAGAACAAGGAGAGCCGTCAACGGTACAAATTATAACTGACGGGCAGATAATCCAAACCCGTCACTGGTAACTAATTATCACTGACCGGTCAACATAGGCTACCCGTCACAGGTAACACATTACAACTGACGGGCAGGAAACACCGACCCGTCACAGGTAACAAATTACCACTGACGGGTATTTATTTCGTGCCCGTCACAGGTAACTAATTACCACTGACGGCTGGAAATTTTTGACCCGTCACAGGTAACATATTAACACTGACGGGTCGACAATGGTACCCGTCAACGTTAGATGTCATCACTGATGGCGCCTCTCTACGCACCCGTCAGCGATGACTACTACAGGTCTTCCAATGGCGTCCCCCGAACATGTCATATGTGACGGGTCCGTGTTTCCTGCCCGTCAGAGGAAATGTGTTATCTGTGACGGGCGGTAGCACCCGTCAGTGGTAACATATGTTACCACTGACCATTAGTTCCTGACGGGCGCTCCACCCGTCACAGGTGGGCTATTCCTGCCCGTCAGAGATGACCTGTTCTGTAGTAGTGATACCTCGCTCTCTTCAAAGAGACAAAGCGTATTCTCTGAACCGGAGAAGCACTTGCTCCCCGAAGAAGGGGGGCGAGGCTCCCGTGGAACGACTCCCGAACATTTCTCCCTGATTCATGCCAAAAATCCAATTAAGAGTTGGTCGACCTCGCCAGAAGGAGAACAAGTCCACGCACTCACCAGGGAAGCTTGGAAAGACGACTCAGGAGTGACTGCGGGAGATTCTAGTCCACCCCGCGTGTGTTCCTTCATCTGGTCTGGGCCATCCACAGGACATCTGACGCCTTCATCACGACGACCCCCAGCAGTAGTCGGGCCCCGACTATGAAGGGAGGGCCCCGCTTCAGGATCCGTGACGCTGCATCCCCCTCGCTAAAGAAGTCCATCGAATAACACCTTGAGTCAGTGGTATTCGGACCAGAAGAGCCAGATGTCCTAAAAACAAAAGATTACCGCAAGAACCTCTTCCCGTTCGTGTTGAGGCCGAAGGGGTAGTGATGAAGGGATGTCCTGACGACCTGGTGAAGGCACCTTTTTGAAAAGGGACTTCACCTTCTCGAGCACCTCCGATTCCGAGAGAGCTGATCAAAAGAGAAATAAAGGAAGTCAGAATAGCCCAAAATTTAACTAGGCGGTAATCTTAGAAAAAGTACGAGGTTTACCCATTCTCTTCCGCTTTTGATAAGGGTCACTCGAGGAATCCCAAGCACCTGTCTCCCTCAACCGCAAGGGGCATATCCCGCGCGTGACGAAGTCGGCGGCGACGTCGAAGGAGAACAGGCCTCGTGGCCGGAGGATCTTGATCTCATCGATCAGACCCATAAGGCGGGAGTCCAGCGCTGTCTCATCAGACCACAAGGGTGCAACTCCGGGTGGAGATCTCCAGTGCTTGATACCCGAGGTGGATGATGGACGGCAATAACACCATTCGTTCTCCCACCCCGGGAAGGATCAGATCTCAGTGGCATCTATGTATTCCATGACCTTTTCTTCTCAGAGGCGGATACTCGCACCTCCCACAATCTCCCTTTTCGTCCTCTCCAGTGTATAATAGTATATAAAGAGGTCCAAAGAAGGGCGTACTCCAAGGAAAGCTTTGCACAAATGGGCGAACACGCTCAGAACGGTGTAGGAGGCTGGATCGAGGTTGACTATCTCGACCTGATAGAACTGGAAGACAGAAGACAGAAAGGTGGATGGGGGAGAAAGAACCCGCACCGAAAGAAATCAGGAAAAATAACCAACCGATCGGGATCAGGCGTGGGGATCCTCTCGTTCAGGACAGGACGAAACTCGGCTTGAAAGGTCGACTGAATTAGAGTCAGTTCTAGAGAAGATGCAAGCCTCGCCTAAGTTAGCTCTGAATGCGGCCACGGGTTTCCAGCCAACGAACGCCCCGCCATAACGCAAGGAAGAAGATGGTGGGAAGGCTAAGGAACGAAGAGCAATGCGGGCAAAACCCCAACTCTTGGTTTCTTAAAGATTCAAACTTTCGCCTGATCGAGCGCGGTTAACGGCACGATCTGTTCCATCGCATTTAATGCAAACAGTTGCTTTCCCGCATACGAGACGTTGCGCGGGAAAAAGAGGGTCTGACAAACCCACGACCCCGACAAGCGCGCTGCGTTATGATGACTAACGTCAGCCGAACAGTAGCGCAGAAAAAGGAAAGATTCTTCATCACCACGTGAAATTTCCACCATGACGGTTCGGTTTTCTAAAAATCCACCAGGCCAACGCGTGTCTGTGATCGACGGGTCAGATTAAATCGAAAAAGCTTTTGGATTTCCAAGGACTATTTCGATAAGGCTATCACGACTACTCGGTAGAGATTGTACCTACTCGGGAAAGTTGTCGATAAGGATTACTCGGTTCACCTACTCGGAGCTACTCCCCGAGAAGGGCAGATTTCATACAGAACAGTCATGACCTCACTTCACGTACTAATGGAGGGCTTGATGATGTATAGTACGGTATCCCGTATATTAGGAAGTATCTGCATATGATTCCCTAGATTACTGGAGTATACCACGTACCCGGTAAGGATTCTAGGTTGGTAAGGTAACCCCCCGTAAGGAGGAAGGATACCCTTAAACTAGGAAGTCAATCCCGACGTTTAAGGAAGCCAGAGTTCTACTCGGGCATAAGTCCATGTCCAGTACGACTAGATGAACCCCCTATAAAAGGATCAGTAATCCCATAGGAGAGGATGAGTCAAGTGAGATCCAGGTCAAGGGAGATCCAAGGTGAAGTTAGATCCAAGCCAAGTTAGATCCAAGGAAGATCCAGAAGCCCTAGCTTATTCCTACAAGAAGACCCGCCACCTCAAAGGAGTCAAACTTGGCAAAATTAGTCGGATTAGTCTATGATTAGGCCTAGGATAGCCACTAACCTTCATATCCCTTGTAAGACATTCTCCAGTTAATATATACGAACAGGACGTAGGGTTGTTATCCTGAGGGAGGTCCAAACCTGTATAAAAAGGGCGTTTTCCTTGCCATTATACCTCTGGCCTTGTGCCCTAGCGGTCCCTACCCCTCATACATACACGTTCCACGAATACCGTAAGATCGGCGGTTTACCGATCGTCGACAATATCTTTTTACGAGACAAGATAAATCAATTCTAAAATAATAAATTACTATGCTATATATACAAGGGATAATTTCCAGAATACCACTAGTGAAACCATGAATTGCTACATGTGACAATGACAGGTGGGGTCTGGACCCACCTGTCATTGACACACTCAGTGGTATTTTGGCAAACTGCTGATTTCACTAGTGGTATGAGAGCAAATCTATATACAAATATCTCTCTTTCATAAAACCTAAACCACTCAAATATATCATTTTGCCACTCTAAATTAGCTAGCCACATCCTCAATATACTAATTGAAACCAATTGATGCCTCAAATTCAAGAAAGCCAAATAAAATTTTCCATAACATACCTAGATCTACATTCTCTCTCTTTACCACATTACATCTAGCAAATTAATCAAACTTTTAAACCAATCACTAACCTTAGATCACCAATATGAAAGAGATATGCAATATCCTCTATAAATCCAGAGCTTTTGGGCTCAATTCAATCTCCAAGGTGAAAAATCACAAGAGCTCTGCTGCCACTACTGCTGTGTGTAAGAACAGAATATTGAAGACAAGGAGCTCGGTCTGGCAGACTGTAATAAATGGACCCCTTATCATAGGCGGATTTAAAAAAAACTGCCTGTGATAAGGCCAACGAGAACCGCCTGTGGTATGTCGTCTACATATTGTAGGTGGTTCTTTGACAGAACCGCCTGTGATATCTTGTCATCAAAGGCGGTTCGCGTCTCTCCGACTTAACTCAGGCGTTCTTCTTTGCGAATCACCTGTGATCTACTATAACAGAGACGGATTTTACTTATCTGCCTGTGATGAGGGGTCTCGATTGACCAGTTCTGTAGTAGTGGTTATATATACATGCTTTTGCCAACCGCAGAAAGGAAAAGAAAACATACTTCGTTTGATAATTTACATATTTTACTTATAATCTTTTTATTAAATTCAACTTTTCTTGGTTGTAGCACAACTAAATTAGAACCATGCCATCAATTCTTGACATTTCATGGTGCGGGCCAATGCCATAGTTCTTACATGAATTAGGAATACCGACCAGTGGGGGTAAATACTCAAGTAATTAATTTCCTTTACAAGATAAAACCTGAATTGACTAGGCTCATTAAGTGTACAAGCAAGACACATGCAACCCTAGGAGGTCATCTAGAAATTCAATCTAAGAAGGTGAATTGCACCATTTAAACGGTGCAAAGGAACAGAACCAGAATCGGTGCAAAGGAATAGAACCAGAAGTTGAAAGGAATAAATCAGAAGAGATGACACGATGACGCTTGTTGCCAAAGTTTAGATGTTTGCTGTTATCCTACGTCTCCGCTGAGAAAGCTTGATACAAATTTAAGCCAGCATCATGTATGATAAGACTTTCCCATGGTCACTAGTGGTAATCATTGTCCTCTTGGGATAGGTGGACTCCGGACCTTCACTGGGGCTACTTTCACAAACTTCTTAAAGATATCATTAAGAACCTCCAAGCCATCTAGGAGGTGGCAATATCTGAGAGTAAAAAGTTGATGATGAATGCTCAGAGGTGATCTTCTGCCCACAAGCTCAATGAAAGATGCACTAATCACTCCAATCACCTTTTCAGCTCCAAGTAGAAACACAATGAACAAGAGTTTCACAACGACAAAGGTGAGCTCTTTTCCACGAAGGGAAAGTATTTACACTCCCAACACACCAAATGGAGTTGTTGGAGTCTACATCCGAAAAGACCCGGCATGGATCATCGGTTCAACCAACAATATAATTACTAGATTTAGAGACAATATGCCCCTAACTAGTTCAACCTATAAAGAATGATCGATGTACCGGATATTCAAAATACTTGGCAACTTGGTTGGACACCCAATGTGACGAATTTTATGGGGAGTTCGTGTGGAGGCCACTTGCCCTAACTCAGTGGAGTAGCATTATGGCGGTGCGTAGCGGAGGAGATCCGCTGGTGATGATGGGAAATCCAGCGATGAGAAAAGCCAGAGCAGATGGCAGCAACGTAAAAGAGTGACAACGAAGTGATGTGGTGGGAACAATGACTGTTTTGTTCGTTCGTGAAGTGAGTTTTGGGAAAAACCTTAGCTACTGGTCCTTTAAGTGGTCCTGTAAGTGATAAACGGTTCACTCACCATCTGGAATGTTTGGACGAAGATCTTCTGAAAGTTCTGAGTGAACACTTAGGAAAAATTGTAGAATGTTTATTCCAAACCTTTGGGCAAAGTTTATTCGGATACTAGGAGATAAAGATGTTTCTGCGCCACAAGAAAATTTTCATCCGGAAGTTTTGAGCAGATATTGTCCTAAAGTACTGAGTGAAAATCATACGTTCTTTTTTAAAAATGTTGCCCATCCGGAAGTTCCCATTGAGACCAGTCCAGAAGTTTCAAGCAACAGACCAAATGCTAAAATGTGTAGAATTAGATGAAGAATTTGATGAGATAGATATATGTAGCATCTATGGAATCCTGATAAGTTCTTTTTACATCGAAGTGGGAAGCAACCAAATAAACAAAGAAAAACTTGGATGCAAATTGAAGAAGATCAACACAAATTCTAAGTATTACGTGCAAAGATGCAATAAACACATAGACGTATGAAAGCAAAGAAAGCCTATGTAGAACCACAGGTGATGATTGTGGATGTTGTTGATGTATGAGAGCAAAGAAAAACCACATAAAACCAATATGCATTAAAACATAAGATCCCAGGGCGCAAAAGCTCACATTTTGCATATGCATCACCCTAAGAGCAATAAATATACAAAATTATCATTTTACTCACACCTTATAGGTTGTGGTGTTCTTCGAGAACAAACACTCCCCTTGATATGTTCATCATCGTAAGCTCCAAAAGTCAAAGCAAAGTATTGAAACTTATGTTCAAAACATCAAGCAATGTTTCAATAATCCAAGATATTTAATTTATTCCTCAACTCGCAAAACCTAAGCTCATTAAGAGTTTGGTGAAGATATCTGTGAATTGTTTTTCCTTCCCTACATGACTTAGAGATATATCTCCTTTTGTTACATGATCCTAAGGAAATTGTGTTGGATATCTATGTGTTTGGTTCTTGAGTGTTGGACCTGGTTGTTGGTTATCTAGATTGTACTTCATGATCAGATAAAAGAGACACTTCTTTCAAATTGACTCCATAATTCTTTAAGGTTTGCCTCATCCAAAGCAATTGAGCGCAACAATTATCTATAGAGATGTACTCCGCTTAGGTAGTGGACAGGGCTATGGAGTTTTGTTTTCTCGGATTACCATGACACTAAGGATCTACCAAGGAAATAGCAAGTTTGTACGTACTCTATCTATATACCTTGCACCTAGCATAATCCGAATATGAATATCCAATAAGATCAAAACTACACCCTTGGAATAGCACAAACCAAGGTTGGTGTACGAATTAGATATCTCATGATTCTCTTAACGGCCACAAGATAATGCTCCTTAGGAGCAGCTTGAAATCTTGCACATATGCACATATTTAGCATGATGTCGGGCCTAGATGCACATAAGTGAGGCAAAGATCCAATCATGGATCAATATACCTTTTGATCTAGGGACTTACCTTCCTTTGTTGAGGTTGAGGTGGCCGTTTGTTTGCGTGGGCGTATGGATAGGTTTGGCATTCTCCATGTCAAATTTTTTGAACATGTCCTTGATGTACTTGCCTTGACTAATGAAGATTCCTTTTTGTAATTGTTTGACTAAGAGTCCTAGGAAGAAGTTCAATTCAACCATCATGGACATCTCAAACTTGTTGGCCATTATCTTTTTGAGTTCTTCACTAAATGCATTGTTAGTTGACCCAAAAATGATATCATCCACATAAGTTTGGCAAAAAAAAAGCTCACCATCACTGAACATAGTAAACAATGTGGAATCAATATTTTCAATTTTGAAGCCCTTCTTGACTAGAAACTCCAACCTAATACCATGCTCTAGCAGCTTGTTTGAGGCCATATAGTGCCTTATGGAGTTTATATACATGGTTAGGAAATGTAGGGTCTTTAAAACTGGAAGGTTGCACTAGATAGACTAGTTCATTGATTTTTCCACTTAGAAATGCACTGTGGACATCCATTTGATAAAGCATGCTATTATGAGGATTAGCAAATGCAAGCAAGATTCTAATAGCTTCTAGTCTAACAATTGGGGCATAAGTCTCTCCAAAATCCAAACCTCATGACTTGTCCATCTTCATCTTTCTTGTTTCAGAAGACCCACTTGGTGTCGATGACATTTTGGTTCGTCTCTTCACAAGCATCCAAACTTTATTGCGGGTGAAGTTGTTTAATTCTTCATGCATTATGTTCACCAAATAAGAATCTCCAAAGCTTCATCTACCTTAGAAGGCTCAAAAAAGGATAAAAAGGAGTAACGTCCACAAAAATTAGCAATGCGAGAATGATTTTGAGTGCCTTTGTGCAGGTCGCCAAGAATTTGGTCAACAGGATGGTCATACTAAAAACTTCTATGGGTCCTTGGATAATCCAATTGTTCTTGAGGTGGAACTTGAGGTTGGATTTGAGGTTGAGCACTGTCATTTTGTATTTGGGTCGCATGGACATTTTGGGTCTCGTTATGTGTCGATGTGGGAGGCTCCACTTGAGTTGAAGACATGCTCTCCTTCACTTCCATTGGCATCACTTCTCTTAGTGACATGTTCTTGATGTCATTTGCCAACTCATCATCGCCTATATCAATGGGAAAGCTATCTACTAGGGAGCTGTTAGGTTCATCAAATTTTACATCATATGACTTCTCAATTATAAGTGATGTATTGTTGAAGACTCGGTAAGCATACAAATTTGTAGCATATCCAGGAAAGAAACCTTCGTCACATTTAGAAAATCTAGAAATGTGTTGCTTCTTGTTAAGGATATAGCATTTGCTCCCAAATAAGTGGAAGTAGGATACGTTGGGCTTCTTCTTGGTGATGAGCTTGTATGGGGTTTTCTTCAAGATTCGATGAAGGTACAAGCGGTTGATGGCACGGCATCTGGTGTTGATAGCCTCCATCCAAAAATGATCGGGTTGTTGTATTCGTCGAGCATTGTCCTCGCCATCTCAATGAACATTTAGTTTTTCCTCTCCACTAGTCCATCTTGTTGCGGTGTATAGATGGAGGAGAACTCGTGCTTGACATCTTCTTTATCAAGGAACTATTCAATATTGATGTTCTTGAACTCGATCTCGTTGTCACTTCTCACTTTCTTGATCTTCATTCATTTTGAGCTCTTCTTGCAAATGTCTTAAAGATCTTGTGTGTCTCTCCTTGTCAAGGTCACACAGCTATGAGACGGAAAGGAAGTTATAGTTCAAAGATTTCACAAACAAGACATTGGAAATTGATAGATCATTTGATATGGCAATTTTATCTAATCTTATTACCTCGCCTTTTGCATTATCTCCAAAATTGATATTTTCATATGGTGATCATTTGCTATCAAATGATATGAACATGTCTTTTTCTCCAGTCATGTGGTTGGTGCATCTGATAAGTCCATTTTGTAGTCACTATTTTCCTTAAGTTTGATCCTTATTCAATGAATTTTGACTAGATAAATTCCTAATTATTGCTATTAATGACTGATTAGCTACCAGATTATGCAAATCTCTCTTTTTGGACTTAATGTGTGTAGGATCGCTAGAAAAGAGGCAATTGTGGATATAATTGGAAATTAGTCATCAAGAGGAGCGCCCATGAATAAACGAGAGCCTGAACGGAGAGTTACCAGAAGGTCTGCTAACCAGTGCTACGACCATGCCCACCGTACCACACGATCGTACCGAGGTCATACGGCACCGCCACATCAACTCAATCATGTTTCGTTAAGGGACTCAGAGGAGAATCACGACGGTTAAGCCATGAAACCCTACCCAGCACTATGATCTATAAAGAGGAGGAAGGGAGAAGGAAGAGGGGCCGCCATGAAAAACCATGAAGACCATCTCCGCCATCAAAACCCTAGCCACCATATTCATCTAGATCTTGTACTCTGTCCATTACTTTTGCCAAGAAGCAAGGTTGTAAGGCAGTTTAAGCATTTTCAATCAAGTACTTTCACTTTATCTCCTTGTTGCAATGTTTTCAATTAGTTTGATCTTGGTGATTTCTATAGATTGTGAGTAGTCCAATATGCGCTTTGGAAGGAGGATTAGCCTCATAGATTAAAGATCGATCATTTGTGTTGGATAATGTTTATTTTATATCTCGATATCTCCAAGGTGAACATTAGGGAGGACTCGTGGTGAACTCACATGAGGAGACTCTAGGGAGACCCTGCATAGTCATAATGCTTTAGGCGTTGGTCTAGCTCACGCCTTAATAATTTTGATAACACGGCAGATGTCGGCACCATGGTTGGAAAATTGATCCTATGAAAAGAAAGATGTCGGCATAGGTGAATTATGGACGTGTCACCCACTTGATCATTTATCTCATATCTATCAGTGCAATAATATTAATGCTTATGAACCATGTACAAGTGTTCTAATCTATAGGTGAAACTCACTCCTAGGCCTATTTCCCATCATAGCAGCAACCACTGTTTACTTTAGTTATTTTTAATTTCTGTTTTTCATATTACTTGCATAGTTTTTGTTTCTAGAAATGATTTAAAAAACACCGCCATCTTTGGTTTGACACCCGAAGCAATTGCCAGCACTCTCTGGAATTCCCAACAATGATCTCAACGTTGTGACCGTTTTTACAACACATCGCTTCCTTAGGATCGATATATAAACTTTGGAATACTTCCAAGGTTTAACTTACTACAACCGATCTAGTCCTCTTGGTAGGCTGACATCAGCATCTTCCGTCAAGCACCCAACTCTTTCTGCTGGAGGTGTAGTTGTATAAAACAAATCAAGCTTGTTTAGGTACCATACCTTCTTGGTTCCTTGGGAGTTATTGGTAACAAACTTTGGGACCTAAATAACACTCTTCCTAACATGATCACTAATCCTAGAACCAACAAACTTGGCTTGGACCTTACCATCTTCGCCCTTTCTAAGCACGTAAGAGGCATCAAAATTACAAACAAGGTTAGGATAGCCCCTTTTAGCTGAATGACCCTCAATGATGGGAGCCTCCACATGCTTCCTTTTAGCTTGCACAAACTTGGCCCTATGGTACTGTCAGGTCGTCCATTCCTTACCATTGTAATTGAACCTTTGGGTAAAACCCAAAACTCATGGTTGAAGTTCTCAACTTGATGTCTCAAAATCTCCTCGAGGGTCTTACTACCCTTGTTAGAGTTGGGTCTTTAACCTAGAATTCTCACTCACAAATGTTGCCTCACATGATATGAGGTTAGAAGTACTAGCAACATCATCATGAGTAATACTAGGAGAATCCATAGACAATAAAGCACATTTAGGACATGGTATCTCTACACTCTCTTGTGATGAAGTGGATTGCTCGTCAAGGCCTTAAGTATATCATGAAATATCTTAAGAATCTCATGATGTTGTTTCTTCGTGATAAGTTCAAGACCAAGATTTTCATGAGTATTACTAAGTTCCTCATGGGATACTTCAAGTATACGAAGTGAGACTTTGAGTTATTTTTTCTTAAGACTCAAGTCCATATTCTTCTCTTTCTCCCTCACACGAAACACATCTTGCTTCTCAAGAGTGGCAACAAGAGAATCATAGCTAGGCCTACTCAAATTATCCTCATCAAGAAAATCATCATCACTATCATCATAGGTATGGAACTTGGTGATTTGTAATGCCTTTGACCCCTTTGCCATAAGATAATGAGGTCCTCATTGCTTGACTGATCGAAGAGGGACTTGGTGGTTCTTGTCATGGTGATGCCAACAACTCCATCATATTCATCAGCCAGAGTTGTCGCATTGGCCGTCAGAATTCCACTCTTGACCAATGTGAGCTTGAGCCTTGTAGTGGATCCTTTTGATGAACTTTCCCTTTCCATGATGCTCCTTCTTCTTGTATCCCTTCTCCTTCTCGTCCTTCTTGTTCTTCTTGTTGGGAAATTGGCAATGAGGTGTCCCATCTTGCCACACTCAAAGCACATCCTTTCATTGAGTTTCTTCTTTGTGCTCTTCAAGTACTTGTGGCTTCTTCCATTGCCAAAGAGCTTAACGACACGACCCTTCTTGAACATCTTGGAGAATCTTCTTAGAAATAGGGCGATGTTCTCTTCATGAAGTCCTTCTTCTTCTTCATTGATGCTTCAGTCACCATCGACAACATGCTTGGCCTTCAAGGTGATGTTCTTCTTGAGGTTTGAGATGGAGACCACATGCTCTTTCTTGTCTTGGATTGCAGTCTTATGAGCAATGACTCTTCCAAGCACCTCGCTAGGGGTCAACTTCCTAAAGTCGTCCCTCTCATGTATGAGCATCACCAAGTACTCATATTTGGATTAGACAGCTCGTAGCATCTTCTTGACTACGTGATTGTTGACCTCCGCGCACCCTCAACTTGAACTTGTTCACAATGTGATTGAGACGAGTGAACATGTCATTCACACCTTTATTCTCCATCATGGTGAAGTGGTCAAGCTTGCTTGTTAGGACATCAAGTTTGGACTCCTTGACGAAAGAGGTTCCCTCATGGATCTCCATGAGCGTGTTCCATATTGTCTTGGTGTTCTCAAGCATGCTCACTTGGTTGAACTCATCTGGACGCAGAGTGTTGAAGATGTCATTCTTCGTGGGCAGGACCACTGCCTGGGATTCCCAGCGACTAGTCGTCGTGGGCGTCGATCTCTACATAGAAACCATCCGTGGAGGGGATGATTTCCTCTTCACAAATTTATCATTAACTGCAAGGTGAGTACAAAAATTGTACTCCGCAAGACTTACAAGGGAATTTAGTAATAGATGCAACAGGTTTCAATAAGGGGGTAACTATGAACTATTTTGTGAAGAGCTGATTATTCTTTTGATAATATTCTTTAAGTAGGATGAAATTCAACTACTAGATTACTTTTAAAGGAGATGAATCATATCTTCACGATGGAATCTATTGCAGACTACCGCACACCTAACCCTCGATTCTTCGTCAACCACCAGGGAGGAAGTAATCACTAATTCGTCAACCTTAAAGTTGGTATGTTTTAAAGTGTCATTGTAGTTGTCTAATTCGATGCGGATTCTTACCAAGCTGTCCATAACCGTGGACATGGCTATTTGAATAGTTTAAACCCTGTAGGGGTGTATATCTTTACCTACATGTATCAATCGACTCTTAATACTAGGCTGAAGACACACTTCACGAGGTGTGTTAGCATAGTGTGATTGAACACGACCTTTAAAATGTTTTTGACTTAAGTATGAGCCACCCTAATGGGCTAATCCATGTACACCAGTCCGGCCGGTACCCCGACATGGTTCCAAAAGTTGTAGCAGGTGATACATCCCCGGTCCCAGACCGTGCGTAACCCTTACACCTATATTGAGGCATCACGTCATATAATTTTTCACTCACCCAGCAAATGAAAATGGCAAACTATGCAGCTTATAACTCAAGTCTAGACAAATTATTGAGTCATGGGTGGCCCATTATACCACCCGTGTAGAAGTACGCAAATCTTGATTCAAAAGGACACTGGGAACTGTTCCTTGTGGGAAAAATGAGACAACCCACCATGCTCTCAGCCATGGCCTCTTGTCTAAGCCCGATCATTATTAATCAAGTTCATTAGTTACTTTCCGGTGAACACCCACCTACTACTTAACCCACCCAGAGTGTTGTGTTTTGTCTGCCATCTAAGGAATTATGACTTCTACATGTCTAAGCATGTCTAAGCATCATTAACTATATAACTAACTTAGAAGCAACAACTATACTACTCTAAATAGGTCGGGGTGTGGTGGGGTTGATTGAGCGACAAAGTAAGTTATGCAAGGAATAAAGCTAGCACTTAACATAAAGTATAAGTTGAACGCATGCGATAGGGTTTTGGAAACAATTAATAATTTGCAAATAGTAGGATGATCACAAAATGTTCAAAGGCTTGCTTGCCTTGCGGTTCAGCTATTAAACCTTGTTCCTACTCAGGATTTTACACTTCAGAATCCTCTGGCTCTATCGGGAAGAACGAAAACACCAGAAAAAGGAGATGCAATAATAAACATTATAATGATGAATATCAATGCCATGGCATAGAGGATTCAAAATGAAGACTAATGCAAGTGAAATTGATTTAATTAGAGTCCGGATGCTCGAGATATCGCAATCCGACGACCTCCGGCTAATCAAAAAACCCTAATTTGAGTTTTTAGCCATTTAAATTTTTCCTAGAATGCAAACATGTATGAAAATGACATATTTGAGTATATCTCATTTTTCTGAGCATTTTGATATATTATTTGCATTTTTCTGATTAAAAATGGATTTTTAATCAATTTTATAAGATTTAATCAATTTAAATACCCTTTTTGTATTTTCTCAGTAAGAATAAATAATATTAAATAACAAATATTTTCATCACTTATTTCTTTCTTAGCCTCAGAGAATGACATGTGGGCCTCATGGTCAACTATGGTCAAATTTGACCGAGCCAAGGTCCACTAGTCATACATTTCATATTTTTTTTATTTTTTCTTAATTATGATGTGTGGGGTCCAGGTGTCATAGAGACAGGTTAAATTGAGTTAAACAGTACATTAATTACAGTTATTTAGTGTGTCAGATTAGTATTAATTACCAATCATTAGCATTAAGGATGTTCAAACAGTAATTAGGCTCATTGATTATGTCCTAACGACACAATTAGGGCGGTCGGGTGGCTCGATCGGCTCGGTCCGACCCGGCGCCATGCCGGACCGACCGTGCAATGCCGCCAACGGTGGAAAGCACGGCAGCGGTGCAGGGCGGCTTACCGGAGGTGACGCGAAGCGGGCGAGGAGATGGAGGTGGGGTTGTAGCATTGGTTCGGTGGTGATGGAGGCGGACGGCGAGACGATGCGGGGAGCTTGGGCTTCGGCAGTGGCGAGGCAGACGGCGACGAGGCTTTTGGTGGGGAGGTGAGGAGCGGAGGTTACGGGATGAGGTGGGGAGACGACGCGGAGACTCCGAGGTGAGGCGAGGCGGCGAGGAGCGGAGGCTCCGGGATGGCGAGGAGGCGAGGAGTGGAGGCTCTGGGATGGCGTTGGTGTCACACCCTGATTTCCGAAATCTGCATGCCAACATGACCTCACATATAGTTGGATATTTTCAACCATACATGGACCCATTATACACGAACACGCCACACACGCACCGTATACAGGAATAAACCCTAACACGGACACAACACCTACACCATATACACCGATGCACCAACACTAACGGCACCCTACCCTCGAGTGGTCCCAAGCTAAGATGTATGAGTTCCCGTCGTTCCTTATATCTCCTTCACGTCTTACCACATTCTGAAACCCTAGTTCTACGCCCCGGTTCCTTTTCCCTATTAACTCCAATTTTGACCGAAACCCTAACCGCGAAATCTAATGCCTGTCAGCCTTTCTAAAAATTCTGGGAAAATTCATGGGACAACCTAATATTATCCCCAACTTAAATATTACATAATATGGGGGTGCCCAGTTCAAAAATATCTATATATGAAAATAATTAACTTTAGGGCAGAAATGCACGTTGAACTACAACCCATAAAAATAAGCGCCAGAAATTTTTGATAAAATTCTACAATAGTCCTCGCATTCCCAGGAGTATGGATATGCAAAACATGAACACCTCATGTTCAAAAATCTACAGCCATCAACATCGGGCACCTTGGCCCTAGTCTTTTCCTCACATGAAATCATGAGTGAAACTCAAAAGAAAATTTTCAAAAAAATCTGGGAAGCCCTCCCCTATTCCTAGGAATCTACCCCCATCATTGTCTCCTTGAATAAAGCTCGCTACCCCTCCCAATCAGACCTAACCCTAATCGATGTCAGTGTGGGCATTCAAGTGCTACATGCGAACTTTGTTCCTTTTCGGTGCCTAACACCATTGTAGCTCTCGGACACCTCATTTCCTCTCTACTGGCGCAGAGGACAAGGCCATGCCGCTCCTAACAGGCCCGGACATGCCGAATGCCACCCGGTGCGCGCCCAGGCCATGCACAGGCGTGCCACAGTGCGCGTCCACTGTGGCATCGCCGCGTCGACCGTCGTTCCCACCGCGCCGGCCGTCATTTGGCTCGCCGCCCACCTCGTCTGCGTGCGCCACGACCCTCCCTGTTTCCCCCTCCGACTTCAGAGCAGTACCAATTCGTCTTCAAGCCGTGTCCTTTCGTGCCTGAGCTAGCCACATCGGCCGCCTCTCAGGACCGTCATTGAGCACCTATAAAACAGCGTGCCGAGCTTCTCTCCTCCTCACTAGGCTCTCTCCTCTCCCCTTAAAGCGACGAGCCACCGCCCATTTCTTCCCCACTGCCCTTAATCCTTGCCGCGGTTCACAACCGACCCACCCTTGCCCTCAACAATCCGAGCAGCACCGAATTCCATTCTCCAATTAACCTGCCTCAGCTTGATCCCTAATCTCTTCTCTTCCCAAAGCCGCCTCCAATTTTCGCTAATCATCCTCGCAACCGAAAGCCCCAATTCCG
Organism: Stipa capillata; assembly: GCA_019208055.1. Lineage (NCBI taxonomy): Eukaryota > Viridiplantae > Streptophyta > Magnoliopsida > Poales > Poaceae > Stipa > Stipa capillata. The sequence goes on along the minus strand of JAGXJF010005324.1, from coordinate 69,418 downwards.
GAGGAGCTTCCGCACCGGCGTCCTCCATCGTTCCGACCTGAGCAGCGGAACCAGGTCGTCGGGTCCAAGTCCACCGGCCAGAGACCAAGCCAGGTGAGGTAGGCGCCCATTAACACGTGGGCCCTGGGTAGGAGTGAGGCCACCGCTGGTAAGTGGCCACGCCCTTGCCCCATTCCGCCTCCACCACTGGAAGGCACATTTCATCCCTGCTGGAGGCGTATTTCCTCCCAGAACCGGTTTCCTCTTTTTCTTTAAACCAGCTATGTATGCCTCAAATTTGACCGGTTCTGGACGTTCTGAGACCAGTTCTAGAACCCCTAGAAAAAGTTTGAACTTTTGATTCAATTACATTTAAAAAAATTCAAGAGTTTTTGATTTAAAACAGTGAAGGATAGATTAGGACTGTTCTTCTCTTTTCTTAGTACATGTATACGTTGTGTATATCAATTTCCAAAAGCGCGGAAGAAGTTTTTTTTACTACTCCCAAGCACTCCACATTCTCGCAACCCTCACGATGTGAGGATAAACCCTAGGAGATTGGAATTCTTTATATGCGGGAACACTTATGTCATGCCATATATCGTTTCCTCAGAAGTTCCTTCTCTATTTTCTTTAACCCAAACTCCAGTACCTTATAGAATCCTACCGGTTCTAACAACGTCTACAGCACATCCCCAGACTCCGTCAGGATGTGCTCATAACCTGAAAACTAGAAGATTGACAAAAGAATCTAATCTCCTCCGAAAACCCTAAAACCCAAAGTAGATAATACCAAGACCCCTAATGTCTCGTCATGAAAGTAATGCCTTCGTTCAAGCATGCATATCATTTGGGGATTCTATTTGGAGTAACTATGCTTGCTTCTTATTCGCCGTTCATTTTTTCCAACGTGTAGTTGACGGAGTGAGGTACGTGCGCTAGGAAGATCCAGGATCACCTCCGTGTCAGGATCAGACCCAAGAACCGCTAGGCAAGCATTCCCACCTTGAACACGTTGAATCCCATATGTGTCAAAATTTAAATACCTTGTTTGCAACTCTGCATGCTATTTGAATATCAACAGTATTTTGTGTTAGACATAGATATGCTCAATTGATGCATATGACATAGGTTCGAGAGTCTAATCCTTGTAGCCCTAGGAATATTTAGCTGGTCTTCACATGACCGGCAGGAAAATAAGGATATAGGCAATAGCCATGCTTAGACCTGCGTAGAGAAAAACCTGATTTTATTCGGTTTATACAAACTCCTTCGGACATGGGATTAAAAACCCTCGGGGTGGCAAGTGCCTTCCGAGGCGGTTGTTTGAAAGTATTGCTGGTGTTGCCAAAACCCTAACCAAAAGTGGAGAATGATTTTGATTCGGGTAAGAATCGTAAGGGCAGTTCGGGGGATGTAAAAGTAGCAGGCAATAGCATGGTTGTCGAGAAAAAATATGGAGTCTTACTCGAATCAACCAAGGACCGAGCCTAAGTGCCGCTAAACCAGTTCCACACCGTACGTCCACATGGCCTTTATGGGAAGGTCTTGGCTTAATATCCCGTCGAGTACTAGAGCCTGGACCCGTGGGCAGTAGGAAGGGAGTGTTAGGTAGATTGGCATCCCTAGAGGACCTCCACGTGACTACGTGGGTAGAGGTTCGACACAAAGATAAGTCCACTTCGGGTTGTGGGGTCGGGCATCACCGATCACAAGCGAGGACTGGATAGATCTTATCTAGCGGGTCCAGCTTTGGTACAAACATGGGTGAAATGTCTCGTTGTAATAGCCCTGCTGATACACCTCGAGAAGTGTATTCGTAGCGCTCGACAACAAGGGGGACTTACATCTTGTGGGTAAAGCCGTACAACCTCTGGAGAGTGTTAAAAACTATTCGAATAGCCGCATCCTCGGTTATGGACATAAACTGGCAAGGCCACACATTGGTTAGACTGAGTTTTGTTTGAAAAAAAACTAGGAAAAATGGATTAAGGACGTGGGCATGACGTGCCCACAGAGTGCAATTTACGCTACACGGCAAGTAGCAAGGAATTGCAGAAGGAAGGGGCCAATCGTACCATCAGGGGTGGTACAGGCTGGTGCCACAAACTTAGACGGTGATAGGCAGGGCTATCGGATTGAGACAAGGAAAGGAGGTAGTAGAATTTACCTCAAATGATGATTTGTTCTTTTAAAGTACTATAACTTTCAAAACTGCCTTAGAATGTACTATCCTTGTATTTAAATTGAAAACTTACTTTTCTGCACAATATGCAACCTAGAGTAGAGCCGTTCCTTTGAATCAAGCCCTGCATTGCAATATTACTGTATAACTCTCCTGTGGAAATTGCTTGCGAGTACATTCAAAGTACTCACCTGGCTTGTTGATGTGGCCAGATGAAGAGGAGTACCACTCTGACGATGACGACAGTGATTTCAAGGGCTAAGCATTACCCCAGTCAGTTGCCTGTCAGGTTGGCATATTGATGGGCTTAACTATCTATTTCTATCTTCCGCTGCAAACTTTTATTCAACCAATCGGCTATATTGTTCTCTAAAGACCATAATGTCCTGTTTGTGTAAAATACTTTGATGCGGACATCACCTGCACCAAGGGTGAAGACTTTGCAACTCACTCAAGTCACTTAAGTCCACCTCCAAAACCTAGTGTCCCAATGACAAGAGCTCGAGCTAAGGCTTTACAACAGGAGGTGAATCTATTCCTTGATACATCTCCAATTGACTTGAGCTTGAATGGTGTGCTACCTAATGCTTCGACCCTATGCTTGCTCAGGTATGAAGGATCAACCAAGTGGAGTGAAGCCGAGGGGAGGAAGGGCCTGAGCTGCTGCCTGGAAGACATGTCCGGACATTCCAGACAAGGGAGCCCAGACACTCCAGATGGCCCAATCCCAGAAGCACCGAGATCCCACAACACACCCGGACATTCCAGACCAACCCGGAGTCTCCGGACGTCCTCCTCCAGGGATGTGCTCCTCTCGGGAGGGTATCCGGACATTCCAGCCCCAAGCCCAGATACTCCGGATGGGTGGCCGAGAACATCTTCCTCCAGCTCCTCGTCCGGACACTCCGGAACCCAGTCCCGGAAGCTCCGGATGACCCCTACCTGGAGTGCCAACTCCGACCCTCCGGACATCCACTGATCGAGACGTCCACTGATCGAGACGTCCGGACATTCCAGAAAACTTACCCCGGAATGTCCGGGCCCTACGGCCGGACATTCCGGGTGCACTGTCTGTGCATAGTAATGGGCCGAGGCCCATGTAAGGTTTTGGCTTAGCCTCCAAGGGTTACGGGGTTAGGACTATAAATACCCGTACCCAAACCCTAATCAAGATTAGACTTGTTGTTAAAACTAATAGAGAGCTTTGCTCCTAATCTAGGGTTTCATCCCCTCTAGATTAGAGTTCCATCTTAGGCCTTGTAATCTTCCTTGGATTGTAAGGACCAGCGCATCCATTGAGAGGAGGAGTTGATTTGAATCCTAGTTCCAAAGGCTAACCCGTTTGGGTTTTGTTGTTGGTTTGGGATTTCATCTAGGCCCTTCTAGTTACCCTAGTCCAAATCGTGAAGATCGGGAGCCCTCCGCATCAACTTGGTATCAGAGCTCTAGGTTGATACGATTTGGATTTGTATCCCCTCTTTTGCCCCCCCCCAAATTGCTAGCTTTGTTTTGGTTTTTCTTGCCTATTTCGAAAACCCCACAAAAAGAGCCCGATTTGAAATCTTGATGCAATTCGGAGTTTTGGGTGAGCTTTGGTTGGTTTTGATCCATTAGATCTTTGCTACACTTGTTGATCTAACCTTCCTTTGCGTTGCCTTGGCCTATTTCTCATTTTTCCCCTCCGATTTGTGGTTTTTCGGGCCGCCCCTATTTCAGATCTGAGAGTTCCCAGCACACCCGGAGTATCCGGCCCTCAAACCCGGAGTCTCCGGCCTACAGCAGCAGGAAGTCACTACTCTCGGGACGTACCCCGGAGTATCCAGGAAATCTACCCCAGAATCTCCGGGCCCACCCAGAGTGTCCGGGTAATCTACCCCGGAATCTCCGGACAGAGCAATTACAGACTGCATCGAGCGAGGTATAACCGTCTATCTTGCTCTCTTCCCTTGTGAGCCAACATCTTCCTTTTGCGATGACTTTGATCCCTATCAAGACTAGCTCTTCGATGATTGCTAGGGTTTGTACGCACTTGTGCTATCTAGTTTCACTTTTCCCAAGCAAACAACAACGTTAGTCTTGTGAGATCTTGGCACAAAAAAAAGGAGAAGAAAGGAAAAATTCAAAAAAAAAGAGAAAGAAAAATGCCAATGATCCTTTTGTAGGGAACACGCAAGCTTGAAGGAAAATCCGATAGGGAAGGGTAGTCAAGTGTGCAAATCTTTAACCCTATCTTTGCAATTGAGCTAGTGTCTTTCCTAGTATTTGTGCAACGCGAGCTCATAGTCTTCGCTAGGAACATCTTGTACTAGCTCAATTCCTTGGTTGCACAAATCACAATATCGTTGTGTGTGAGTTGTCTTGAGCTTCGCTTATATCCTTAAGATCAACTCTTATTGGATTGTTTCATTGTGGATTATTACTAATCATTGCAAAATCTCATTATTCCACTTTGCTTTGTATATTGGTGCTAATCCTTCCAAGATCCACTAAAAGCTTTGTTGAGTTAGTGCCTTGGGACTTGGAACTCTTTCAACCGCCTCTCGAGGGTCACTTTTGCCATCCACGGCGGTCCGATCCTCCAACCCAAGGAGGCAAGGACTTCGGTGGTGAGTGAGATGAGAGAGTTCCCAAATTCCACATATTTCAATATATTGTTACATTGCTAACCATGTCTAGGGAAGGATCACACGGAGCGAGTGGTAATGAGATTGTGTGACTCGAGGGCAACATTTGGCCCTCCAACGGAGCCTCCATGACACTGTGGATAACTTGAGGCATGATATGACCCGACAGATGGAATCTATGAAGACAAGCATTGTGCAGGAAGTTGTGCAAGCACTTCGAGGCCAAATCCCAGAAGCAGAGATTGATGACGAGGATCCTCTTGATGAGACCGATGCCGAGATGGCGGGATGGTGTGCCCAAGCTCGAAGAACAGCTAGACACCGAGCATCCCCTTCCTCCATCAGGAACCTGAGATCCAACCTTTGGGCCACACAATCATGGTCGGGCAAGGAGCCACCAAGGACGTGATGGGCATGAGGGAAGTGCATCAGAAGGAGGATCACGCTTTCATCAACCTAATGGCCCAAGACATCAAGACACCCGGACAGAGACCTAGGGTTCAGAAGGCGGAATTATCATGACGAGGGTACAGAACACCGGCAGAGGGGTCCACCAGGAGATGGGGAAGAAAAGTTTGGCAAGCTTAAGTTCACAATACCCAAGTTCTCCGGTGATGCAATGGATCCCGAAGAATACCTCACATGGGAGCTCAAGGTGAACAAGGTCTTCCGGATGCACAATTACTCCGAAGAGAAGAAAGTTGCTATGGCCTCACTTGAGTTCGATGGATATGCACTTATTTGGTGGGAACAAGTGCAAAATCAGTGAGGCGAACATGGAGAGCTACCAGTCATGTCTTGGACAGAGATGAAGAGAGAAATGCGGGCCCGTTTTGTGCCCAAGTACTACAAGCGAGACCTTTTCAAGAAACTTCAAGACCTCAAGCAAGGCAGTCGGACAGTTGAAGAATACTTCAAAGAAATGGAAACCGCCTTGATCCGAGCTAATGTCCAAGAGACTGAAGAGCAGACTATGGCCCGTTTCTTGGCCGGATTGAACCACCCAATAAAGCGCATCGCCGACTATCAACCCTACAACACAGTTGCGGAGTTAGTGCATCAAGCTATCAAGGCCGAGTGCCAGGTGCAAGACGATGCTCGCTATTCTAAGTCTTCAACATATACCACACGCCCCACTCCTTATGCTTCACGTGCCCCGGCGGTTGCTCCTCGCCCCACTACGAGTGCAAAGTTTGCCCCAAGAGCTACATCAACCAAGACAGAAAGTCATATGGGAGGTGGAAGTACAAGTGTGTGCCAATGGACAAACACAAACCGTCCTACCCACCTCTTCTTCAAAGGGGGCACCGAGTCCGAGCACTGTTTCTTCAATGGCTTCCACAGGCAAGACTCGTGACATTGTGTGCTTCAAGTGCCAAGGGCGTGGTCATATGCAAAGAGAGTGCCCCAATGCACGGTTATGTTGATCACCGAAGAAGGCGAGTATGAATCTGCAAGCGAAGGCGAAATTGATGCCATCCATGAGGTAGCCCAGGCTTGAGCAAGAAGGAGAATATGAAGATGGACAAGAGTGAATCTATTGCGAGGCCGAGTCGGGTCCATCCCTCGTCGCCACCAAGAAGATCCTCACTGTCCAACTCCAAGATGAGCCTGAACAACGGTGCAACCTCTTCCAAACCAAGGCCGCAATCGACAGCAAAACCATCAAAGTCATCATCGATGGAGGGAGTTGTCACAATTTGGCAAGTCAAGAGCTGTGTTCCAAACTCAACCTGAAGTATAAGAAGCACCCATGCCCCTACCATGTGTAGTGGTTGAGTGACAGCGGCACCGTCAAGATACAACACATGGTGCAAGTCTCCTTCAAGATTGGAGCCTATCAGGACATGGTGGAGTATGATGTGGTACTCATGACGGTGTGCCACCTTCTGTTGGGCCGCCTATGGCAGTACGACTGAGCGGCGTGCCACGACGGCCACACTAATGAGTACATCTTTCGGTGGCACCATAAGGAGTATGTGCTTCGCCCCATGACGCCAAGCCAAATCATCGCCGACAATGCTCAAAAGTTGGCAAGGCTTCAAGAAGAAAAGAAGAGAGATGAGCGAGAGAGCACAACTTTGAGTGACTTCCACAAATCGGTGAGCGAGAGCCACAAGCCCAAAATGAGAGAAAAGAGTCAGGAGGCGAGTAGAGGCTTAGTGATGCTAGCCACCAAATCCGAGATGAGAGGAGTGAGGAATGACCCACCTACACTACACTTTGTACTTGTATACAAAGATGTGGTTGCTTTGAGTAATGATTCACCCCCACTTCCTCTAGCTATGTATCGTGTTTTGCAGGAGTTCGAGGATGTCTTCCCCGATGAGATTCCGGCGGGGCTTCCACCCATTCGAGGCATCGAGCACCGCGTCGACCTCATCCCGGGAGCGCCACTTCCCAACCGGCCACCTTACCGCACCAACCCCAAGGAGACCAAGGAAATTCAATGTCAAGTACAGGAGCTACTTGACAAGGGGTATGTTCGCGAAAGCTTAAGTCCTTGCGCCGTTCCCGTTATTCTTGTCCCTAAAAAGGACGGATCTTGGTGCATGTGTGTTGATTGCTGAGCCATCAATAATATCACCGTGCGTTATCACCATCCCATTCCTGTTTAGATGACATGCTTGATGAGCTTAGTGGCGCAACCATTTTCTCTAAAATTGATTTGAAGAGTGGTATCACCAAATAAGGATGAGTGAGGGAGATGAGTGGAAAACCGCTTTCAAAACTAAGTTTGGTTTGTATGAGTGGCTTGTCATGCCTTTTGGTTTATCCAATGCTCCCAGTACTTTCATGCGCTTAATGAATCATGTTTTACGCCAATTCATTGGTAAATTTGTGGTAGTCTACTTTGATGACATTCTCATATATAGTAGAACTTTGCATGATCATGTTGGCCACATTAAACAAGTTCTACTAGTGCTTAGGAAAGAACGCTTGTTTGCTAACCTTGAGAAATGCACCTTTTGTACGGAAAAACTTGTGTTTCTAGGCTTTGTTGTGTCTACTCATGGCATAGAGGTAGATGAGTCTAAAATTGAAGCAATTAAAAATTGGCCTATCCCTATCAACGTAAGTCAAGTGCGTAGCTTTCATGGCCTAGCAAGTTTTTACCGCCGTTTTGTCAAAGATTTTAGTGCTATTGCTTCCCCTTTGAATGAATTGACTAGGAAGAATATTCCTTTTGTATGGGGGCAATCTCAAGAAAACACTTTTCAAGAATTAAAGAAACGCTTAACCGAGGCACCCTTGCTTGCTTTACTAGATTTTGCTAAAACCTTTGAAGTTGAATGTGATGCTAGTGGAATCGGTATAGGGGGTGTGCTCATGCAAGAAGGTAAACCAGTCGCTTACTTTAGTGAGAAATTGAATGGTGCTCAACTCAACTATCCGGTTTATGATAAAGAATTGTATGCTTTGGTTCGTATCCTAGAAGTTTGGCAACACTATCTTTGGCCAAAAGAATTTGTTATTCATTCCGATCATGAATCCTTAAAATACCTTAAGAGCCAAGCTAAATTGAACCGAAGACATGCAAGATGGGTTGAATTTATTGAAACCTTTCCCTACATAGTCAAATACAAAAAGGGTAAAGAAAATGTTTGTGGCGGACGCTCTTTCCCGCAAAATGACCCTCTTGAATCAACTCGAAGTTAAAGTTTTGGGTTTAGAATGCTTGAAAGATTTATATGCTAATGACCCTGAATTTGCTTCCCCTTTTGCTAATTGTAGAGAAGGAAAGGGTTGGGACAAATATCATGTGCATGAGGGCTTTCTGTTTCGAGCTAACAAACTATGCATTCCCAAGTCGTCCGTGCGTTTGCTACTTTTGCAGGAATCCCACGGCGGCAGCTTGATGGGACATTTTGGGCGGGACAAGACCTACATGATGCTGTCCAACCACTATTATTGGGCAAAAATGTGAAGAGATGTGGAGAGATTCGTCCAACGATGCATCACATGCCACAAAGCTAAGTCAAAGCTAAACCCTCACGGTCTTTATACTCCACTTCCTGTTCCTAGTGCACCTTGGGAGGATATTAGCATGGACTTTGTTTTAGGATTGCCTAGGACCAAAACGAGGAGGGACTCAGTATTTGTGGTTGTGGATAGATTCTCAAAAATGGCACATTTTATTCCTTGCCACAAGACCGACGATGCTTCACATGTTGCTAATTTGTTTTTTAGGGAAATTGTGAGGCTTCACGGTGTGCCCAAGACCATTGTCTCCGACCGCGATGTCAAGTTCCTAAGTTACTTTTGGAAGACATTGTGGGCCAAATTGGGAGTCAAGCTTCTCTTCTCCACAACTTGCCACCCACAAACCGATGGGCAAACCGAGGTCATCAACCGCACCTTGTCAACCCTCCTCCGCGCCATGATCAAGAAAAACTTGAAGGAGTGGGAGGAATGCATTCCCCATGTGGAGTTCGCCTGCAACCAAGCGGTCCATTCTATTACAAGCATGAGCCCATTCGAAGTGGTGTATGGCCTCAACCCCTCTACACCACTCAACCTCCTTCCACTACCGCTTCACGAACGGGTCAATATGGACGCCTCCAAGCGAGCCACTTTCATCAAGAGGCTCCACGAGACAACACGAGCTACAATTGAGCAACGAATGCTTCGTCATGCCAACAAGGTCAACAAGAGCAAGAAAAAGATGGTGTTCGACCCCGGTGATCTTGTGTGGGTACATCTCCGCAAGGAGTGTTTTCTCGAAGAACATAAGTCCAAGCTCATGCCACGCGGCGATGGACCTTTCCAAGTCCTTCAGCGCATCGGCGACAACGCTTACAAGATTGACCTTCAACCATCCAAGTACTCGGTGAGCAACACCTTTAATATTTCGGATCTTTCTCCCTTCCATGGTTACAATGCAGTCGAGTCGAGGTCGACTCCTTTTCAAGAAGGGGGGAATGATGCGGACATCACCTGCACCAAGGGTGAAGACTTTGCAACTCACTCAAGTCACTTAAGTCCACCTCCAAAACCTAGTGTCCCAATGACAAGAGCTCGAGCTAAGGCTTTACAACATGAGGTGAATCTATTCCTTGATACATCTCCAATTGACTTGAGCTTGAATGGTGTGCTACCTAATGCTTCGACTCTATGCTTGCTCAGGTATGAAGGATCAACCAAGTGGAGCGAAGCCGAGGGGAGGAAGGGCCCGAGCTGCTGCCTGGAAGACATGTCCGGACATTCCGGACAAGGGAGCCCGGACACTCCGGATGGCCCAATCCTGGAAGCACCGAGATCCCACAACACACCCGGACATTCCAGACCAACCCGGAGTCTCCGGACGTCCTCCTCCAGGGATGTGCTCCTCTTGGGAGGGTATTCGGACATTCCGGCCCCAAGCCCGGATACTCCGGATGGGTGGCCGAGAACATCTTCCTCCAGCTCCTCGTCCGGACACTCCGGAACCCAGTCGCGGAAGCTCCGGATGACCCCTGCCCGTAGTGCCAACTCCGACCCTCCGGACATCCACTGATCGAGACGTCCGGACATTCCAGAAAACTTACCCCGGAATGTCCGGGCCCTACGGCCGGACATTCCAGACAAGGTACCCCGGAATGTCTGGGTGCACTGTCTGCGCACAGTAATGGGCCGAGGCCCATGTAAGGTTTTGGCTTAGCCCCCAAGGGTTACGGGGTTAGGACAATAAATACCTATACCCAAACCCTAATCAAGATTAGACTTGTTGTTAAGACTAATAGAGAGCTTTGCTCCTAATCTAGGGTTTCACCCCTCTAGATTAGGGTTCCATCTTAGGCCTTGTAATCTTCCTTGGATTGTAAGGACCGGCGCGTGCCCCCGGATACTAATCGAGGCATCCATTGAGAGGAGGAGTTGATTTGAGTCCTAGTTCCAAAGGCTAACCCGTTGGGGTTTTGTTGTTGGTTTGGGATTTCATCTAGGCCCTTCTAGTTACCCTAGTCCAAATCATGAAGATCGAGAGCCCTCCGCATCATACTTGGTATTGTATGACAATGCTATCAAGCTACTTGTGTGTACTGGCTACTGATCATGGGACCAGTACTGAAAACACAGGGGTTTATCCGGCCTTAAGACCGGGTATGCCATAGTTGGCTCGGGGAGGCGGCGCGGCGAAGCGGAGGCTCTGGGATGAGGCTTGGCGGCGGACGTTGTCGGTGGCGGGGGCTGCGGGAGCGAACGGGAGAGAGAGGGAGGCCGAGGGAGAGCGAGGACACGGGGAGAGGCTTCGGCTGGGGGGGTATAAGAGGAGAGAGCAGCGGGAGCACCGAAGCAGGAGGTGGCGAGGGGAAGGCCGGCTGCTTGCCATGGCAAGCACCTCGGTGGTGAGCTGCTGGCAGCGGCGGAGAGGTGAGGGGATAAGAGCGGCGACGGGGATAGAGATGAGGACGAGGGGCAGGCCAAGTGGGCTAGGAGCGGGGAAGATCGGGCCGGGAAAACGGGGGGGCCCAGGCAGGGAGATTGCTGGGCCGCTCGGCCCAGCCGAGAGGGGGAGAGGTGGGAGGCCGAGCGGGCTAGGGGAGAGAAAATGGGCCCTGGAAGGGCCCATCCGGGGGGAAAAGTTTAGATTAGGTTTTTTCTTTTTGTTTTCTTTTCTGTTTTTACTTCAACTTTTAATCAATTCAACCAAAACCTTGAGATTTTGAAAATTTGTCTATAATCTCTCTCTCTCTCTCTATATATATATATATATATATATATAGATAATTGGAACATCTCTCCAAAACATTTTATTTTTGAAATCAAAATTGGATTTCGAAAATTGAATTCTTCCCCTAATTATGATTTCACCCTTATTCTTAAAAGTTTCTCCTCATTATATTAAAAGTTCAAAATTCTTCTCAATTTTGACTTATGCGTGAATGTCATGATGCACACGATAAACATGTTTAAGATTTTAGGGATGTTACATTTTCACCATATATAAAACAAAAATGAATAAAGAAGTGAATTAAGCTATTATCCTCTCTGTAGATTCTTCGTAATTTCATATTTTAAGCATTCTGAATCCGATTAACTTGATTCCACTTACATTAGTCTTCATTTTAATAGTACCATGCCATGACATGCATTTAATATCATCATGCTAATGTTCAATCATTAATAAAAATATTGTGTTGCTTTTTGATGTTTTTGCTTTTTTTTGGGTTGACACTATAGTTGATGTGATCTACGAGCTATGCCATGCAGAGATCCAATATCATTAACAGCAAGGAAGTAGCCCCTTTCTAACCATGTTGATAAAGCCTAATATTTCTAAAACTTACTATTGTGTTCAAGTCAATATTGTGTGCGTTCAACTGCTACTTTATCGGTAGTTAGTTAACTCACATTCTATGCATGAAACTGCCTTGTAACCTTCCAACCTAGCATGATTAAGAGCTATCGAGTCCTTAGCAACCAGTTATCTTATTATCACATGCTTAGCCATGCTTAGAATTGTCGAGTCATGATCTTTTGGATGGTCCGATGAATCAATATGTCATGGGTAAGTTACATGTGATATTGATTATAGACTACTGGCTACTGGGAAGGAATTAAAGAACTTAATTAATAATCATTGGGCATAGATGAGAGGCCATGGTTGGGAACATAGTGGGTTGTCTCACCTTCCCACAAGGCATGTTCCTGACTTATATTGACCCAAGATTTGTGTACTTCTACACAGGTGGTATAATGGAACCACTCATGACTTAATAATTTGCCTAGGCTTAGAGTATGAGCTGCTTTACTTCACAAGTTCCATCTGCAGTATGGGTGAAAAATGGTGTGGTGTGGTACCTTAGTATGGGGGTGGGGTCGACACACAGTCTTGAAGAGGCTAGGGATGCATCGCCACCAATAACTTATGTGACCGTGTTAGGGTACCGGCCGAAATAATGTACACGGAATGGCCCATTGGGTGGCTCATACCTAAGTCTAAAGCTTTGTAATAGTCATGTTCAATCACTCTCTATCAACACACCTCATGAAGTGTGCTAATAGCTTGGCATAAAGAGTCAATTGATACATGTAGATAAAGATATACACCCTTGCAGGGTTAGAACTTTTCAAATAGCCATGTCCACAGTTATGGAAAGCTTGGTGATTACCTGCGTCGAATTAGACAAAGATTAGACCACCTTAATCTAAAACTGCCACCTTTTGCGTAGTGACGTTAGTGACTGCTTCCTCGTGGGCGATTCGAGGAAGGGTTGAGATAGAGTCATATGTGATGGTGATGGAAGCAATAGTGTAGTTTAGGAGAACATTTTCTTACCTTCTTATTAAACTTCTCTAGTAGCCGATTTACATCTATCTAGAGTAATGACAAGGAGAAATTGGCTTTATGCAAAATAGTCCACATACATCCCTTTGGAATACCTTTCGCATCTTTTTACTTTACTTATAAGTCCTGTGGAGTTTGTACTCATTGTGTGGTTATTATTATTAGAATGTCCATTTGGTTGGCTTCTACGAGAAGAATCAAGTACGACAATGCCTCAGCTTAGCGAATCCCATGTAGCGATTTAGAAAGGCTTTGAAGAAACGATTTACCTCTGCACCTGTTCTAGTGTTACTAGATATCACCCGAGGCTTTGATGTTTACTATGACCCTTCTTGTCAAGGTTTAGGATGTGTCTTGATGCAAGATGGAAAGGTGGGTACCCTACGCATCTTGTCAGTTGCGTCCGCATGAGGAGAACTTCCCCACCCATGACTTGGAATTGGTCGTAGTCATGCATGCACTCAAGATTTGGAGACACTACCTAATTGGGAACCACTATGAGGTATACACTGACCACAAGAGTTTGAAGTATATTTTCACCCAATCGGATTTCAACATGAGGTAGTGAAGATGGTTGAAACTGATCAAGGATTATGATGTGCATGTGCATTACCATCTCAAAAATGCCAATTCGGTGACACATGCACTTAGCCGAAAGGGACATTATAACAGTGCGATGTTCAGTGGGAGTACACTCAGTATAGAGGAGGAACTGCAAGGATTGTACATCGAAGTGGTGCCACCAAGATACCTAGCCAACTTGGAGGTCAAGTCGACTTTGCGAGACCAAATTAGGGAGGCCCAAAGAAAGGACAAGGATATCGAGGATATCAAGATCAATATGAAAAAAGGAAGGTTCATGGATTTTCATGAAGACGAGCAAGGAACAATCTAGATCAATGATCTCATATGCGTGCTGGTTCAAAAAGATCTCAAGATGCTGATCCTCAAGGAAGCCCATGAATGAAAGTACTCCATTCAGTCTGAGAGTACCAAGATGTACCATGACCTCAAGACAACATTTTGGTGGCTGAGCATGAAGCATTAGATAGTAGAGTATGTAGCTCTGTGCGACACTTGCCAGATAGTCAAGGCTGAGCACCAACGCCCTGCCGGACTACTACAACCTCTTCGAATTCCAGAGTGGAAGAAGGAGGAGGTCAGTGTGGATTTAATCATTAGATTTCCTAGAACACAAGATGTTGATTTGGATCATTGTGGAACGATTGACTAAAATCACTCATTTCATCCTGGTCAAGACCACTTATGTAGGGGATCGACTAGCCCAGCTATACATCGAGAGGATTGTCGTCCTGCACGATGTGCCAAAGTGGATTGTGTCAGATAGAGGGACCGAATTCATCTCCCGGTTCGGTAGAGCCTTATCGCTAGGGGCACCCATCTCAATTTCAGCACCGCATACCACCCTTAGATGGATGGATAGTAGAAGACATGCTAAGAGACTATGTGCTGAATTACGGTGTGAAATGGGATACCAGCCTTTCGTATGCGGAGTTCTCATATAACAGCGGCTACCAAGCCAACTTGAAGATGTCACCCTTTGAAGCTTTGTATGGACGTCCCTATCACACTCCTCTTAACTGGATGAGAATAGTAGAACACCAACTTTTTCAAACAGATCAGGAAGAATCTAAGGTAGCTTAGAGCCATCAAAAGAGCTATGCAGACCCTCACTGCAAGGATATGTAGTATGATCCCAACAACATGCTGTACTTAACAGTTACACCCCTCTGAGGAGTCAAACAATTTGGATTCAAGGGAAAGCTAGCACCATGATATGTGGGGCCATTCAAGGTGGAACTACGAGGAGAAGTAGCCTATCGGATAGAGCTATTGCCATCTCTCACAGGAGTGCATCTTGGTGATGTGAGAATCCTCCTTAGGAATCTTTGCTGGAGAAGATAGATTTGCAAAAGGACTTGAATTATAAAGTGGAGTGGAGCCATCACACAGAAGTAGAGGCCACTTGGGAATGTGAAGAGGATCTGAAGGCGGAGTTTCCAGACCTCTTCCCAGGTAGCCGCACTAAGGGACTATAAATAGCCCCAGTGCCCGGCTGCTCCACCATGTAGCCACCCATCCTCTCCAGCACCCACGCTGCTGCCGCTGTGGCCACCGAAGCCACTACTGACATCACCATGGTGCAGTAATCCTTTTTCTGATTATAAATGTTTCAAAAATTCTTGCTTTAGTGGAGAATTTTTGTGTGATAATGATCTAGTGATGGTTCATGATGAGTGGCGCATGGCTGCTATGCAAAATAATGATACCACAACCACTATTTCTACAAATGATGATGCTACTATTGATGATATCATGGATACCACCATTGATGCTATGGAAATTTCTCTTGATACAATTGATGCTACCAATATTCTTGCTATTGATGATGTTGCTACTTTGAATGCTAGTGATGATGCTATAAATTTTGCTATTGATAATGTTACTAATATGAATGCTATTGATGAGAATATGGTTCTTGATGCTATGATTGAAAGCTATGAAGCATAGTTTATGGAACAAATATGATAAGAAAGAAAACTATAACTATGATTCTTTTGCACTTTCTTTAGAGAACAAAATGGCTTTGCAATTAATAGTTCTTATGATCTCTCTACTAAGCACCTTGCAATGGTCCATGTCTCTAATGTGCTTGAATTTATTTATATACAAAATGCCAATGCATAGGAAGAGGGTACGTGTTTGACCTTTTTGTTTGTAGATGCTCTCTGGTATGATTGAAAATTATATGAACGAGTACCTAAGAGACAAAGGTAACAAAGTCCCAGGAGGCAACTTGGAAGTTTATAGTCTTTTTATTTTCTATTCAGTCTCAGTTTTTAAGTTTGGCTCAAGTTCTATTGCTTGTAATTGCATTATTATTGCTGCAATAACCACTCTATTATTTTCTGATGTTCTAGAATGACTAATAAATTGTGGAAAAAATCATATTTGCAATCTACATAAAGTACATAAGCTATTTAAAAAGCTAGGAGCCCACTCTGGCCCAGAGAGGCCAAGCAGCATGTGAGAACCTGGTTTCAACTACCAGACCCCCCCTGTGTATATCCTCGTCAGTCCAGGATCACATTGATGAACACAGGCGAAATGTGTACCACTGCACTCATCACGAAGCTTATTAGAAAACATTTGAATAATAACAGCCGAATGGCCATATAAACATCTAGGAGTTTCGTCCCTTACCATTCAGAAGTACAGCGGAAGAGATAAAGCGTAGATGTCTCCATCTCAGCCACAGGCAGTCGACGGAGTCCATGTAACTTAGTCCCCCCATGTCGTAGAAAACCTCATAGCTTCACCACCATCTTCAAAGATATATGAACACGTCCAACAAACAACATGCACGATGAGTACTTTACGTACTCAGCAAGCCACCTGGCGGCAGATGGTCCTATTAAACTACATGCAAGGCTTCAACGGAAGGCTGTATGGTTCATTTGCAGAAAAGTAGTTTTAGTTGAAATATTACGGTAGATTCAAAGGCATCATTTTGATAAAAACCAATTTTTATTATCAGGGGTGTTTTTTTTCAACAGGTGTGGTCCACGACCAACATATTCGAGCAAGGAACTCCTACCTTAGCTCATCCATAGGTTCCAATCAGCAAAGGGGTAGAGGGAATCAAGAATGAGGCATGTGCTGTCCATGACCATGGACACGGCTAATCGATTAGTTTTAACTCTGCAGAGTGTGTACACTTTACCCACATGACACGATCATCCCCTTATGCCAAGCTGATCGGGCTTGTACACACGCCCATCGGTGTGTCGGCAGGGTGACCGTGACGAGGTCTTTTATCTAGACTCATCCCGATGCGACATGCCCACTAGGTTTCGACACGGATGAGCATACACTTGCTTACCCTAAGTGGCCCCCTTTTGTGCCGAGGTCCTCGTAGCTACGTCCACCCTTCTGCGGTACGGCAATGTCGACACCAAGACTCGACTAACCTACTTAACCAAGCCAGTGCCCATATAGCATGTGGTTGTACTGTTGACACAATTCTCCAATTACATGACTTCGGCCTTATGGGGTACGGACGACCCATGGTTCCTTTAAATCAGCCTTCTGCGGGTAGGCAACCATATGCTCCTTCATCACATGATCCAGCTGTCGCCCGCACCATATTAGATGGTAAGTTTCACCCAGAGTAGAATAGGAAGAATAGAGAGAGAGGGAGTCATCGGGCATCCGGCCCTAGCTCAGCGAGCTCAACAAGTTTCAACGAGGATCATCGATCCGATATTCATTCCTCCATAGAGGCAAATCAAAACAACCTAATGATAAATTTAAGCATGGCTAAGCATATCTCTACTCTATTCAGAATAAAACCTACTAATCTACTCAGGGTATCAAGTATAAAGGGCAACAAGTGGACAGGGTAAAATTGTGTCAATCGACATGCTAGCTACTGGATTAAAAACAACATGCATGTTTGTAAATAACAAAATATAATGACTTCGAAAATATAGGATCAAATATGATCAAGACAAGGGGCATGCCTTCTTGACGTATTCCTTCACTTCTCTTCCTTGAACTTGACTCTGGTTAACCACGTCACTCCCTACTCGTCGTAATAGAAATAGAATGCAACAAATAAATACATAAAGCAACTCCAAATAACTCAAACATTAATAGAAAGAAAAGAGGAGGATGGTTAGATCAAGGATAGGATTTGGAGAATGAAGGGATTGCTGGCAGAAGGGTAAACTAGAAGAAAAAAAGGGGAAAGGCATCATCTCGTAAGATGAGATAAAGAGTCATCTCTAAACTATAGGTAGTTTAGAGAAAGGATTATACATGGTAAGAACCACATATGACACATGGACAAAAGGTTTATGGACCTGGTCCATAAAGAGTAAAGGTGATACGAAAGAAAGATCGTATGGCTATGATCGATTGACGGGTGAGAAGCACACGCCAATGGTTAAGGTTTCAAAAGATAGGGCACTACATGCGGAAACCACATGTAAGTGAAAAAGGATAGAATCAAACAGAGACACATCTATAGCTTGGTAGAAGGCTATAGACGAGAGGTATAAACGGATTCCTCATACGGATGGCAAAGCCATAAATCGGAATTAGAAATTAGGATAAATACCAACATGGGTTGATCCGACATGCAAACATCGGCAAGATAGATACTGATGGAGATCGAGGCATTCCAATAAACGGAGCTATGCCACCGACTGGAGATTGGGTCTCAAGGTTCATCGTACACTACTACAGATAGCATTTAACGGGACGCCACCTGTACAGACGGCAACAGGGAGCCGTCTGCACAATTATTAGTACAGACGGTTCCCAACACGAACCGTCTGCACAAATCACGAAAAAGGATGCCGAACAAGCGGGACGGCACAGTGCAGACAGCTCCAGTTAGGAACCGTCTGTACAAATAATGCAGACGGTTCCCAACTGGAGCCGTCTGCACTGTGCACAACCGTCCAGACGGCTCCAAACAAGGACCGTCTACACTATTTGTACAGATGGTCCCAGTTGGAAGCCGTCTGCACTAATCAATACAGTACAGACGGCTCCCAACCGGTACCGTCTACACTATTTGTACAGACGGGCCCATTTTGGAGCCGTCTGCACAAATCGATACAGTACAGACGGCTCCAAGTTGGGAGCGGTCTGCACTATTTGTACAGACGGCACCCTATCTGGAGCCGTCTGTACTAATGTAGCTCGCTCACTCCTCACTCCCACTCCCCTCACTCCCACTCCCTCCGGCTTCTCGAGCCGCCCGCAAGCGCCGCCGCCACCGGAGCACCTGCCGGCCGCCGGCGACCTCCCCGAGCCGCCGCCGCCACCCGCCGACGCTCTGCCGCCGCCAGGCCCGCCCCGAAGCTTCCCCGCCGCCGGCCGTCGCCTCCACCTCGCCGCCGGCCGCCTTCCTCGCCCCGCCGCCTCCCGGTAAGCCGCCGCCGCTGTCCCTCGCCACCGCCGGTTGCCGCCGGCGAGCTCGGCTGGCGTCCTGGCCGACCGCCGGACCTCAGGCGACTTAAGGGAAAAAAAAACAAAAACCAGTGGGACCCACCTGTCAGAATATATTAATCTTTATTTATTTATTTATTATTTTTACTGAGGAAAAGATCAAAAAGAGTATATAAATAATTAAATCTTATAAAAATCATAGAAAAATCATTATTAGTCAGAAAAATGCAAATAATATATCAAAATGTTCAGAAAAATAAGATCTACGCAATTATGTCATTTTGATTCGTGTTTGCATTGTAGAAAAAATAAAATTGACTAAAAACTCAAATTAGGGTTTCCGGAACCGCCGGAGAAATTAGGATCGCGATATTTTGAGCGTCCGGACTCCGATGAAATTGATTCTATTTGCATTAGTCCTTATTTTATGTCATCTATTTGATGACATGCATTTCATCTCAGGCCGATGTTCCGCATTTTGATATTTATGTTTATACCCTTAAACCCTTAAACTGCAGTACGATTTCTAGATAAGCTCCTTTTTCCCGATGAGAAGCTAGGTCGCTTTCTTTTATTAGGTCAATCTAACACTAATTTCCTTGTTGTGCAGCGTGTGTAGCTTGATGGATCGGGTGTGGATGTACGGTTCTCGTACGAACCAAGCGTACCTTGACGGTGTGACGAATTTTCTGAGAGTTGCCGAGGAGGATAGGTTGAAGAAGGGTGTTGAATATATATATTGTCCTTGTTGCGATTGTAGAAATGAGAGATCATTTCTCGGACACAACTCAGCCCTACAGATCCAAGCACACTTGATTATTAGGGGCTTCAAACCGGACTACACGTGTTGGACCAAACATGGTGAAGAGCAGAACATGTCACAGGAAGACGTTGGCATCGTCGAAGAACCCGAAGTCAACGAAAGGAGAGAACATGGCGACGAAGTAGGTGCAGACGATGATTGTGGCCGCCACGAGGAAGTAGGTGCAGACGATGACTGTGGTGGCGCGGAGGACGATGATAGGTTGGATCAGATGCTGCGCGATGCCGACGTGAACTTTAATACTGAGAGAGACTTACACAAGTTCATGTACTTGATTGAGGACTCAGAGAAACCTTTGTTTCCAGGTTGCAAGCCGAAATACACAAAACTGTCATCCGTGCTCGAGCTGCTCCAACTGAAAGCCAGCCATGGTTGGTCAGACAAGAGTTTCACGGCGCTCCTAGGTCTCCTCTCCGAGATGCTTCCGGATGGTAACGAGCTGCCCAAAAACACGTACCGAGCAAAGCAGGTGGTTTGTCCCCTGGGGATGGAGGTAGAAAGGATACATGCATGTCGGAACGACTGTATCCTGTACCGTAATGAATTATCGAACTTGCGTTCATGTCCAGTGTGCAAAGCATCTTGTTACAACCGTAAGAGCCAACCAGGCGACGACGAGTCTTCCATCGAGCAGAAGAAAGGAATTCCCGCTAAGGTGGTGTGGTACCTGCCCGTAATTCCGCGTCTGAAGCGTTTGTTCGTGAACCCAAAAGAGGCCAAATTGTTGTGCTGGCACTCGGAGGACCGTAAGAAAGATGGAAAGCTAAGACACCCTGCCGATTCCGCGCAGTGGAGAAACATCGACATGACCTTCGAAAACTTCGGTGCGGAGCCGAGGAATATAAGGTTCGCGTTGAGCACGGACGGAATGAATCCTTTCGGCAACATGAGCAGCCGGCACAGCACTTGGCCAGTTGCTCTTAGTATGTACAACCTACCACCTTGGCTGTGTATGAAGCGGAAGTACATCATGATGTCACTGCTTATCCAAGGGCCGAAGCAACCTGGGAATGATATTGACGTCTACCTAAGACCTTTGGTGGAAGATCTGAAAACACTGTGGAACGAAGGGGTGTAGGTATGGGATGCGTACAAACAAGAGAACTTCACCCTACACGCCATGTTGTTCTGCACGGTCAATGATTTGCCTGCCCTACGCAACCTTTCGGGCCAGAGTAAAGAGCCAGACAAGGCTTGCCCTCAGTGCTTGGATGGTACGGCGAGTAGGTGGCTGGCCCACTCCCGTAAGACGGTGTTCATGCGCCACCGTAGGTTCCTTAAGAGGAATCACCCGTACCGCAACATGAAGGACCAATTTGACGGGACGAGGGAGAGAGCTTTATGTCCAAGGCATTACAGCGGGCAAGAGGTGTACGATACGGTTAAGGATATCGACGTTGTCCTTGGAAAGAGTGGTAAAAAAGCGAAGGCCAGCGGCATGTGGAAGAAGAAATCAATATTTTGGGAGTTATCCTACTGGCAGCACCTTGAAGTTCGCCACTGCATCGACGTTATGCACGTAGAGAAGAACGTGTGTGACAGCCTGATTGGTCTCTTACTCAATATTCCAGGGAAGACGAAGGACGGCCTCAACGCACGCCTCGACTTAGTAGACATGAAGATCAGGCCCGAGTTGGCACCTGAGCCCTCCCAACAAGGCAGAACAAGGCTTCCTCCGGCATGCTATAACCTGAAAAAGGCCGAGAGGACCGAACTATGCCGGTGCTTGCAAGGTGTGAAAGTTCCGTCCGGTTACTCCGCCAACATCTCGAAACTTGTTTCGATGGAAGATCTAAAATTGGTCGGCATGAAGTCCCACGATTGCCATGTGTTGATGACACAGATGCTTCCTGTTGCAATCCGAAATATCCAGCCGAGCTATCTCCGAGACACAATCACTAGGCTGTGTTACTTCTTCAACACAATCTCTCAGAAGGTCATCGATCCCGAAGCAGTAGATGTGTTGCAGGCCGATCTGGTGAAGACATTATGTCATCTTGAGATGTACTTTCCTCCGTCGTTTTTTGATATCATGGTCCATGTTACCGTCCACCTCGTGAGAGAGATAAAGATCTGTGGACCGGTATTTCTACGCCAGATGTACCCGTTTGAGCGGTACATGGGAATTCTCAAGCAGTACGTACGAAATAGATCTCGTCCAGAGGGCAGCATCGTCGAAGGTTACACAACCGAAGAGGTGGTCGAATTCTGTGTCGATTACATGGACCAGCTCAAACAGATAGGTGTGCCTATGTCTCGCCACGAGGGGAGACTGGATGGCAAAGGGACCATAGGAAGGAAAACACTCATCCCTGACTACACGTCGTTATCTCAAGCCCATTTCGCAGTCTTGCAACACATGACTGAAGTTGCCCCGTATATCAACATGCATAAGGACGAGCTGCGCAGAGAGAATCCAGGCCGTACGGAGGCTTGGCTTACCAGACAGCACAACCGCAGCTTCAACAACTGGTTGCGGGTTCGAAGTGCTAATAGTACAACAGAGGAGAATATTGGCTGGTTGGCCAGATGGCCAAGTCACACGATCCTGAAATTTGAAGCCTACGACATAAATGGGTACACCTTTTATACCAGAGCACAGGATACGAAGAGCACGGTACAAAACAGCGGTGTCCGCATAGATGCCTTCCAGGACAAACGTGGGGTGTGTGCGTACTACGGGTACATTGAGGAGATCTGGGAACTCGACTATGTACGTTTCAGGATCCCCCTCTTCCGGTGCCGTTGGGTCGCACTCTCAAGTGTTAAGGTCGACAAGTACGGCATGACTACAGTGGACCTCGAACGTGCCGCATACAAAGAGGAACCATTCGTACTCGCTAAACAAGCTACTCAGGTCTTTTATGTCCAAGACCCGGCAAATCAGAAACTTCACGTAGTCCTTCAGGGGAAAAGAAGGATTGTCGGAGTTGAGAATGTCGTGGACGAGGAAGAGTACAATCAATTTGATGAGTACCCTCTTGGAGACGGCACCGCGCTCAACGAAGAACAACTACCGTTCGGGGCCACCTGTTATCTGCGCGTCGATCATCAAGAAGGGCTGGTTGTTAAAGGAGATTAGGTTGTTT
The DNA here is from genome assembly GCA_019208055.1 of Stipa capillata. Lineage (NCBI taxonomy): Eukaryota > Viridiplantae > Streptophyta > Magnoliopsida > Poales > Poaceae > Stipa > Stipa capillata. The sequence continues at coordinate 46,467 of JAGXJF010005324.1, read as the reverse complement.
TGTGTGATGTAACCATAAAATTGTACATATGAAAATATGAATTTATAAAAAAAGTTCAACTCGTTTGGAGTTCATATGAAGTTTCTATGAATTTTACAAGTTTAAGGCATTTTTTGCATTCAATTTTATGAATTCCCAATGAATCAGTAATGTCTATTTTCATTAATTTACATAAAATCACCCCAAATCCGTAAATAAAATTGTGGATTAGCACGGTTAAGTCTTGTTGCTCTCAGCCGTGTTCTTTGTAGCATTTAGAAGGTGGGGATGAGTCAATTTAAGAAAAGCCCTAAGGAAAAAATCTCCAATTTTAAAAAAAATCCCCAAAAATCACCCCAAATCCCTAAATAAATTTTGGACTTACATAAAATATGGTTCACGTTGTTTAAAAAATGCCATTAAATGCAATATGAAATAAAAAAAGGTAAAAAAAGAAAAAATGCCAGCCTACCACTGGGGTTTTGGTTTCCAAAGCCTGCACCCAAATCAAGCCCACCACAGGCGACATGGGCTTAAGCCCAAGTCAAGCCCATAACAGGCGACTCGGGCACAAGCCCGTACTGCCCAGCGGCCCCAATGGCCAGGCCCATAGGGAGGGATATCTGCCGAATACATTTGGTTGAGAGAAGCTCGACGACCCCTGCAACCGATGGGTATATAAACCGGTCGAAACCAAGGTGAACTAGCGAGGTGGGACTAAAAGTCCCACCCCGCGTACGCTCTGCGCGGCGCCGTATTAGTGCAGACGGCTCCACATTGAGACCTGTCTGCACTAACGTTAGTGCAGACGGCTCCATATGGAGAACCGTCTGCACTAATCAGTGTCCCGCCTGCACTATTAGTACAGACGGCTCTCAATATGGAGCCGTCCGCACTGACGTTAGTGCAGACAGGTCTCAATATGGAGCCGTCTACACTAATGCGTGGGGACGCTTTCCAGTGGGAGAGGCGGAACGCGGGAAGGTGGAAGGCGCGCGCGGGGGTAAACGGGCCGGCCGAGGCGGCCCAACAGGCTTCGGCCTCTTTTCCTTTAAAGATTTTTCTTTTTCTTTTATACAGATTCATTCCTCCTGTCATTTTATGTATAAATATTTGTCCAAAAATTATGAACTTTTTACAGGCGCCTTCTAACATTATTTGGAACCTGCTGTAGAAGTTTGAGGTGATTTGGAGTTCATTTGAATAGGGTTCTAGTTCAAAGCTAGGGTTTGACCTAATTCGATGATTTGAGCTAGAGCTAGGTCCTATCCTTCTCCAAAAATTCTGAAATTTGGCATGAAGTTAATGTTCCCCTATTTATGTCCATCCCTGAAGTTTGGTGAATTTTTATACTCATTTGCTTGCCCATTTTCTATGATTTTCAGAAGTTTAAGTCATTTCTAGTAATAGATAACCCTATTTCTTGTAATAAATAACCTTGAAATTTTTTCTACCCTCAAGATATACCATTACATGTTCCATGTCAAAAATTGGCATTTTTCGGGGTTCGTTTGCTATATTTAAGTCATTTAGTGCATTTCTACGCATTTAGTGAATATAATTCAAATTTGAACTGCAAGTGCATGAAAAATTTGGCAAAATTATGATGAAAAATCCTATTTGTGGTCTTTAGTCTATGTTTAGGCCTTATCCAAGAAAAGGAAAGGAATTCCAAACATCAAGGTGCCAAGAGTCGACCCCGAACATGGAGGTTATTGGTTTTTTAATTCGAAAAAATGCAAACGAAGTCAGAAAAACATGAAACTTGGCATGGTGCCCTCATATGGCATCAATATGCTGTGGTAAAAATTTGAGAAGGTTTTGCAAAAGTTGTGACGTACACTACTTAGAAACCCCAAGATCTCCGAGGAAGAATCTAGGTTTTGAGAGGGAACGGGTCAGATTTGAAGGCAAAGTGACGATTGCTTCATCGGTTAACCTTGAAATTTTTTCTACCCTCAAGATATACCATTACATGTTCCATGTCAAAATTTGGCATTTTTCGGGGTTCGTTTGCTATATTTAAGTCATTTAGTGCATTTCTAGGCATTTAGCGAATATAATTCAAATTTGAACTGCAAGTGCATGAAAAAGTTGGCAAAATTGGGTTGAAAAATCCTATTTGTAGTCTTTAGTCTATGTTTAGGCCTTATCCAAGAAAAGGAAAGGAATTCCAAACATCAAGGTGCCGAGACTCGACCCCGAACATGGAGGTTATTGGTTTTTTAATTCCAAAAAATGTAAACGAAGTCAGAAAAACATGAAACTTTCCATGGTGTCATCATATGACACCTAGAGGCTATGGTAAAAATTTGAGAAGGTTTAGCAAAGAAAAATGCCATTAAATGCAACATGAAATAAAAAAAGGTAAAAAAAAGAAAAAAAAGCCGGCCAACCACTGGGGTTTTTGGTTTCCAAAGCCTGCACCCAAATCAAGCCCATCACAGGCGACATGGGCCGAAGCCCAAATCAAGCCCATCACAGGCGACTCGGGCACAGGCCCGTACTGACCAGCGGCCCCAGTGGCCAGGGCGGACGATCGGACGAATATGATCGGATGAGAGAAGCTCGACAGCACCGCTCAAGGAACGGTATATAAACCGGTCGAAGGCTTCGTAAACTAGCGAGGTGGGACTAAAAGTCCCACCCCGCGTCGGCCCTGCACGGTGCATTAGTAGTCCAGACGGTTCTATAAAGGAAAACGTCCGCACTAATTAGTGCAGACGGCTCCATATTGAGACCTGTCTGCACTAACTTTAGTGCGGACGGCTCCATATTGAGAACCGTCTGCACTAATGTAGCAGGGTCCCGCCTGCAACATTAGTCCAGACGGCTCCATATTGAGACCTGTCTGCACTAACGTTAGTGCGGACGGCTCCATATTGAGAACCGTCTGCACTAATGTAGCAGGGTCCCGCCTGCAACATTAGTCCAGACGGCTCCATATTGAGACCTGTCTGCACTAACGTTAGTGCGGACGGCTCCATATTGAGAACCGTCTGCACTATTAGTCCGGACGGTTGTGTATTGCGGACCGTCTGGACTAACTTATCTAATAAATCCCCTCTTTCCTATCCCGCGCCGCCAGTTCAATTTTCGCTAAGTCCCTAGCCCTAGTCTTCCCCGAGCTCCTCGCCGCCACAGCCGCACATCGCCGTCGCCCGGCCTTCTGCCCCGACACCGCCGCCGTCCCGAAGCCATCAGGCCGACGCCGCCGCCCCCCGAGCTCAACGCCGCCTCCGAGCCGCTGCCCTCGAGCTCCCCGCCGCCCCCGAGCTCCCCGCCGCCCCCGAGGAGCACCGCCAAGCCACCCCCGAGCTCCCCGCCGCCTCCGAGCCGCTGCCCTCGAGCTCCCCGCCGCCCCCGAGCTCCCCGCCGCCCCCGAGGAGCACCGCCAAGCCGCCCCCGAGCTCCCCGCCGCTCCTTCTCCTCAGCCGAGCCCCACCTGTTGTTCTTCCGGTGGGTTATTTGGTTATGTTTTTCATCGTACTGCTTTTAGCTATTTTCATTTATTGTTAATCAATTTGTAAATGTACAATGGATTTATAGGTTTATGGGTTAGTAAATTTATATGCGTTTAAATCTTTATATTAGTCACTGTCTCAGAATGCTGTTGATTAACTATATTCTCTCAGCTTAAATCATGTAATGTGAAATGACTATGCTTCAATCTAAATTTTTTGCATGCATCGTTTATCATACTAGGTCACATGTCGATATCTGATATATTCTTGTAATTTTTTAGACTTAGCTATACTTCATCTTCGCTCAATTTTTTTGTAGATATTTATGAGTTCTAATTAATTCTCAAGCTTCTCGATATCTGATTTTCTACTATTTCTCATGTAGTAGTCTGGAGGTTGTCAATGTTAATGTTTGGGATTTTCTCTATTATCTTAGTTCTGTGTCAGCTGTGTTTCTTGTGTCTTATATATCATGTATATTTTCTCGGCTGTATTCTATCATCGTTCATTTTTATTCTTTGTTTTTCTAGTGTTGTCTCTAATTTTCTATTGTGATTTGTTGTAATGAAATGATAGTCTGGTCTAATCTTCTGCATATAATAGTCTTCTTTTTATTCTACATTCTGACTACAGTCTTTTTGTAAGTTTGCGCTCTCACTTCTTAGCTTATAGTCTTTCGGAGTGACTTTCGACTTAACTCATCATCTTCTATTGCATCGCGCAGCATCAGTGTGTGCATTGCATCTATGTAGTAACTCATCGTCTCATGTTCGTTTTCTACAGGAATGCAATATCAGTGATTGAATTGAAAGAATAGATATTGACCTTGGTTCTTAGTTTGCTTTCCTTTTATTCAACAACAGATGCTACACTTGTCTTTAGTCATTCTTTATTTTCTATGTGTATGCGTAGATCAGTTATTGAACTGAAAGAACAGATGCATTACTATATATTGGCTACGTGTGTTCTCGTTATCTTCACTTTGGTCTTTTGTATTATCAAAACTTACTCTCGATAATGACATTGCAAATCTGACTGTATGTTGAGGAAAGATGTACATGTATATCTCTGTCTTCACCGTCTCCGTCTTCACCTTGCCCACTTCATTATTCTTATTTAAGTACATGCACCGGAGACACCAAATCGTCTTTGTTTTCACGATCGAGAGAATGGAGAAGAGTGATAACAGAATAACTTTATCTAGATAAACGAATGAATTGAATAGAGAATGAATTCATACGAGTAGTTGTGAAGAGTATTTGTGCGAGATATAAGAGTGAGAAGAACTTGAGAGAAAGCTCAAATGAACGAGATACGAGATGTAAAAGAAAAAACAAAAAGTGGTGAGAGTAATAAACGAGAAAGAAGTAAATAGAGAGTACATTTAGATTTAAAGAGTATAAATACAATGCACGATCCAGAGAATGGAGAAGATATGGAGGGAAGATGCAAAGTCGGAGGCAAAGACATATATAACTCATGTAGCCCTCATGTATAAAAGAGTTCAGGAAGATATTTATGATGAGATTACGAACATTAGCACTATTTACGAGGTTGTTTAATTCATAAAGTATGTGTCTTTATATGAAAATGTCTACAATCTAGTCTGTGTACGGCATATCTGAATTTTTCGTCTTTTGAAGATGGCGTCCGGAGGAGATGAACGTGAACAGCCGGTGGCCTCTTCTCCCCGACAAGACGAGCCGCACGTGTCTCCTCAACCGGCTCAACCGCCTCTACCGATGCCCTCCCAACCTGCAGAAGCCTCGTCTCGTGAGCAAACCGAAGAATCGGGTGGGCAGAAGCGAAAGCGAGGTGGCCGAGGCAAAAATAAAATGCCCACGGGTCACTACACGATAACTCAAGTCAGTGCTGAGGGTGTGCCCGTATTGCCTCAGCAGGCTCAGGTGGCATTCCGTAGAGCGTGCGCCACACTGGCGAGGGAAAAGATCCCGATAACATACGCCAGCTGGCCGTCAGTGCCGGATCACGAGAAAGAGTTCCTGTGGAACACCATCCAAGGACAGTTCGACTTCCCGGAAGGTACCGAGCAAGCCGTCGAAAGACAGGCAAAAGCGAAGATGGGCAAAGCGTGGAAGACCTTCAAGAGCGAGCTGTACAACACGTACGTCAAGAACGATCTTATGCCCTACAGGCAGGACCCGAACACTTACGGGTACCTGGAGGATCAATGGGCGGAATTCGTGGAGAGGTGCACGTCGGAGGAATTCGTGCAGCGGAGTCAGGCAAACAGGGCGCGCCAGGCATGCAACGTTCACCCCCACAGGCTCGGAAGCGGTGGGTATGCGCGCAAGGAGTTGGAATGGAGAACAGAGGACGAGCGGGCGTCTCAGGAGAGTCGCGACACGCCGTTCTCCCAGATCCCAGAGAGGCGGGCCCGGAACTGGTATCGCGCGAGAGCCAACATCTCGGCTGATGGCACCGTCGCCTTCAACAAGCCCGAAACCGTCCAGGTGGCTGAAAACATTATGCGACTGTCAGAACAAGCCGCTCAAGGAACTTTCCAACCAGCCAGGGAGAAGGACATACTAACCTCGGCTCTGGGAAACAAAGAGCACCCGGGTCGAACGCGTGGCCTGGGGGTGACGGTTCCATGGAAGCTTGGATTCCCCGACGATGCGGAACAGTACAGGAGTCGGAGGAGAACAAAAGCAGAGCGCGAGGCAGCCGAGCGTGAACGGATGAAGAAAGAGCTGATGGACGAAATATTTGCAGGCCTAGAAGAGAGGATCGATGCAAGGGTCGAAGAACGGGTATGGCAGATAAGGCAGGAGGATGCAGCCGCCGGGGCCGAACGCAGCCCCGCAGCCTCATCCCCACATGGTCGGCGCCGGAGTAGCTGCGCATCCGTGGAAAACGAGAATGCCGAAGACGTGGAAGAACAATCCCCACCGCAGAACGTTCGAGATGACGACCGCGCCGACGACTTACCTCATTTCGACCCTATTCTGCCTGAAGACGTCAATGAAAGATTCCCTCTCGACGAGATAGCGGTGGCAACCAAGTGCAAGCTCCTCGTGCCCAGCAGTTTTGGCCCCGGTGATATGCTTGAGGCTGGCCAGGGGTTAGTATTTCCACTTTCAGAAAGCACGATGACGGTGTACGGAGTTTCGCTAGCGGCGGATAACGCTAAGGTGGCAGTGGACATGGTGCATGCGAATTGCAGATCCTTCAGACTTCCTGTACCGCCGGAGGACGACGTCACGACACTGGGGCAGGCCCTCCACACGTTCATCCAGTGGCCGAAGAAGTACATTTCCCTGGTTGCCCCTCCACCTCCTCCACGGCCGCTGTCTCCGGTGCATTACGGTAAAGATTTCTCACGCCGTCCTCCTCCACCGAAGGTGAAATCCGCCTCAGCACGATCTCAGCAATCTAGCAGATCTAGCCAACAGGCTGCCAACACAGCTCCTCAAGCTCAGCGTAGGGCCACCAGAAATAGCACAAAGTTGGCCAAGGGCAAAGAGGTAGACGAAGAACCGGAGATAAGAAAATACACGGAACGGCAGCCGCTAGTGACACGGGCGGCGTTAGAACGACTTGGTTGGGCAGCTCAGATTTTGCATGAATTTTACATGAAGAGGTCCAACGAGGAGACAGAGCTTCCTCAAAATATCTGCGCCGCGTACAAGCGGCAACATTTCCTTCATCCAGGTGGAACCTTTACCATCGAGTTCTCGGATTTATCAGACCTCTACCGTCATGACGCCCTCGATGTCAGCCTATTAAGATGCTGGACACTGTAAGTGTTCTCAATCACTGTTTAAGCTAAATGAATTGCCTAACTTATTGATACGCTCTTTCAATGACATTACTTTTATGTGCAGACATATGATTCAAGAGGCTAGGACAGAGAACCCTAATATCGGATTCCTCGATCCAGGAGTGGTCATATGCACAATGGTCCAATTCCAGCCGAACGAGGTTGAGGATTACATTTCGGACGTCATGCTCATTCAATGTACTAAGCACGCCATTCTTCTACCGTACAACTATGGCTTCCACTGGATGCTCGTCGGTCTCGAGCCAGAACGTCTACATGCCACGTACTTCGACTCTAGGGACTACCCACCAGACAAGTACGCAGATTTGACGACGGTGCTCAACGGGGCGTTCAAGAAATATGTTGCCAAGGGCGGGCTTGTGAAAACAACAAAAACCGAACCTACCCACCGATTTCATTTCCCGGTAATAATTCCTCCCTCGCCCAAGAATAATCACCTCGCACGTTCTAATATGTATTCGGTAAAACTAAATTACCCTGCAAGTAACCATGATTTCTACAGTGCCACAAGCAGCCGCCGGGCAGCAATCTCTGTGGATACTATGTGGCGACATATATGATGCAGATCGTTGGCTCTAGTCCGGTAGATCTGGAGGTTAGTGTCATTACACTATATGTACTTCCATTTTTCATCGTTCGGACGTCGTGCCTAACCTAGCTATTTAATTTCTTTGTGCAGACTTTGAAGTTCCCTACAGATGAGCTCGACACTGAGCGTGTCTCGATTGTTCAAAAACGGTTAATAGCTTTCATATTTAGAGAGGTGTTGAAGGAGACCAGAGAGTTCCATTGTCCTCAAATTGCTCCTCAATGACTTGAGAGTTTTTTTCACTAACAATGCATGTAAATGACTTTGTGGTTGTCGAGAATGATCTTTTAAGTTTGCTTCTGAATGTTATGTCTAAGATCAGTGATTACATTGTGTGTCTGTGTATGCTATGCCCGTGATTGATCACTTTGTTTCTAACGTTTTCACTGCCGCACGGCATCTTTACCCTGCCGCACGGCTGCTGCGACAGCGGAAACGGTAGTTTCCGCTGTCGCGGCAGCAGGCGGCAGCAACGTCGCCCTGCCGCACTGCTGCCGCGGCAGCAGAAACCTCTGTTTTCGCTGCCGTGGCAGCAGGCGGTAGCACTGTCGCCCTGCCGCACTGCTGCCGCGGCAGCGGAATAAGACATTTCCGCTGCCGAGGCAGCAGGCGGCCGCAACATCGCCTTGCCGCACGGCTGCCGCGGCAGCTGAAACGTCCGTTTCAGCTGCCGTGGCAGCAGCCGGCACTACCGTAGCCCTGCAGCACTCCTGCCGCGGCAGCGGAATCAGCCATTTCCGCTGTCGCGGCAGCAAGCAGCAGCAAGCCGCCTTGCCGCACGGCTGCCGCGGCAGCCGAAACGTCTGTTTCAGCTGCCGTGGCAGCAGGCGGCACTACCGTAGCCCTGCAGCACTGCTGCCGCGGCAGCGGAATCAGCCATTTCCGCTGCCGCGGCAGCAGGCGGCAGCATGGCGCCTTGCCGCACTGCTACCGCGGCAGCAGAAACGGGTTGTTTCTGCTGCCGCGGCAGCAACGCTCTCCTAACACAGCATTTGTGCAGACGGTTCCAGGGGTAGAACCGTCTGTACAATTAATTTATGCAGACGGTTCTGAAAACGGAACCGTCTGTACAAATGCTTTTGAAGTACTGTTCTATGCATTTGTGCAGACGGTTTTGTTGTTGGGAGCCGTCTGTACAAATGCTTCGGAGGCACTGTACCAGATAGTAGTACAGACGGCTCGTGTGTGGAGCCGTCTGTACTAAATGTTTGTACAGACGGTTCAATAACCGTCTGGACAAAGTTCATTTGTCCAGACTGTTTCGTCCAGACGGTTCGGAAAACCGTCCCGCCCGGTGTTTCCGAACCGTCTGGACAAATGAATTCTGTAGTAGTGGTAGAACATCGACAAATGATCGAAAGATCATGTCAATGCTTATTACCAATCAAGGGATTGATTACTGCCGGAGGATCATCATTACATTATATGGTACAATGAACAAGATCGAAAGAGAGTGTCAACGGAAACTGAGGTGTGGAGTCCAAATGCTAGTGTCATGATACAACCGGCATAGGGAACCACGATAAACCTCAACCAAAAGATATTAGCGAAGGGCTAGCAAGTTGAGGCAGGATGAATAGATTCAGAAGAGAGGATCAGGAGATAGCCTTTGAATGAAAATTCAAGGCTTGGATAACAGAGATCACCAAACACTATTAGGGTCACTACACTGGCCATATTCCTTGTACATATATACGGAATATATATATGGTAATATAAATATCATATATATACAAAAACTATTAACAAGCATGGCACATCAAACATAACCTATCATGCTAGTTCACACACGAAATAGCAACCAAAACTACATGATTAAACAATAAGAATAGATCAGCAAGGAATTACAATTTCAACATATATATTATAAACAACATTCAATCTAACCATGTATAAACATATGTATGACTACATGCAACTATATGCTTATGCAACATAAAACATGATGGTCATGAATAGACTCAAATATGCGTAAACTAATAAGTTCACAACAAAATAATTATTTAGATAACTCTAAATAATTACAATGGTTAACAACAACTATTATTTACCATACTAGTTATTTAGCAATAACAAGAAATCTAATCATGCTAAATAACATAAAATTAATGCAAGGTAACAAGTTCTAAACATGTCATGGCACTTACCACTATATAAGCTTGCTATGTATATACCAGGTATAACAAATAACACACATCCTGCTAGTTGGTACACATGTAAAGTAAATCAACAAACCCTAGCATACTGGTATGCACTACATGTTTGAAAGCAAAACCTACCATGCTAATCATCAGGAAATGACAAAGTCCTAACATGCCTCATAATACACAACAAGCATGGCATAAACTAACATGATAATTAACCACAAATAAATATTTAAGTGAGTCCTAAATATTTATAATGGTTAATAGCAGTAAAGAATAAATATTTAAGTGAGTCCTAATCATATTTACACATGTTTTTCTATTATTTTAAAGACTAGACATTAAGCTAAAAGCTATTCTCTACCATTAGCATCAACTAATTAAACATGAATCAACCTAGTGTGTAACAACAGTACCAGAATAGCACCAAAAATGATTTAATAAAAATATTAATCCTGAACATTAATTAATTAAAGCAATTCCTATCATTTCTAGTGTAACCATTATCTAGAAAATAGGGATTAATCTTTGTAGCGACCAAATCTTAAGACACGACATCGGTGAGGATCATCGTGAATAAGTCGGTTTTCCTCTCATACATGCATGCATCTAGGTCATTTAATTCAGCTTAACCCGAAAACCCTAGTGAACCCGACATAACAAACAACCTTGAATAAGATTGTGAAACTAATGTTGGCCAAAGTCAAGCCCCATAGCTCTATAAAATCCATATCCTTCATGAAAATTCCCGTCAAACTTTTAAAGCTATTAGGAATTCTACCGAGATGCTCTCCTTCAAACAGATTTGAGAGAGACCAATTGAATGAGCCTCTTATGTTTTAAGAATTTTGAAATTTCTTATCTGTCCACTGTTTACATCTTTGTCCTCAAATTTGATATTTTGAAAAGTATTTGGAAAGTAATTCAAACATCAGCAATTCAAGCTTGCTTTGAGATACTTTTTGGAACTCTTGTTATCTTAGTCTTAAAACAGCAAAGAAGCAAATAATAAAAAATTGCAAACCCTAACCTAAAAGGGCCAAGGGGCCACGGGCTGGCCACCCCAGCCCCACTTACCTGCCGCCGCCACCTCCCCCCCCCCGGGCTCCACCTCCACCTTCGGTCGCCGCCACCGGCGGATCCCGCCGCCGCCCTCCGCCTCGGCAGCCTCTGCCGCCATCCGGCCACCCGCTGCTCTCTCCTTCTCTCTCCGCGGTCTCGGCCCCATCGCCGCCCCCAGCTGCGCCGCCGGCCTCCCAAAGCTCCGGCATCCCCACCGCCACTCCCCTGTGGCCTCCTTCCTCCCCGCGTGCTGCTCTTGCCACGCCGCACCTCTGCTGCCTCGTCCGAGCCGCCGCCTTAGGCTCGCCGCCCCGCCGGGCCTTCCCCACTGGATCTGCTCACCTCAGCGCCGCCGCCCATGGCAGCCTTGCCATCGCCCTCTCTCCGGCCCACCTCGGCTGCCCCATGACCGTGCCGCCCTGACGGCCACCCGTCCAAGTGCCCCGGCCATGCTCCTCCTCTTCCTTTGGCGGCTGGGTGAGTCTCCTTCTCCGGCACCAAGCTCTGCTCCATCTACACCGGTGACCCCGCCGCCGTCAACCTCCACCCATCGCCGGCGAACCCCGAGCCCTCGACGACCTGCACTGGCGATTGCCCCTCCACCGACCTCCCTCAAGCTTCCGCACGCAGGCTCATCACCTCATCCAGTGTCGTCGACTTCGTTGTGGGGGAAGCTTCTCAGCATCCGCGCGTTTGCAGCCCGCACCGCTCGTCTTCAGTCGCCGTCGTCGGTATTGGGGTGAGGCTCCCGCATGTGCATGCTTTTTCCTTCCTCCTCCCTCTGTTCACCACATGCATCCGATGACCTTTGCTGTTGTGTGAGGGAAGACCGTACTCTCTGTTTGTTATCTCTAATCAAATCAGTCGGGGGGATATGTCTCTACTTAAGTCCAAGAAATACCTAGGTTGCACATGTGTTAGTCACTCTAACTGTTAGCTAATCATTTGTTAGTGCGAGTAATAAGTCAGTAGACTAGGTGATGCAACTAATCGCTAGTTAAAATGTTCACCCAGTTGTACCTAATTAAACTGAGCTAGCATGCAAACGTGGTTAATCACCCTATCCCAATGAATGTTTGGTTACACTAATAACCGATATCTCTCGGTCCTGTAGAACTAGTTGGCTAGCTGAACCCTGTCTATTGCCCTCTTTGACCAGAATCAAAGCTAATAAAACATGCTAGTCTGATTTAGCTATTTAGCAGCAAAACATTGGTCAGTAGCTAGTTATCCTTCGCAAGTTAATTAAAATGTTAAGTTGAGCTAATCACACTATCCAATAGGTCTATTGACTAATTGGTGCTGATCATTGCTGAGTTAAATAACTTGCGCCCAGATTCGGTTGAGACCAGATTAAATCAACTGCTACCAGCACAACTAATAAACTTGTTGAAGATATGTCAGATGGAGTCAGACCTTGAGCATCGTTTACTTGTTGCATTAGTGAATCCACTGTAATTGACCAAAACTACTTCGGATAAGCAACATTAAGTCAAATAACTAATGCCCGTTCTACTAGGCACTGCACTAGCGTGTCGGTCGGTGATTCACCGCGGCCAAAATTGGGACAAAACAAAATAGATGGATTAATCCATTCTCTGAAGTGATCCCATCCCAGAATAGTAATTAGATTGAGAACTAATCCGTGTACAGATTAAGGCGCAATGGTTTAACAACAATTTGAATAACTAGTAGTTAGTGAGCCAATATATAGCACTAGTGGTTGGTAGTCAAGGCTATGTTTTGCCGTAGAGGCGCAACTAATAGGGGAGCTCAGTGATTCCCTGACCATTAGTCCTCCATGTTGAACATCAATTAAACTGATAAGTACTCAGTACCAATTAAGGTTCATTTGCCGTGTGATGTTCATAGTTCACTAACACTTCACTTGCATATAAACTCGATTGAGATCCAAATTAGAAAATCATAATACTTGTGATGTTCACCCAATACATGAACTGATTTGTTCTCTAGTTGCACTAATACTTGATAGTTAGCTTAATCAACTAAGTTTAGACATTTGGAAACGTCCCAATTTCTCATTAACCTGTGGATAGTTCATTCGGTAAATACACCAACTAATTTGTGAGCTACCATGAAGCTAATCAGTGAACTCAATCCATGAAATATACTAGTAACCTGTTGGTAAGTGAGTAGTCAATTAGTAGCTGATTCTTTCAGGCATTCTAAATTAATGTAAGATTATTTCTTTACCGAGAAAGAAGATAGGAAATGCTAAATCTGAGTAAACTCCAAATATACGTATACTAGAGAATCTAGCTTAACAGCTAAAACAAAAATGTTTAGTGTCATAATTCACCTAGAATCAGTATGAAAACATGTCATCAATGCATCATGCCCCTCTTGCCGTTATTCATTGGACCTTCCTTCGCCTTTCCAGTTTGGGTGTTTGACATTCTACCGTTTGTTCCGGCACTCCGATGAACCCTACTCCCAGGCAAGCTCCATTGCTTGTTGATTAATCATTACATAGTGTGTTAATCTCTGTTTGGATTAATTGGTTAAATTAATTTGGTGCTTGAGTGAATGATTGCTCGATTTGTGCTAGGTACCGCACTAGTATGTGTAGGACTTGTTGTTATGCAGCAGCTACGGCTGAGATTAAAATATTTTATGTTGCCCAACCCAACTTGAATTTAATAAGGTGCGATGCGAGAGCCGAGGGTGTGCTTGATGAATACGGTTGGTATATTTTGATGCCATGAATGCGACCCCTGGTGTTCGAAGAGTTTTGTCGCTATACCAACCTGAGGTAACTTCATCTAGCACTCCCTGTCACCCGCGTAGGCCCGACACCGAGAACACCACTACGGTATAATTGAGGTAAGTCTCGATACTACGTGGAGCCTCACAACCTCCACGAGGAATGCACTCGTTATACCCGAGGTGGTTGAGTCGGCGGTGAAGGCCCGAGAGAGAAAGCTTGTACGTCACCAAGGAAACGAAACTACGATATATGTGAGGTAAGTCTCGATACCGCGTGGAGCCTTGTGAACTCCACGAGGAATGCACTCCGTATATCCGAGGTTGTCGGTTCGTTGGTAACGGTTTGTAATGTTTGATTGTTTTGCACATGAGTTAAATGGATCGCGAGTTGATCCGATTAATTTTAGAAGTGGATCGTGGGCTGATCTGATTAAGTTTAAAATGATTTCGTGGCTGATCTATGTGTGCTTGTAAATTGTTTCTGAAACCTGGTGCGAAGGTTAATGTCCAGGTAATCCATTATGTATGCGTGGTTATTATCTCTATGTTATTGTTACAATCTGAAATTGAACTGTGTAGCTTATGTTCCTCCTATCTTTTATATGCAACTTAGACTTGATATAAATTGTGAACCTTGATATAAATTGTGAACCTTCACCACTTGTCAAACAGGATTAATAACATGTTTTAATAAATTGATAAGCAATGTCTTGTGAGTACGGTGGTTGTACTCACCTAGGTTTATCCTAGGCAGGTTCATGGAGCATTTTAGAGTTGACGTTCACTGCTTCGGTTTACCGCTTTCGGCTTCGACTCCTTGGAAATTTTGTGGTCTCTTTTGAGGTGGTTTCCCCACCACCTCGGGCGTTTTATTGTTGTATTCACTGCTGTTTTTGCAATTCGAAAACCTGTATTCAGCCTTCGAATTGTAGATTATGACATATGTATTTGTTAACTCCTTCGCAATAGAGTTTGAGCTGTGATATGAAATTGTTATCTGTGATCATCCATATACAGTGCGTGTATGTTTGAAGTATATGGAATCGATCATAAAGGGGTAATGCTTTCTCTTAGTGTTCGCTCGGCGAAGTGTTTCCGGTTGAGTGACCCGCTAGCTGAGATGCAGTGTCGGCTAGGCAGGGTGTGGACAACCATACCGGGCCTTCAGGTGACCCACTAGCCTTTGGGCTGGGTTAGGGTGTGGGTGCGGCTGTCGGGCTCCTCCGATGTCAATTCGCTTAGTGGGCTTAAGAGCGGCATTAAACCTTTACCGGATCAGGAAATTGTATGTGGTCCTGGGAAGTTTAGTTGTTTCCGGCCCGGCTTGACCAACAGTGAAGGTATACGACGATTGGTAAGCGTATGGTGTGTTGGTCAGGTGTCGGACCACTCCGCTTCGGTGTGCACGGCGCAGGTACCATGCCACCAATTGTCCTTGGCGATTATCTGTTCCCTTAATCATATGTGATTCCCGGGTCGTGAGAATCTTATTAAATCATACAATTGGATTCTCATGCTGTCACACCAATTCTAGAGACATTTCATGTTTGCAAGTGTTCTGGAAATGTATTTTAAACAATTAAAGCTATTATTCTAAGCATGAAAACTACACTAAAAACATGGTAAAACATTATTTAATTATGTTAAATAGGTTCTCATGACTTGAAAACATAACACATAACATAGCATGATTTATTGAGTACTGGACATGAATTTTTAAAGGCTAAAACAGATTTATAAAGGTACTATTGCTAATTCATCATTTTAAATATCAATTTTAAATCAACCTAGAGCACATCCTGATTTTTATAGCTCAAACCATTGTAGGAAAAATGTTTTGGTTTACATGGTAAATTAGTTTTAAGGTTCTCTGATCCTAGGCAAAAATTGGATATAAATAACAGAGATCATTTTTGTTTTTAATAATTAAAATAGAGCTTAATTTAATTGTAGGAAATTCTACACAAGATCAAAAATTATGAAAATTTCCAGAAACACTCCTTAGCATACTAGTAATCTATAGAAAAAGAATCACTTCAAAATAATCATCCAGTACAAAGTTATCTTAGAATTTGATCAAATTTCATCCAAATTTAAATATAATTCAAAATCTAGCGGTCGGATTAAAAATCCGATCGCACCATTGGACTCCTGGGGTTCTAAGGGTTCCATTTTACTCCTAAGATCGAAGATCGAACAAAGATTGGATGAATCCAAAATTTGGACAGAGGGGCGGCAACATAGCTACTGTACATGGGTTAGTGAACACGTGTGTACTGTAGCACACACTGTAGCAGAGGGCAAAAATAGATGATTCAAACATTAATGGTTGGATATTGGAGGGGATTAATGGATGAAATTGGTGGAGGGGAAATGATCCATGGGTTGGTGGGAGACTACCATGGCGAGGGATTTGAGAGGAGCTCACCGTGGGTGGAGAAATCGAGGAGAGAAGGACCTCGCCGGAGTTGAAGAAGAACTCGCGGTACGGTCGATGTCGTGGACGAAGCTCGTGTCCGCTTGCGGTAGGAGATGCGCGTCGGCGTGCAGAATCTCCTCATAGCAACACCTTGGGTGGAGGTGCGCCGGTGTCGCCGGAATTGCTCGCCGGAGTTCCGCCGGAGTTAGAGAAGAAAAAGATGTGGAGAAGGAATTTTTGGTGTGGAAGCAAAGGGTTAAATCACAGGGAATGGGAGGCCTTTTATAGGAGAAATGGGAGGAGAAAGAGGCATTAGCATTGATTAATAGGCAAGAGGGAAAAAACGGAAATGCCAGATTAATTCCGCGCGCTAATCACGGCCGGTGGCAGCGTCCCCGCGCGTAACGCGCGCAGCGGCGCTCGGGCGCACTGCAGCCATGCTGCATGCATGCGCACGGGGCCCACAATCCTTTTTTATTTATTTTCGGATTAAATCAATAAAAAAAGTAAGGTAATTCAAAACTGATTAATTCATAGCCTCAAATTAATTCATAGCCTTGGATTAATTTGAGATAAAATTCCAAACAAAATACTTTACCATATATTACATAGTTGCACATCCTTCTCTCTTTTTTAAAAAAATTTTCAAGCCCGTAAAAATCGAGGATGTTACACAGCAGAGCCTCCCACCTGGCTCTGTTGTCTCTCTATCGCTTGGGAGCTGTGGACCTCCGCTGATGCTCCATTTTTTCATAACTCTCTATTATGCTTTATTGTTTATGAATATAAATCTTTCTAATTTTTCTTGTACTGTTACAATCTCTATTTTAGTTTTTTAAGTTACTTTCGTGTTTCTGATACTAAAATTAGTCATATGATGTCCTCTGGAAATATTTATTTACTCTCCCTATTTAATTCGACACTTTACAGAAGGGAGTTGAATTTTTTTCTGGAGTACTCATTGTGTTTAATTTTATTACTTATTATGAAGATAGTCATTTTATAATTGCTATTGAGGAGCTAAATTTTGCAGAAAAAAATTGAGAGGAAAAATAATTAATCAATTATAATCTCCACCGTGGAAATTCAAAGAGAAGCAAAATCTTTAAGCTTGCTGGGAATTTCTTTGCTCCTTTTTATTTATGTCATGTTGATTAACAATTGTTATATCAATTGCTTTATTATAGAACTTGATATTCTCGTTTTAGGCTAGCTTAACCAACGCTTTTAATCTAGTTTTTATTTCTGAATAAAATTCATAGATGGAAATGGTTATATCTTTGGTTACTTGTTGTGCTTATCTTAATTTAACAGATGGTGTTAATGAAGATGCTAATGGAGATGTTTATTGCCATGAATTATAATTTTAGTTATAACGGAAGTATGAATTGTGCTTTTGATGTTCCTTGATGACAAGAATTAAAAGGTACATGACGGTTGAGGTATGATCCTTCTTCCTTATTGAAATAAATGATTCATCTTATGCAAGAACTTATGGCAACCATAGCGCATCTTGTCCATCAATAATTGTTACACGCTAGGACTATTGCTGATATTGTTACTCATTTATTAAGGTTGTGATTTAGGACGTTTGATTTATTCGTGTGTTGTTTACTTACTACCTTGTCATGCTACATAAATTTTAAATGAGAGCATAGTTGTCACTTCGTAGTGAATAGGGGCCATATGTATGTTGAACTAGGGTTTAGCAAAGGAGAACATTATTAGGTATAATATAAATTGGTTTAAAGATACTTGATGTTTTTAATATGATTCCAACTTAGTCAAGTATGTTCTCTAATCTGGTCCACTCCATCTTAATTTGTTTCTAAACTTGTTTCTACTATTACCAATATCTTGTTGTGTTGTACTTGATTTTGTTTAGTGATTCTATTATAATTTTAGAATGTGATGTCTATGTTATCCGCCATGCCTATGAATGTCGTCGCTATGTTTGAGTAATCTATTGTGTTCTTGAGGACATGGGTGATCCCTAGTTGAAGTTATGGTTGAATATTTATGTTATTCTAGCTATGTCTTCTTCTTGCGTTGTTGATCTTTATGATGGTGTACGAATGTCGATTGTGCATCACTTGCCTTTATGGACATATGGATTAGCACCGTTATGCATATATGGAATGGGTGATGGATGGGGTGAGAGCAACCTATCGTCAATACCTAGCACGTGTAGCGGGGGAGTTTATATTATGTTCGGGGAAACTTTAATTTTGATCATATCTAGCATGTATGCTTGCACGCTAGTTTTCATAATACTTAAATATAGGCATTACAAACACTATATTAGCTTCACTCGATTCTGTAGCAACAGTAGTGGAGAACACCTACCTCAAGAACGACGTCCCTATCATATTTATGCACTCTCTTTATATGCTAATCCCTGTTTTTAGTGTTTTATTACTCTAAATTGTGATTTGAATCTCAAAAAAATGTCATTACTTGCTATCTTTTATCTAATAAATTGTCAGCAACTCCCACCATTTATCTTGATGGTCATTTCCAAAATTCCTCGTGCGTTCGACAACCTTCTTTTCATCCAAAATTCCTCGCGCGTTCGTCCATTGAGGATACGGCTTGTAGTTGTAACTATGTAGCATTCTCTATGTTTGTGATTACCATCCATCTTCGGCAACATCAGTTGTGTTATTATGATTGTCACCTATCTTCGGCTCAATCAATTTATTAATTGGGACTGATTATGAATATTTTTCTAGCACCCAAAAGGGATCATAGTAGTTGTTGTCTGTCTTGTCGTCCCCCTTTGATAGACAAGGTGGCAATGGTGGAGAGGAGATGATGCTTGGTGGATGAGTGGCAGAAATTCGCTGAGTGAAAGCTATAAGACCCAATCTACTAGGAGAAGGTACAAAGTGTAAACTAATACCATATACGTTGCATCGTGATAGTGCAACGAACTTGGATTATAGCAAATGAGGATAGTATTTCTCAATTTGTTAGGAATTTACCGTGAGTGCATCTTATGCTAGCCTAGAATCCTAATATCCTTATGAGAATTGCTACAGTGAACATATATCCCACACGCCTCATTTTACCTTTTAGTGGTAGTTAATTTGTTGTTGTTTATTTATTTTGAAAATGTAAATCACATTCTAGGTGAAATAGTTCCATATTTTAATTATCTATGCATCATCGAACATTAACAACTATTTGAGAAAGGTAGTTGTGCATCGCAACCTTCACTTGTATTATTTTTAAGTGTGATTTAAGATTCGGACCAAGTGAGATCAATTACCTACACTTGTGGATCATCACTATAATATTCACAGTTAAGGATTTAACCATGGTTGGTGACTTTGGGTCATCTAGATCAAGAAAGATTGGTCAAGCCATCGAAGGATGGCATGTACTCACTTTAGGCTTGACAGATATAGCTAGTCAAAGGGAAGTGCATATGACATAGCATTGTTAAGGTTTGTCCGTTTGGAATTCGCATTTCTTATCAGAGTCAGAATATTCACAAAGGGAAGTACATATGACATAGCATTGTTAAGGTTTGTCCGTTTGGAATTCATGTTTTTTATCGGAGTCAGAATATTCTGCTAGGGGCAGCTACCGATTATTTATCAACAAACTATTTCGAAGTCATTGATGAGTTCATTTTGTACCCATCTTTTCCGTAAGTTTAATCATGATATTCTCAAGATTATCCCACTAATCAATTGCGAGATTGTGCAAATCCTCTTGTTTTGGTTAATGTGGGCTAGAATGATGGAAAAGGGGAGGAAATCTCACATATTTGGATGCTACTCGTCAAGAGGAGCGACCTCCAAGTTGGAACACATAGATCGGAGTTTCTAGAACATGGGATAGGATGCAGTACGTGCCAGCCTATCTGTTTGGCTCACCCGTACTAGCCATTAGAGGTCTGCCAAGTCAAACCGATCCACATCTATGACGGTGACCCTATGGAATTCGTGACGAAGGTATTGAAAACCCTACCTTGAAGATTGCCAATCTATATAAAGAGAAGACACCAAGTGAAGAGTAGCACTTGGATCCATCAGCATTGCCACTTCATCACCAACATAGACCCCAAAGCCGCTACAGCATCACCATTCCCATCGCCATTGCCATTAGCTTTAGATCTTTTTATTCCTCATACTTCAATTGCCAAGAGCAATATTGTAAGACGGCTTTGAGCATTCCTCTTAAAGTAATTCTTTCAATCTAATAAGTTTCCAATATATTATTTCATTCATGGCTTTTGCAAGTATATGTGAGTAATCCACTTGAGTTAACGGGTGGAGGCGTAGCCTCCCGACCCTCTTTATGTTTATGATTGGATCCATGCATGTATATTTTGCTATCTCCATGTGTGAATTGTTTGTTTGTCTTTCCTTGGCCTAGGACTTGATGGTACCCGATGATCCGATGGCCGATCAAGGTAAAGGTGGAAAATAGGGAGGCACCAAAGAATAAACTCTGAATCCAGTGACAGCAAGATGAAGTAGAGTGATCGAGGCAAATCTTAAGGTTATCATGACATAGTCACAACATGCTCATGCATTTTTGGGGTATATTGTTACATTAATAAACCTAGGTGACCTTGTAGTTCAACGACACTAGGTGTGACAATAGATCCTTTGGTGTGATGGATGTCAGCCTAGGTGTTTCATAGACATGTCACCCACATTATCTCATGCAGCTTTTTATCATGGAAGCATAGCAATTTTATTGTTTATCTTATGATCCAACATAACGTATTCGCAACCACAGGTAAATCTCTACCTAGGCCTACCTTCGTCATCGATCACAAACTCATCTCCAAACATTTCCAATTTTAATTCTGTTTTTAATATTTTAGTTTCCTTTTTCACAATTGACAATCTTTTTGCTTTCAGGAAATC
Organism: Stipa capillata; assembly: GCA_019208055.1. Classification (NCBI taxonomy): domain Eukaryota; kingdom Viridiplantae; phylum Streptophyta; class Magnoliopsida; order Poales; family Poaceae; genus Stipa; species Stipa capillata. The sequence continues at coordinate 25,392 of JAGXJF010005324.1, read as the reverse complement.
CGCCACTTCGGGAATCATGACCAAAGCGATCAAGGGGTGCTCGAGGGTTTTCATGAGTACCTCATCCTCTGGATTTGATAAAACTTACGAATACTTATGGGAAGAAGTACTACAATCAATCTAGTACACTTGACCGGTATCAATCATGTCGGGGTATGACCAAACCTATAGGATCACACACTTAAAGGTTGGAATAGAATGTAGATCAGGCTCGTATTTGTGAAGGTTTTGGAGACATAATGGATTACTCAAGAAACAAGCCATTAGCATCTTTACAACAAAAGGTGCAGTGGGGTGACTAGATAGACATGATAACTAGAGGACTTAGTCCATATCGGACTAATTTGCAAGAGATTGGATCTAGGTGATATCGATCCCACGCTTTGGGTATGATACACCGAAAAACCTAACCCCCGCCCCAACCTCTCTACCTCTCGAAACATGCTATGGGTGCATTGCTAGCACCTCGGTGTATGGCATTCTACCTTCGATTTGTGGATACCGTTATTAGCATTATGTACTTCAGTGCTCATGGATGACGATCTACAGCCACGCGCCGGAGACCATTGATTGGAGAACTCGATGATCATCTTCAACCAAGATCACACAAAGGCGGCTTTAATGGATCAACGAGTTGCTTCTAGGAATTTGATGATCGACTTCCGACGAGAAATCTAAAGGACTTCTGCATAGGTTCGTGTGCAAGGTTGACCATGATGACAAACGACTGGTTGGACCATCTACTCCAACATCTTTGGCTCCACTTCACGACGAGTGGTAACCATAGTTCCATGACCTATTACTTGTAGTCAGTTCCCTATTTATGATGTAGAAAATTTTGATTATTTTCGCTAATACGTCCAAAAGGTATCTATTTTGTTTGTTCATTCATTGGACATTGCCATTATAAAGTTCCCATTGTTTCTCTTTATTAATAGTTATTTATTATTTATGTAGAGTTACCTCTCCTATCACATGCATTTCATAGTATTTTTTAATTTATTTTTTATACAATAATAGTTCTCATACAAATATGAGCTAATTCCAACATGATCTAGATGAGTTTCGGTATGCAAAATATGGATTCTAGGCATCCTCACTATCAACATGACCTCAAATCAGGGAGTTTACAACACGACTGTTGTTTTTCTCATCAAGTTACCCCAAAAAGGGTATAAGAATGACAAATTCAAACTTCGGAAGAAGAAGATATAAAGATTACAAAATCAGGCCGAACCCGGACTTTTGGGGCCTCATACTGGCGCCCGATGTGAGCCACAGGATTAGGAGAGCTCCTACCACCTGCCTTAAGAGGGAGATAAAAGAGCATCACCCACAAGGCACTAAGTGAGCTGGGTTGGTGCGCTGACTCACCTATTCTTTCTTATTTATTTGTAATAGTAATTTCTAAAAAATAGAAAACATAATTTAAGGATCTTTTTTAATAAAAATGTGTTTCAAAGAATATTTTTCTAAAAATTTATAGCACAAGACAAAATGTTCCATCATTTATTGGGTTTTGTTCTAATAGTTCATGAGATTTGTTCCAGCATCCATGGAAAATGTTCACGTATATCAAATAAAATGTTCATCAACCTTGTGGAAAATTGTTCAGATAGATCACAATGATTGTTCATTATGTGAAAAACATTTTTGAAATATTTTCCACCTTCCATGAAAGATGTTCATGTATTTCAGAAAAAATTGCATCTTCCATGAAAGATGTCCATGTATTTCTGAACGATGTTCATGTATTTTAGAATAATGTTTCACATATCAAAGAAGAACACGATGGACGGACTTGTGTTAATCTTTTCTTTTGTTATCGAAGTAACAAAAAAATCACTATTGAGACAAATCATATCTATTGAATGAACAATTTTACAGAATATGGCACAGAAGAAATATTTTTTAATCAAACACTTGAAAACTAGAAGAAAATGAAAAGGAACAAAAAATAAAAAAATAAACAAGAAACACGAAAAACATAAAAAGAGAAAGGAAAAAATAAAATAAAAAATAGAATAAGAAATAAAATAAGAATAAGAATAAGAATAACTTGCCTAGACTAATAATGGGCCCGCCCGTGATGGAAATGGGGTATGCGGCGTTTCATTATCTTCCACAATGGGCGAGAAATAGGAGATCCGAGGGATTAGCCATAACTCACTCAATTGAACTCCAAATAGAATGTGTTTTTTTGCCTAGCATCATTAGAGGATGAGGAAGGGTTTGAAAGCCTCTAGAGATGCTCAAGGGCCCTTGGATCGAAGTGTTATTGATCAGATGGTGAAAGTGCAGCTTGGCCCCCTAAGTGGGTTTTGATGATGAATGACAAAATGATTAAGGGACTAATGTAAGCATAAAGATGTTGATCAGGTATTTAGTCCCTAAGAAAGTAGAAACAGGCGTTGACGACCCCTAAAAAGATTGAAAATCAGATAGCTTGGAATTAAGAAGGTTAAGGACCTTGTCTAGTCATTCAGTGATCCAATGATCACATTGAGTATAGGACAGTTGTACTATAAAGGGGGGAGCAGGAGCTAGTTAACAGCATGGAAGGCGATAACTTCCTAAGTACTCAAAATAAATCGATCCTAAAAGCCTTTGGAAAACTCTCTACACCAAATTTTAGTGTTCACCCAGAATGTCCGGACCAGTCCATCAAAATGTCTGAGTGTGTGTGAGACTAGGTTCCAACGTACTAAGTGTTGATCTGGACCCTCTGAGTGAGGTTCGTCCAGAGTAACTAGAACCTTTTAGATCTTCTATCCAGTTGAGTTCCTATTGTATAGACCTTTCGAGTGAAGTCAATGTGGACACTTCGAGTGAAGATAGAGCTTCTATCCGAAGATTGTTTTACACCCGGATCTTCCGAGTGAAGGTCATTCAGACTTTCTGAAGTCTATCTGGTAGATTTGTCGAGAGTCTTTCTTGTTGTCCGGAACATCCGAGTGAGTTTTTCCCAAACACTCTTAGTGATGACAAACTTTCTGTCCCAAGCCCTGGCTTCATCTAGACTTTCGAAGGGAAGTTCATCTAGAACCTCCAAGCTAGGACTTGGCCTCTGTCGCAATGCTTTCTTTTGTCTAGACCTTCATGGTCCAACATCTCCGAGGAAACCAAGTTGGCTCCATTTTTGCGTGTCCGGAACCTCCGAGTTTGGATCTCCTAGAACCTCTGAGTCAATTTGTGTTTTGGGATAGAAGAGTTGATTTTGTACGGAACCTCTGAGTGTCTTCGATCCATATCCTCCAGGTCTTGGATTTTCCTGAGATTTTGCATTGTTTGGCATGTCCGAGTTGCTTCCTCTGAGCAGTGCTTTTCTCCCAAACTAGCCATTGTGTTGAAACTCTAGACCCTTTGAGTGAGGTTTTCTGGAACCTCCAGATGAGGTTTCTTTGTGAGTAACGACTAGATTTGTGAGCGCAACCTATAAAAGCCACCACCCCCTTGGGTTGCTAGACTAGAAGCCCTTAGAATCTTGCTTGCATTTACTAATCATTATAATATCATGTTTTAACAAATGGATGTCAAGAGTGCATTTCTAACAGGAAAAATCAATGGGTTTCCTAACCATATCTATAAACTCCATAAGGCACTATATGGCTTCAAACAAGCTGTTAGACACTACTGCAGGTTGACCCTCTACTGAACCCCCTCCACTGACGGGCACACACCGGACCGTCGTTGGAGGGGATCACTGCTGACAGGCACCTAGCAGCTCGTCAGTAGAGGCGAGAGGCAGGCCAGAAGGGAGGACCTCCACTAATGGGCCACTAAGCCGACTGTCAGTGGAGATGCAACCAGGGTGCCATAGATGACGGGTTGTCTCCACTGACGGGCAGGACTTATGAGCCCATCAGCGGAGATGTGGTCTCCACTGACGGGAGTTGTTTCCGTCCGTCAGTGGTGATACCTCCAGGGCTGACTGGGCATGTGGGTGAACCACTGACGGGCTCTGTTTGTGTGCCCGTCAGTGGTAACCTAGCTATATAAAACCAGAGGCGGCGCTCGCTGCTGGCCAGTGCTTGCGCGCCCACTGGCCAGCAGCGAGCGCCACCGTCGCCGCCACCCCATATGCTGCCACCGCCGCCGGCACCCCCCCCACGCACAAACACTCCCCTCTCCCTAACCCTCCTCCTCTCCCTCTTTTCTTCCTCCCCAAACTCAACAAACCCACAAACACTCCCCTCTCCCCAACCCTCCTCCTCTCCCTTCTTTCTTCCTCCCCAAACTCAACAAGATCTCTCTAGATCTAAATCTCTCTTCCTCCCCAAACCCTCCCCTTTCTCCACGTATTTCTAGATCTCTCTCTCTCCAACCCAACAAGATCTCTCATCTCTCCCTCCTCCTCTCACTCTCTCCATAGATCTCTCTTTCCTCCCCGGAGTTCCATTCCCTCGCCGAAAAGATTGGTAATAATGCTCTCTTTGGATGAATGAGATACAAAAGTGTTCTTTCCATCTTGTATATGTATTTGATGTGATTGCCAGCCATCTCGTGTCGTAGGGATCGATCGATGTATCGCAGTTGGATGTACGAGAACCGGACGACAGAGAGCTGGGCTATGGCTTTGAATGAGTTTCTTGATGTCGCCAAGTGAGATATGAGGAGAAAAGGTGGCACGAAGATTTGTTGTCCGTGTCGTGCAAAAATTTGGTAATGTTCGATACGAGAGGGAGGGTGACGGTATACCTGGCGCTTAAGGGTTTCATGTCAGGTTATAACACGTTGGATATGTCATAGTGAGGAGGAGGAAGATCGAGTTTTACAGCAGGATGCTGAACACGGAGAGGACGAAGAAGACGAGGGGAGTTTCGAACCTGACGCCAAAGAAGAAACGGGGAACAATTTGGGTCGATATGGTGCAGGACGTTCACATGGTGGAGCAAGTGGTGATAGATCCTGGGGATGAAAGAGAGGCTGCTAAGTTCACGAGACTAGTTGAAGACTCGCAAACCCCGTTGTATACCGATTTCGATCCAGAGCACACGCGTCTATCGGTCAAGGCAGCCCATAATTGTCCGGACGAAGGCTTCGATGAGACATTGGCTTATCTTGTAAAAGTTTTTCTGAAAACAACTTGTTGCCTACGAGCACCAATGAAGCTAAGAAGGTTGTCTGCCCTCTTGGATTGGACGTGCAGAGGTTCCATGCGTGTCCGAATGACTACTTTATTTACCGCAAGGAGCACGAGAAGCTATACAAGTGTCCTACGTGCAACACATTCAGATTCAAGTGGGGTAGAAACCAAGCCGATGATGAGGACCCAGTGACGAGTGGCGCTCCGGCAAAGGTTGTATGGTATCTTCCAGTCCTTCCTCGTTTGAAGCGTTTATTCACTAACAAGAAGGAGGCAAAGCTGATACGTTGGCACGCCGAGGGGCAAAAAACTGATGATGGCGTGATGAGACACCCAGCCGATGCTTCGCAGTGGCGGGCAATTGACGCCCAGTACGATGATTTAAGAAAAGATCCAAGGAATATCAGGTTCGGTATGAGTACGGATGGAATCAATCCGTTCGGCAACATGAGCAGCAGACATAGCACTTGGCCCTTGGTTCTATGGATGTACAACCTTCCTCCATGGCTGTGCATGAAGCGAAAGTATATACACCTCTCTATTCTCATTTAAGGGCCGAAGCAACCTGGGAACGATCTGAACGTGTATCAACAACTGTTGTTCGAAGAACTAGCTACATTATGGGAACTAGGGGCCCAAGTCTGGGACGCTGACCAAGAAGAATATTTCAATCTGAAAGTGCTATTGTTCACGACGGTCCAAGACTATCCCGCGTACGGATATCAATCCTGCCAGAGTGTTCATGGATACAAAGGATGTGTTAAGTGTTTGGAGTTTACAACAAGTTTACACTTAAAGGGCTCTAAAAAAATCATGTTCATGGGCCACCAAAGGTGGCTGAAACAGAATGACCCATGGAGGCAAGAGAAGGAATTGTTTGATAATACTGTTGAGATCCGTTCGGCGCCCCGGGAGAAGACATGTGTAGAAATCTATGACATCGTGAACACAATGCCCCCTGTTACGCCGGGTAAGACACAACCGCATGTTCCCACGCAGGACGGCGTCTGGAAAAGGGACTTCACAGATGAAGCCGGCGGCAAGGAGCTTGCTGACTTTCGCCCGGATGAACTCCTGGTGTTCCGGTGCTTGACGGCGCACCTTCTGCCGTACGGGCCGTGTGTCAGGACGCATGGCAAGGCGGTGTTCGATCACCTCCCTACGGACCCTGGGCACGTCCGGACGGTTGCCAAGCAAACACGTCGGTGTTCGCCCGGAGGAAGGCGATGAGCGCGCTTTCCTATTTGGCGGCCAAGCGACCGCCGATTTTGACGGTCCTGGACGTGTCTTCACCTAGGACCACCTCCTTGATGGGGACGGAGTCGTCTGTGGCGATCTTGAGCTTGGTTGGAGGTGGACCCGAGGACTCGGGGCGCTCACCGACGTCCTTCGGCCGCGGCGAAGGCGGCTAAAAACAGCTGCTCGACGCAGAGGACGGAGCCCTGGAGGTCGGCCGGCACCATGATCGTGCCGTTGGGCCTGGGCATCTTGATGGTGAGGTAGCGTAGTGGGATGCTACCATGAACTTGGCGAGGGCCGGCGCCAAGGATGCCATTGTACAGGAGGTCGAATTCGGCGACGTCGAAGACGACGCTCTCCGTCCGGAAGTTTTCCAGATCCTGGACGTGACCATCAGGGACACCTGCCCCAAAGGCATGGTGAGGCCTGGGGTGACGCCGAGGAACGGCATCGTGGGCCTCAGCTGCCTGGGTGGTACCTGCATTTGGCTAAACACCTTGGGGGACAGCAGGTTAAGTCCTGCACCCCCGTCGATCAGCATGCGGGTTACCTTGATGTTGCACACTGTTGGGGAGAGCACCAGAGGGAGGCGGCCTACACCCGATGTGTTCTCGGGGTGGTCGGAGCAGTCAAAGTTGATCAGGACCCCCGACCACTTCAGTGGCCGGGTCGATCCAGTGCTCGGGGTCACCGAGCACACCTCGCGAGCCATCACCTTAAACTGGCAGCGCGAAGTGGGCGTAGAGGCGCCCCCGTTGATGCACGCCACGGCCTCAGGTTCCTGGAACCCGAAACCTTCTTCTCATTCCTCCCCGTTTGCGCTTGTCGTCGCCGCTTCCGCGGCGCTCCTCACGCTCCTTCTAGTTCCTCTCGGCGAGGAACTTCACCGTCCGGCACTCGGAAAGGTTGTGCTGGTTGGTTTGATGTATCTCACACCACCTGCTAGGGCCCTGCTCGGGGGCCTTGGATGGTTTATTGCCGCCGCCTCCTGGACCGGCGCGCGGTGGCTTCCGCACCTTGGGGTCCATCGCCGCGACGGGCTCGGACTTGCACTTCTTGTTCTTCTTCTCCCACCCCCCGGAGGGACGAGAGGAACCTGCACCATCGACCGTTGGATGGTCGGGGCACGGACTATGCCACGCGCCAGCCTCAGCCGCCTTGGCGCACTTGTCCGCGACCGCAAACAGTTCCACCGTGGACTGGATGTCGCGCGTGCCCAGCTTCTCAAGCATCTTTTCATCGCGGACACCCTGCCAGAAGGCGACGATAACTGCTTGAGGGGAAATCTTGGGGATGGTGTTGCGAACCTGGCTAAAACGCTGGATGAAGTGCCGCAACGTCTCCCCTTGCTGCTGCTTGATGGCATGGAGATGGCTCTCCATGCCGGGGCGCTCAAAAGTGCCCTGGAAGTTGGCCACAAACTGGTGGCAAAGGTCCTCCCACGAGCGAATTGAGCTTGGGGGAAGGTTCATGAGCCATGAACAGGCAGAGCCCTTCAGGCCCATGGGGAACCAGTTGGCCATCACCTTTTTGGCTCCTCAAGCCGCTTGCACAACGGTGGTGTAGATCTGTAGGAACTCTTCCGGGTGGAAAGAGCCGTCGTACTTCTGAGGCAGGTCAGGCTGGAATTTCTCCGGCCAGCTGAAACGGTGAAGGTCACGAGTAAAAGCCTGACAACCCGCTCCATAAAGCGGGGTGCCGACCCTCCCGACCTGCGGCGCGCGGACTCGCACCGGAGAGCATGTACGACTAGTAGCGGGGCCGGAGGATGACTGGCCCTCGACAGCCCCTGCCTCACGTCGCTTCTCCCGTTGGCGCTCGATGGTGACGCGCGTATCTTGACCATCTCTCCGCTAGTTGATGCGGTGGCGAAGATCCGGGCCGCCTCCTAGAACAGGAGAGACGACCGAATGGTGGGACCCTTCGCGGGGCTCCGTCGCTTCGCCATGTCGAGGACGTGGCGGTAATGACGGAGGCACCGCTGAGGGGCCATCTTGGGTGTCACCAAGCCTTGAAGAGGTATGGGAACTCCTGGCCGCCGCCTGACGGCGAGCGGTGTCGACCAGGTTGGCTACCTCCTGGAGCCAAAGGCCTACAGGAGATATGCCTTCCACCTGGACAGGAGGGTGCCGGAGGAGAAGCTGCGCGGCATGCAGTGCACCTGCTTCGCCCGGCTCGTCGAAATCCAGCCGACGCTGAACCGGCTGGGGGAGCTCGACGAAGGTTGCATCGCCATGTGATCCGCCTTCGCCCGCTGGGTGCCGCAAGACAACACAGCGGCTGCCGCTGTGGTGCCGCTGGGCCCGGCATGGCGCCCCTCCTCTCGAGAGGACGCTGAACGTGTTGAAGCGGATGGCTGCAGTTGGTCCCTACGCTGGGAAGATGACTGCTGGCCTGCCATGAGCGGCGTAGTTTCAAGAACTTGGCCTCCCCTTCCTGGCGTGCCAGATGTTGACGTACAAACGCCGGTATCAGTGGTCCGGATGGAGCCCCTTTGAGATTCGGTCGGGGAGGCGCAGATCTACGGAGCTATGCTGAAGCTAGAGCTTGGCAGGATGGGAAACTAGAAAACACACGATGATTTACCCAGGTTCGGGCCCTCGAAGAGAGGTAATACCCTACGTCCTACTTTGAGTGTATTAGAGAATATGTGGCGAGATTACAATGGACCAGCAGCACAAGTGCTCCTGTTCTTTTTCCCTAGAAAGTCCGTCCCCTTTGCATGGCCGCGGTTCTCTCCTTATACATCCGGGGGTCACCACAGTGGCCGAAAGGTAAATATCTTACAGTGGTACTTGTTGCTAACGCATGGGGCGTGGGCAAGCTACGCAGGTGGTTGAGATTCACTTAGCGGAACAGCGCCAGTCACGCCTTGGTTGGAAACCAGATCGTCATGATGAACCCGTGTCAGGAGGTGAAGACTTGACGTCTCCTAACACGGGCTATGCTCCAACTACCCAGGTCCCACGGACCAGGTGCAGAGGGCATGCATATGGGCGCGCGGCGGCGCGCCCTTAAAGTCAAAAAGGGTGTCAGACCTCTCCATCCCCACCAAGACTGATAGCTGACAGGGCTTATCACTTGGGGGAACAGGAACCGGTCAGGACACCGTCCCTTGCCCGAAAGGACCCGGAGTAGACGGGTATTTAATGCACCCGACACATGCATTAAATGCACCTGTCGGGCCACGCGGACTGAGGAGGAGCCCACAAAGGATGCTCAGAGCTCCTGGGATTGGAGGCCCTCGAGCACGCCCTCTGGGTCGCTCCATTATCCGGGCGAGGCACTCGGCGCCCCGAGCGGGAGCCAAGTCACCTCGGGTGCTCGGGGTGTGCCCCCGAGCACTTCTGCTTGACTCGCCCCGAGCGGGGGCTGAGTCACTTTGGGGTGCTCGGGATGAGCCCCTGAGCACTTCTTCTTGACTCGCCCCGAGCGGTGGCCGAGTCGCCTTGGGTTCTCGGGAGGCACCCTTAAGGGACAACTCGTGGCACCCCTCCATTGGTCAAGTGGGAACAGTGCTCGGGGTGAGCCCCCAGGCACCTCTTCTTAACTCCCACGTCCTTGGCGACGCGGTGTCAAGTTGGGCCTTCTGCCAGCGGCTTAGGGGACCCTGGGCCCTGTAATGTCGACACCTAATCTTAAATCCTAACCCAAAATGCATCTCCCAAAAACCCTAACCAAAAATCCAAAAACCCAAAAACAACATAACCATAATACCCGCCTACACTGACGGGCGAATACGGGGAGCCCGTCAGTGGTAACACCCCAGCCCTAACGACCCTCCCACCTCCACTGACGGGTGCATTCAAGAGCCCGTCAATGGTAACACCACAGCCCGAACGACCCTCCCACCTCCATTGACGGGCGCATTCAGGAGCCCGTCAACACCCCAGCCCTAATGACCCTCCCACCTCCACTGACGGGCGCATTCAGGAGACCGTCAGTGAAGATACCACCCTACTGACGGGTGCACCTCCACTGACAGGCAGGTACTAAGGGCCCGTCAGTGGTAATCCACATCATATATAAGTCACGCACGGGACTTGGCAAAAATTTTCACCAAGTCCCGCGCGTTCATTCGAACCAGTAGCGAGACCGTTCGCCTCCCAAACACCGCTAGGCTGCTCCACCGCCACCCTATCCTCCTCGAGCACCGGCCTCGCCTCCTAGACGCCAGCCCCGCCTCCCGAGCGCCGCCCCGCCTCCCCGAGCGCCGGCCCCGCCTCCAAAACACCGGTCCCACCTCCTGAACGCCGCCCCCGTGTGCCTCCGCCTCATCTACGAGGACGTGTGGCTCCGCGCCATCAACAGCATGCGCCTTCACTCCTGGTTCATCCGCCACTCGCCCACCTACCGAGGCAAGCGAAGCTGCTCGTAAAGATGTGTCATATGTTCTTAAACGATCTCTAGGGTCCCTTGATTTTGTTGCATAGTTCTCTGTAGTTTGTTGTATGAATTGATGGGCTGATCTCACATCGTGTTTCAATTGGGATTGAGTTCACAGGTTCCAGCTTCATGGCGATTTTTTGGTTGGTACTTGCTGGTGTATGTGCTGCGTGGTGTGATGCTTAGCATTAGTATGTCTCTAATGTGTACTGGTTGTATGCCCCATAGAGTGTGCAAGTGATATAATCGTTCAATATGCGGTAGGGTTAAGCTTCCACATTTGTAATTTTTGTACATAGATTTTTGTTGTGATGCAGCTGGTGGAGGAATTGAAATTTTAAAATTTTGGGTCTGAGTAACTTGCCTGATTCTTCTCGTGCTTATTGCTTGTTCTTGAGGTGTACCGTGTACTACTTCATTCTGATGCTGCTTGTTCGTTTGGTGGGTTCATTGACTTGTGTTGCTTTCCTGTGGTTTCCATTTAGAGAAGTCAGAGGCGTCAAGCCAACAGAGCACTGAGCAAGGTAACTGAATTTTACTTCACTTCTATTCAAGTATTCTCCAATTTTTTTCCTTTTCTATTTTGCGTGTTTTCACATTTATTAGCATCACTCCAGAAAAAGAAAATTGGTACTGTTTTATTGGCTTGGTCAGCCTAGTGTGTATACAGCCCCAAAAAAATATAATCAAAAGTTGTATTAGTGCTTAATGTCGTGATGCAGCAATTATTCATTATGGAAGGCAGTAGCTGCAATGATGCATCTTTTCATTGTCTAATTTCACATTGCAATGCCAAATCTATCAGCACGACTGCAATAAAGAGTTAGATGCTACTAGCATAATAATGTCCATCTCTAGTAGACGACTGACTAATGGTAGCTTAACCATCATATGCAGTAATGGCTCAGCTTAAGAGAATTGTTACATCTTTGTCCAACCAGTATTGCAACAAACTCATAAGCCGTCGGACCATTGAAACCAAAACTGGAGTAACTATTAGAATGGCAGCTCATGCGCAGAATGCAATCCACAACAAACTGAATTGATTCGGTGGTTACCATACCCATCGAGCTTTCCTCTCTTGGCAGTCCTGGATCAGACACGATTATAGGTTCCCTGCGTGAAGTCTAGTATTCCAAGTTTGTGATGTTCAAATAAATGGTTCAGTTTTATACGACGCTGATTTAAAACTTGTTTGCGTAATGAACCACCTTGAATTAGCACTTACGAATCCAATTTTCTTTTTTTTTCCTTTTCTTTTTCTCGAGCAAATCTGGATGGCCCAATAGCACCAAGATGTAAATGGTTGAAAACAAGATTAATCTCGAGAGCATTGTCCTTTCCTTTTGTGATAATAACGTGAATGACCTACTAGACTAGGAAATTGCTCCTTGGCATATGATAGAACTTGAAGATTGGAGATCGTGTACTCAAAGGAACAAGGATGGAAAATTGTTGAAATATATGTATGATATGTTGTATTTGTTAAAGAATGCTATTATTTTTGCTTCAGTTCTAAAATGGCCACCAGTACTACTCCCACTGGGTCATCGACCCGAGAACTAGAGCCCGTTGATGATAGCAGGGCCCCCCTCGACATGGCGGCACCGATCAACACCCTGACCCTAGAGGCACCCAAGCAAGCTACCTCCGAGCCGGCCAAGGACCCTGCTTCCGAGCCGGCTAGGGAACATGCCCCCGAGGTGGTCGTCACAGCTGGCCAAGAGCAACCTGCCTCGGACTCCAGCTCCTCCAACGATGACTCTGGCTCCAAGTCAGGTTCTGAAGAGGATGAGGCGCTTGAGGAGGAAGTAGCGCCTACGGCCCCGACCAGGTCTCAGAAAAGGGGAAAAGGCAACCAGTTGCCGGACAAGACGTATATCATCACTCAAATCGATGACGTGAAAGACGTTCCAGCGAGTCCACACAAGGCCGCTTGGACCTTTAGCAATGCCTGCAGGTGCATAGTCCGTGAACAAGTTAAGATCACATGCAAAGAGTTCAGCCATTTATCTAAGTCAAAGAGTTCAGCCATTTGTCTAAGTCGACCGGAGATGCTCTCTTGAGGAAACTGTGGGACAAGTACTAGATTCCTGCCACCGACAAGGACAGAGTCAAAGCGCAAGCCCTTCGCATCATGGCTAGGGCACTAAAGACTTGGCGATACAACACACAGAAAGTCGTGGACGACGATTGGGATACTAAAATTAGTAAAAGATGGTCGAAGATACAAAAGGTAGACTAGGAGCAATTCGTTGCTCAAATAAGGAGTCCAGAATTCCAAGAGAGGGGTCGCTAGGGGAAGGAGCTATGCTCCAAAAACACATTAGACCACAAGCTCGGCAGCTGTGGATACCTAGGGAAGAGACCAAAGTGGGCCAGAGAGGACGCCAAACTAGCCGCGGTTGGGAAAGCACCTCCTTTCGTGCATCTCCGGGAGCCACGTGCCAGGGAGTACATGAGGGTGCACACAAGCTCTGACCCTGTGACGGGGTCACCAATTATAGAGTCTGAGGAACTCCAGGAGGTGACGAACAGGCTGGTAACGTCTCAACTCAGTTTCTTTTCTTACTTAATTACGTTGCATCCAAATACACTATCTTCTCCTCAAGTAATATAACCTGCAGACAGAACTAAGCCAGCAGCCTGGAAGCTCACAGGACTCTGTCACGAGCTTCCCGAGGTGGCACGATGATCTGGCGAAGGCTCGACAGAAACCAGAGCATCAGGGCCGTGTAGTAGGCGTCAGGGATGGCGTTAAATGGGACAAAGTATTTCGCCGAAACCCCGAGGGTCGCCGCCGCCCAAGGAGAGATAGTCAGGAGTACATGGAAAATTTGCGGGACCAAATGCGGGAGATTACCGAGCAGACGTGGGTACGTATGCAAGTGCTCACAGCGTAAGGTGGTCCGACCATGCTTCCCGTGAACCAGCCGTCTGGATGGAGTAGTTGCGCATCTGCCTTGGACAGCGGCCCCGACTCGCATAATCCCGTCGACGGCATCACCGTAAGTTTCATCCACTAAACGAGTCATTATAGTAAATCATGATTCCATTGTCCTGACTCCAATGAGGACGGCACATCTATCCTCTGTTTCGCAGGAAGCCACTAGATGCACACTCACGGTACAAATTCCTGGCATGAAGGTCAAGGTTGCGCACAGCCAGGTTTTCCCAACGCCGGAGGGAGCAATCATGCACTGTGTTCCTATGCGGGAGCACCATGCGAAGGTGCAGGTGGATGTCGTCCTCAACGACTTCAATGATGTGTTAGTCCCAGTCCCTCCTGAAGCGGAACTGACGAAGCTATGGCAGTGCAAGAACTACTTCATCCAGTGGCCGAAGAGCCAACTTATTTTATCTGCGGCAGGCTCTCCTCGCACGGCCCCCTCTCCTCGCACGACCCCCTCTCCATTAGTCGGACTATCTCCGCTGGGACTCAGCCAAAGGCCTCTGTCGTTGAAAGACCTAGAAGACCATCTTGTCGGGGACCAGTGCGTGGAGCCGGTTTTCCAGTCCCCGGAGGCGCTGGAGGAACCCAATAACGATCCATCGGAAAGGCGCTCCGAGGCTCAAGGCGACCGGCTGGGTCAACCCAGAGGGAAGATTATCTCTCCCGCCACACTAGCCGGAACACTGGAAGTAGCGATGGCGGCAGGCAAGAGTCCTAAGCCGCTACACAGGAGGAAGAAAGGAAAAAAGAGACGGGCCGGCACCGGCAAGAAGGAAAGGAAGGAGCAAAAGCAGATGAAGAAATCCTTATCCTTCTCAACATCGTCATCCAAATTATCTACACGGAGCATGGGTCTCTAGCGAGATGTTTTCTATCTAGGTCAAGACTTGCTCCCGCAGGATGAGTTGGACAATCTTTCGGAGGACATGAAGGCGCTGCATGAAGATTACCTAAAGATATCTAGAGATCTGCAAACATTTTGCCAATATTGGAAGGTCAAGGTGCCAAGAGATTACAACTTCTTCATGGAGAACGACCAGGACACCTTCGACATCAACTTTGAGGACCTCTTCAACATGTACAACCTCTATAGGCTCGACACCACGATGGTCCGGCTATGGGCTCTCTACCAAGCCCAAGAGTGCAGACGTCTACGTGAGTCCAATATTGGAATAATCGATCCGATATACATGAACGCAGGCTATGCTGCGACCTCGGACAGTCGAGTCTTTCTGGAAGAATACCTTACGCGTGCGTTCGTTGTTCATAAGGACAAGGACTACCTACTAGCCCCCTACAACCCTCCGTAAGTCCTTAACTTAGCTTAACTTAGCACCGTGGGAATTTTTTTGTTTTTTACATACGTATCTCCGCCTGCTTACGTTCATTATTCACATTAACACGGTGACCACTGGGTCCTCATTGTGATTATTCCAAGCTGGGCCAAGGCATTTTACTTTGACTCCGACGAGAAAAAGAGATCAGACTTCGGCAATATCACTAATATTTTGGATACAGCTTTTTTCAAAGCCAAGTTCTCGGGACATAGTAGAATACCTTCAAAAGCGACAAGAATGGTACACCATTACAAGTTCCCTTGCAGAGTTCAGCCCAAAAATAGCGTGACATTTGGGTACTATACCTGTGCCCATATGGACTGCTTTGTCTGGTACAAGAACAAGCATTGGAAAGATATGAAAGAACTGAAGGCTTGGAGTGAGCTGGGAAATCACTTGTACGACTGGCGTCAGGACTTTGCCCGCATATAAAGAGTCTTCGCCAAAGTCATCAACCTTGAAGTCATCACTCCAATGGGTGAATTCTACGCCGGCCCCCAATTTTCGAAGCCAAACTTAAGCGAGAATCAATAGATTAGTTGTTTTTAAAATTGAAGAATAGTTGTTTCATACTTGTGATCAATGGATTAGAGGTGAAGTGTTATGTGATTACGAATGTGTTATGTCAACTGTTATGTGTGATTATGAATGTGTTATGTGATTATGAGATTTGACTATGTGATTATGAGTTTTGACATGTGACTATGTGCCGAAGGCCCATTCTGAAATTTGTGAAAAATAAACAATTGCTATAGCCTGTGATTATGAATAATGTAATTGCTATAGCCTGTGATTATGAATAATCAATTGTGATTGTGAGGTATCACAAGACCTCTACTGACGGGCACTTACAGAACGCCCGTCAGTGAAAAGGTGCAACCACTAACGGTCACTAAAAGGGAGCCCGTCAGTGGTGACACCTCCAGGCGCCTCCCACGAGGGGTCTCCTCTGACGGGCGATATGTGACCGTCAGTAGTAATAAGCACTACTGACGGTCACTAAAAGGTGGCCCGTCAGTGGTGACTCCTCCAGGTGCCTCCCACGAGGGGTCTCCTCTGACGGGCGATATGTGATCGTCAGTACTAATAAGCACTACTAACGGTCGGGCCACCCGTCAGTGGAGGACACCCCTCCACTGACATTCCCAGGCTGACGGGCCCCTTGACCGTCAGTAGAGGGGTTTAAGTGACCATTAGTAATGGCCCATTCTGTTGTAGTGAGAGCATGGTATTAGTGCCTTAGGGAGTTTCTTGTCAAGAAGCGCTTCAAAAATTGAAAGATTGATTCCTCATTGTTTACTAAGTTCATTGATGGCGAGCTTTTTCTTTGCCAAATATATATGGATGATATCCTATTCGGGTCAACTAACAATGCATTTAGCAAAGGATTCAGAAAGATGATGGTCGACAATTTTGAGATGTCCATGATGGGTGAATTGAAGTTCTTCCTTGGACTCCAAATCAAGCAACTACAAGAAGGAACCTTCATTATTCAAGGAAGTACATCAAGGACATGATCAAGAAGTTTTACGTGGAGAATGACAAGCCTATCCGAACACCCATGTAAACAAACAACCACCTCGACCTCAACGAGGAATGTAAGTCCATGGATCAAAAGGTATATCAATCCATGATTTGATCTTTGCTTTACTTATGTGCATCTATGATTGATATCATGTTAAGCATGTGCATCTATGCAAGATTTCAAGCCGCTCCTAAGGAGTGCCATCTTGTGACCATTAAAAGAATCTTGAGATATCTAGTTCACACACCCAACATAGGTTTGTGGTATCCCAAAGGTGTTAGTTTTGATTTGTTGGATATTCAAATTCGAATTATGTGGGGTGCAAGGTAGATAGAAAGAGTACGTGCAACAGTTACCAATTTCTTGGTAGATCTTTAGTGTCATGGCCATCCACAAGAGAAAACTCTACAGCCTAGCCCTATCCACCACTGAAGTGGCCCCTGCAGGTAGTTTTTGTGATCAATTGCTT
Organism: Stipa capillata; assembly: GCA_019208055.1. Taxonomy (NCBI): domain Eukaryota; kingdom Viridiplantae; phylum Streptophyta; class Magnoliopsida; order Poales; family Poaceae; genus Stipa; species Stipa capillata. The sequence goes on along the minus strand of JAGXJF010005324.1, from coordinate 8,397 downwards.
TGGATGAGGCAAACCTTGAAGGATTATGGAGTCAATTTGAACGAAGTGCCTCTTTTGTGTGATAATAAAAGTGCAATCAAGATAGCTAGCAACCCCATCCAACACTCAAGAACCAAACACATAGATATCCAACATCATTTCCTTAGGGATCATGTGACAAAAGGAGATATATCTCTAAGCCATGTATGGACTAAAAAATAATTAGTGGATACCTTCAGCAAACCCTTAGATGATCATATGTGTTGTGAGTTGACAAATGAGCTAAATATATTGTATTCTCAAAATGTTGCTTCAAGTTTTGAACATATGTTTGAATTCTTTGCTTTGACTTTTGGAGCATAAGATGATGAACACGTTAAGGGGTTGTGTTGTTCTCTCAATAAAAACCACATCCTATAAGGTGTGTAAAATCATAATTTTGTATATTTATTGCTCTTAGGGTGATGTATGTGCAAAAATGTGATCTTTTGTCTCTTTGGATCTTATGTTTCAATGTATATTGGTCCTAGTGCAAATTTTATCTCATACATGGTGGAAATGTCGCCCACAATCATCATCTTTAGTTCTACGTAGGTTTTCTTTGCTCTCATATGTCTATATGTTTGTTGCATCTTTGCACATAATACCTAGACTTTGAGTTGATCTTCTTCCATTTGCATCCAAGTGTTGCTTTGTTCGTTTGTTTGTTTCCCCCTGGATGTAAAAAGAACTCATAAAGATTGTCTATTGCCTCAAAACTTCCAGACCTATCTTGCTCGTATTCGGATGGGCAACACTTTTTAAATAGAACGTTTGCTTTCGCTTGAAACATCCAGACAATACCTGCTTGAAACTTAAGGATGAAATTTTCATGTGGCACAATTTTTTTTATCTCTGGAGTATCCAAATGAACCTCATCCAAAGGTTCTTGATGAACACTCTTCAGTTTTTGCTAAGTGTTTGCTCAGAACCCCCGGACGAGTCTGGACATTCCAAACAATGAGTGAACCGTTTATCACTTAAGGGACCGCACAGCTAGGGTTTTAACCAATCTCTGTGGACCAAAATATGTTGTTCGCCACTGTCGTTGCCGCGTTGTCGCCCAACGACCTCGCCATGCTTCTCCTCTGACCAATCACCTCGCTAGAGTTCCCACTAGCTGTCGGTGGCATTTCTCTTCGCCATGTGCCGCCATAGACGTCATTGCACCGAGTTAGGACAAGTGACACCCCCGAGCCGTCTCTCTCAAATTCCACTCTCGAGAAACAACCTCTCACGGTATATTATCATTTCCTCCAATGCACACTCTAGTTTGTTGAAAATCTGGTGATTTGAGTTGGGCGGAAAATTTAGGGTTAGTGTGTTCTATGCTCGCTCAGAATGTCTGAGTGGGTTCCGTCCAGAACATCTAGACGACATGGCCGAAGGCACCAACTCACTCGGCACCTCCAACATGCTCGAGTTGCTTCCTTCGAGCAGTGCTTTTCTCCCAAACTAGTCATTGTGTTCAAACTTTGAAACCTCCGAGCAAGGTTGTCCGGAACCTCTGGGTGAGGCTTTTTTATGAGTAACGGATAGATTTTTTTGAGCAGCCTATATAAGCCACCACACCCTTGGGTGGAGGCTATCCTGTGCTACGCTCTTGCTCTATTCTCTCTTGAATTTTTTGTGAGAAATTTTAAGAGGTGAAATTTTGAGGATTTGGATTGGATTTCCATTGAGCATTCAAGCAAGGGATCACCTCCAAGCCGAGATCAAGCTCCTATTACTCTTGGACCCCTAGATGGTTAGGCGTCGCTCGGAAGTCTTCAAGCATGTGAAATAATCAAGAAGTTTCTGAAGGTTGGAGTTTGCCTACCACAAGGTGAAGAGCTACCAAGAAGAGAGGGAGGCTTCGCATTAGCAAATCTTTCGAGGAAAGAGCACGATTCGGTACCGGCTTCAATCATTGAATCAAGCTTCCTCAACCAAGACGTATGAACTTGCCAAAATCCAAACTTTAATAACAAATCCTTGTGTCTCGTGTTTGCATCCGTTTCCTCACTTATTGTTGTTTAGATCTCTAGTTTCTATTGCTATCTTGTCATGCCACTTGCATACTAGGTTATATTTTGCATAATTAGGATTAATTTTTAACTAGTCTGTTCATCCCCTCTCTATATTATATTTTTAATCCTTAGGTTGGCCAAGGAAGCATTAATAGATTTATTGAAAGAGAGAAAATCCTACATCTTGATCTAATCTCCCCAAGTCCATGAATTTCCACCACCACAACCACCATCTACTCTAAAGAACCCATCTACTACAAGGGGAGAAGACCAAGGAAGGAGAGGAGGGGCGCCATCTCCAAGGGTCACCGCCGTGCGGCACCACCGCCAGGCCACTACTATCACTGCCTCTTCCTCCCTCTTTCTCTCTTGTGTACCTACTATGTTAGAAGGTGCAGGAGGAACGAGAGGCGGTCCAGAGGAAGAGAGAAATCAGAGTAGTGGAAACAAACGTGGCAACAATCAAGAATAGAAAGGTGCGGAGGAAGGAGAAAAACGAACACAATCCAAACACAAGAGAGTTTTACGTGGAAACCCTAGAAAGGGTGAAAACCACGGACGCATGAAGACGTCAACTTCACTATGATGAATGAAGTCCTAACCCGTTAGGGATTTACAATGCTTGGCTTATCCCATAACGTCTACAAGGTAGGGTATATATAGTTACAGGTGGGCGAAGAGGTATCTGTGTTACTGCTTCTGACACAGCTGACTGACACAGGCAGAACACTTAACGTGCTAGCACCTAACTCACATGAGCTAACCCTACCTGTGTCACAGGTGATGAGCCACCTGTGGCACAGGTGGCTGACACAGGTGGCTGACACAGCTGGGTGACACTGCTGGCAGACACCGATAACGCAGAACGTCTTCTGTAAAGAGGTGACAGGAATTTGGAGCAAACTCCAACAAACTCCACCTTGAGACAAATTCCTTCCTTCCTTGTAACGCCAGGGATAACAAATTCAACTGATTTAACAGTTCATCACGCGCCATACGCCAATAGTCACTAGGGACTATCTTTTAACACCGGCCAAGCTTGAGCAAAGCTCAAGCTTAGCTGCAGGAACTGGCTTTGTCATCATATCAGCAGCATTATTATGCGTGCTGATCTTGGTCACTTTGATATCACCCTTGGCAACAACATCTCTGATGAAATGAAATCTGACATCAATGTGCTTAGTTCTCTCATGAAACATTGAATCCTTTGTAAGGCAAATTGCATGACTGTCACAAAAGATGGTGGTGCAGGATGAATCTTCACAAAGCTCAGAATATAATCCTCTCAACCATGTAGCCTCCTTGCATGCCTCAGCAACGGCCATGTATTCAGCCTCAGTAGTAGACAATGCAACAGTTGATTGTAGGGTTGCCTTCCAACTCACAGCACAGCCACCAATGGTGAACACATAGCCTGTGAGTGATCTTCTCTTGTCCAAATCGCCAGCAAAGTCGGAATCAACATATCCAACAATTCCATCTCTAGATTTCCCAAAATGCAAACAAGCATTAGATGTACCCCATTGGACTGCTTTCCAATGCTCCTTTCCAGGATTAGCCATGAATCTGCTCACAACACTCAAGGCATGAGCTAAATCAGGACGGGAGCAGACCATGGCATACATGAGAGAGCCAACAGCACTCGAATAGGGAACTCTAGATATGTACTCATCATCTTCTTTTGACTTTGGACAATAACTTGATGATAATCTAAAGTGTGCAGCTAATGGTGTAGAAACCGGCTTGGCATCTTGAAAATTGAATCGGTGAAGCACCTTGTCAATGTATCCTCTCTGACTAAGGTACAATTTTCCAACAGATCTTCTCTAGAAATTTTCATGCCAAGAATCTTCTTTGCAACACCCAGATCCTTTATATCAAATTCAGAACTCAATTGTTCTTTCAATTTGTCAATATCTGCTTTATCCTTAGCAGCAATCAGCATGTCATCGACATACAATAGCAAATAAATTGCAGAGCCATTAACAGATCTCAAGTAGACATAGCTATCATAATCAGATCTTTAAAAACCTTGAGAAATCATGAAGGTGTCAAACCTCTTGTACCACTGCCTAGGAGATTGCTTCAATCCATACAATGACTTCTTCAGTTTGCAGACAAGCTTCTCTTTACTAGGAACAGTAAAGCCTTCAGGTTGATTCATATAGATGTCTTCATCCAACTCTCCATGAAGAAATGCAGTTTTGACATCTAATTGTTGTAGCTCATAATCATGCATTGCAACAATGCTAAGAAGTGTACGAATAGAGCTGTGCTTCACAATAGGGGAGAACACTTCATTGAAATCAATACCTGGAATCTGGATGTAGCCTTTTGCAACTAACCTTGCCTTGTATCTTGCCCCATCATTAGGAGTAATACCCTCCTTGCACTTGAAGACCCATTTACAGCTTATCGGTCTCTTGTCACTGGGCAGTTTAACTAAATCCCATGTGCCATTCTTGTCAAGGGACTCAATCTCATCATGCATTGCAATCATCCATTTTCTTGCATCAGCAGAGATAATGGCTTCTGAATAAGAAGGTTCGTCAGATCCTTCAATTTCCTCTGCGACGCTGAAAGCATAAGCAACCATATTTGCTTCTTCAATTAACCTCCTGACAGGTTTAGGATCCCTTCTGGGCCTATCAACTGCAATAGAATGATGTGGAGTGTCCACAGCAGCAGGCATATGACCACCTGCTCACCTGCCTGTGGCACAACTGGCAGGTCATAAGTTACCTGTGGCACAGCTGTCCGACATAAGCCTGGCTGTGGCACAGCTGTCACCTGTGGCACAGGTGCACTCACCTGTGGGACAGGTGCATGAGAATCACTAAGCTTAACTGAATACTCGAGTTAGACTTCTGTCCTCTGTCTTTAGAACCTCTGAGCTGATCAACTGGAACATCATTACTTTGCAACATAGCAGCCTCATTGAAGACAACACTTCGGCTGACTATCATCTTCTTGGTTTCAGGATTCCAAAGCTTAAAGCCTTTTACACCAGACTTATAGCCAACAAATATGCATTTAACTGCCCTGGATTCAAGCTTCCCATTATCAACATGAGCATAAGCAGGGCACCCAAACACTCTCAGACTAGAATAGTCTGCAGGAGAACCAGACCAAACCTCAATGGGTATTTTCTTATCAATTGCTGTGGAAGGTGACCTATTGATAAGATGACATGCAGTGGAGACAGCTTCAGCCCAAAAATGTCTGTTCAGACCTGCATTGGACAACATGCAACGGGCCTTGGAAATAATGGTCCTATTCATACGCTCAACTACACCATTCTGTTGAGGAGTGCCAGGGATAGTGTAGTGTCTCACAATGCCATGAGATTTATAGTATGAGTTGAACTGTTTGGAGCAAAATTCCATACCATTATCAATTCGAAGCTTCTTGATTTTCTTTTTAGTTTGGTTTTCAACCATTGTCTTCCACTCTTTGAAGACAGAAAATGCTTCTGACTTGTGCTTGAGGAAATAGGGGCAGACCTTTCTTGAGTAATCATCAATAATGGTCATCATGTAACGAGAACCACCAAAGGATGGCTTTCTGGATGGCCCCCACAAATCAGAATGCACATAATCAAGTATTCCCTCAGTTGTGTGAGTTGAGGTGATGAACTTTACCCTTTTGTGCTTGCCGAAAATGCAATGCTCACAGAACTTCAGGCTTCCACTATATCCTTCAAGTAGTCCACGCTTGCTCAGCTCTTCCTGACCTGATTTGCTCATATGCTCGAGATGCATATGCCAAAGGTTTGATGCATCAGAACCAGAAGCATCTTGAGGAATTACAGGAGTGGCATTGCCTGAGATTGTACCGCCACAGAGATAGTATAATCCACTGGACTTCTTCAGGTCTGCCTTCATCACCACAAGAGAACCTTTGGTGATCTTCAAGCAACTATCTCCACCTGAATAATGGTACCTCTTACCATCAAAGTAGCTCAACGAGACAAGATTTCTCTTCATCTCTAGAATGTATCTGACATCTGTCAGTGTTCTAATCATGCCATCAAACATCTTGATCTGAACTGAGCCAATACCCTCTATCTTGCAAGATAAATCATCATAGCCAAGAACTGATCCACCATTGCTTAACAGCTCAAAGAAACTGAACCAATCTCTGTGAGGGCACATGTGATATGTGCAAGCAGTGTCAAGAATTCACTCATCGGTGGCAGCTCTTTGTCCAGTTGAACTAGCAGCAGTATTTAAAAGTCCAACACCTGTGTTAGCATTAGTGTCACAGGTGGGGCTGACACAGTTGAGGTGAAGACCTGTGTCACAGGTGGCATGATCACCTGTGTCACAGCTGGAGCTAGCACAGCTGAGGTGATGAGCTGTGTCACAGCTGCTGGCAGAACTTCTAGCAATGACAACTAAAGACTTGACATCTGAGTTAGTAGAACAATTGGCAGCAGCATCAGCCTTATCTTTCGGCTTTGTGCTTTTCCTGTTCTTCTTGTTCTTCAACTTGTAACACTCAAAAATGTCATATCCATCACGTTTGCAGTATCTGCAAAACTTGCCCTTTCCTCTAGACTTCGACTTGCCTCTCTGACCTGTGGCACAGGCAGAGCTTCTTCCATGACCATGATTGGGGTTTTTCTTCTCAGATCTACCTCTGACAGACAAGCCCTCAGCATGTGAGCCACTTGAATCATCTCACACCATCTCCTTGGAATGCAAGGCCTCATACACCTCATGAAGAGTGAGGGTATCTCTACTATATAGCATGGTGTCTCTAAAACCAGAATATGAACTAGACAGCGAACACAAGAGAATCAAACCTAATCTTCTTCATCATAACTAACATCTAATGATGCTAGATCAGCAACAATCTCCTTGAAATTAGAGATGTGATCAAGCAAGTTACCTTCTTCTTGCATCTTGTGCAAGAACAACTTTTGCTTGAGGTGCATCTTGCTGGTCAGATCCTTGGTCATGCAGATTGCTTCAAGCTTCAGCCATAGCGAAGCAGCATGTTGAATTTGGGAAATGGCCTTGCGGTCCTTCTTCTCATCATCAGACCAAGCAGCAACAGCCTTCTCGCCAAAGGAATCCAAAGCATCCTCATAATCGGCCTGAGCCAATAGAGCACGTATCTTGACTTGCCACAAAGAGCATCGAGTGTCTCGATCAAGAAGAGAAAGATCAAACTTCGTGGATGCCATCTCAAGAACGAACAACCAATAGCTCTGATACCACTTGTTAGAAGGTGCGGGAGGAACGAGAGGCGGTCCAGAGGAAGAGAGAAATTAGAGTAGCGGAAACAAACGTAGCAACAATCAAGAATAGAAAGGTGCAGAGGAAGGAGAAAAATGAACACAATCCAAACACAAGAGAGTTTTACATGGAAACCCTAGAAAGGGTGAAAACCACGGATGCACGAAGACGTCAACTTCACTATGATGAATGAAGTCCTAACCCATTAGGGATTTACAATGCTTGGCTTATCCCATAACGTCTACAAGGTAGGGTATATTTAGTTATAGGTGGGCAAAGAGGTATCTGTGTTACTGCTTGTAACACAGCTGACTGACACAGGTAGAACACTTAACATGCTAGCACCTGACTCAGGTGAGCTAACCCTACCTGTGTCACAGGTGATGAGCCACCTGTGACACAGCTGGCTGACACAGGTGGCTGACACAGCTGGGTGACACTGCTGGGTGACACTGCTGGCTGACACCGATAACGCAGAACGTCTTCTGCAAAGAGATGACAGGAATTTGAAGCAAACTCCAACATACTATTTTTCATATTGAACATGGTTTTTTATTCAATAAATTATTTCCCTACATGCTTCATCTTATGATGAAATCTAAATTATTATTTTGAGAATATAGTCACGGGTGTGAATTGGCTACTGATTTTATTCGCATTTAAGCATAGCCCTCTCTACCGACAAAAATCTTCATTTTAGTGATACCGCTGAATTGATAGAAATTGATCACCTAGGAACACTTGTTTGTAGTGAGTCCAGTATTTTTGTTTATGCATTACATAGTTATTTTTAGTAGCTATTCATTACTTTATTGCACTTTACTATTGTATTAGTTATTCTATTTGCATTTATCTATCATATTGTTTGTAATAGTAAATAAGTTATTTCAGTTTTTTTGGTGCAAACCAATTGTATTTGACGCATATAGTTGCGGGGTGAGGTGTTAACATTCTTCCTCTTTAAATTCGATACTCAATACTCCCACATGAAAATTGCTACATTAATAACACTTGTAGGCCATCACTCGCTTAGACTGCCTGTAACCCTACACATATTACATTCTCCCTCTCTTAAAAGGTCTGACCCCCTCGCAGGCCTCACCACAAACTCCACTCGTTACATTTCC